>OV815324.1:11200000-11687500 GCA_929108375.1 Gymnoscelis rufifasciata
GTTTATATTTTCAACTGTGTTCACCTTTTTACAACCACCATCCATATTCTAATCATATATCTCTGATATTTTCAAAATGCATGCTCTTTCAACCTGGAAGGTGGTTCTTAGTGTTTTGTATTCTTGTTTTAATTTAACTGTATATATTTTTAATATATTTCACTGAAGTTGTTAACTCATACTCTCTTAATTATTCTACTCTAGTGCAATTATCAATAGGCTAGATTTATCAATAAATTTTCAACAAGAAGTCAAAGTGTGTATAAGTCTACAGTTTTACTTCTAAGTTCTAGGTAAATCACTGAAGTCAAGATCTAACGAGAAAATATATAAGGATTTATAATAGATAAATAAATACAATTTAAAAACAGTCGAATGTTCATCCTAAATTATCTAAACGAACGATAAATAGCTATATATAATAATTAGGATTATATATATTTACCCTGAGTATGAGAGTCATAAGATCAATGGGTTGAAATACAAGTAAATACATTTTGTGAGAAATCTAAAAAATTGGTCAAAGGTTTCAAATTCTTAAAATTATTCTACGGTAGAAATCAAAATTTGTCTTTTCTTGGTTACGAATTAACATACAAGTTTAATTTTTCATTATGACTACACTACACTCTACCTTGTATAAACCTCCTTAAAAATTTACTTTATTTAATAATATAAAAGAAAAGGTATAAAATTGGATCATCAAAATATAAAACGGTCAAAATTTGTGTTTAGTTTTAATTATATTAAAATAACTGTGCCATTTTGAGAAGCATACCAAACACCAAACCATATGCAACGTGAACATTAACAACAGTCGGTTATCACCCAAATTCCTGGATTGCACAAAGCGTAGTCTCAAGTTATTATCAAACTATATATTGAACACCGAAAGCTTCCACAAGAAGAGAGCTCTAAGCATCTAAATACATTTTAATAGAAAACAAATACAAGACAATTCAAGAGAAAACGACACCAAAAAACACGATCAAGAGCCATATACAACCTTCCATGCAAACTCACACAAACAAAAATATACCAACGCAGCGCTGATATATTTTCATTTCCAAAACAATTGAGTAACATTATATACCGTTGTTTTCAAAATTAGTGACAGTTAGTTTACGATACTTTATATTAATTCACGCTAGATACCAACATAACATTTTCTATCACTACCGCTATGAAAGTCAACAACGAAGGGCTTAGCTAGTTCTTACTACAAAGATCGAAGATTAATGAAGATAGCATAGGATAGAATAGTAGAGTCAGCTAACACACAGTGAGAGATTGCACTTGGTCATTCAACATTATTGTAAAGTTTCTGAAATCTTACATATATTATTGTTTACTTCGACTACGTACAACCGTTAGCTAGATGCCATGCACATACGACTAGAGAGCTACGTAACGCACAATACTTATATCATATGTGAAAGGGACGGGCCCGAGCCCTTCTCCCACAAAGAGCCCATATCATAGCTTTGATACTGAAATATATAGTATATGATTGCTATGCGTGCTGAAAAATAAATATCCTATAGAAACAAGCTATGAAAATATACGATATGTGCCGGTACAAGTGCGAGAAAATATTGAATTTTATATGTCAGAAAAATAGTGTAGCCTTCGTAAAACAATCAGAAATTACTGTATTTCCTATTTACAACATGTTCTCTTGTATATAGAATAGTAGTGTCAGCACCTGATCATTTAAATTCACTTTTCACTACAGGAATATCTAGAAGTGACTTGTCAATCAAAATCTAAATGATCAGGAAGCAAGAAGTGTATGTGAAGAAAGATATAATAGTTTTCTTAAAATATAGAACATAAATAAGCGAAGCTTATATAGATATTGAAATACATGATGTGCTGAGTGTTGAGTTAGATCTAAGAAGAGTCAAAGATAAGTGATAGATTGTCAAAGAAGCGAGAAGAAGAACGCGCGCGGGATTCCGCCGGCGTCCATAATATACTCATATATCACAGCTTTTGACGATTAACAAATCTTTGCATTTGTAGCTTGTGGACACAATTGTTCGAACCATTAGCTGTCTGTACAACCCTCCCGGCGCCCGCTACCGCCGACTACAGTGACTAAGCCAGTGCTCGTCCGTGTGACTGTGTTGAGCTTGCAGCTTCGTCCGTTCGTCCGATCCCCCCAACACGTTAATCGCTCGAAAAATTTGCTCACACCTTTACAATATACCTAAGCGTAAACTTGAAACGTTTCTACCACTAATGTCAACTGTAAAACAATGATTATCATGTTTATCTACATTATATACTAACAGATCTTACTTTAGACATGCAGAAACGGACAACGAACGGTTCGAATCCCCGATAACAACATTACTAGTAAACTTCGATGTGGGAATTAAGGCTAGGTTATACGTTAGTCCTAACACCGAGACACAAGCGCATGCATTGGCCGAAACCGAGAGAGAGCAAGCGACGCGCCCAGGGCTAACCACTCTGGTTCGCCCAGAGCTAAACACATTGGCTCGCCCAGGGCTGAATACCTGGAGTTACCCAGGGCTATACCTGGTGTTTGCCAGAGCTGATACCTTGGCCCATTGCTCAGGGCTGATACCTCGGCCCGCAGTCACAATGGATCTATTGTTGTACGAATTGGAGGACAATGTCTCGCGTATACCGACGGAATAGCTTCTAATTTGAACAATAATGTCTCCAAAGTGATAGTCCTCAGGTACAGCAGGGCAATATGCCTAAGCTTATATTAACCAGGGATAATGATATTCTTTAGGTTAGGAAACGACTGAAGGATTAAGATTTTTTTTGTCTGAAGTATCAATTACTTTAAATATGCCTGAGTATTGCAATTAGGGTATTTTATATTGTTCTTTATATACCCAGAGTTTAACATTTGGAGCCATACTTAGAGATATTCCAAGCCTGTGGACCTAATAAATATTAGGTACGCCTTAATAGGCTCCGGATTTACAATATACCTAGGGCAGTGACGTTACCATGCATACATTTTTATAGCCAAATGTAAATACTTGCGAACACAGTTCTAAAGTTTTAAATTTTATTCATAACTGTAGACTGTTACATACCCAGGATTATAAGCGCTTTAAAGCATAGAAAATAAACGCCAAGGAAAATATGTTCAGGGCTAAAGATAGAGAGATCCAAGGGCCAAAGGTGGAGCCCTGGGCAAAGCCAACACAAAGCCCGGTGGAATTTGGATGAAAACAAAAATGAAATACATTGTTATTTCAATGTAAGACAGAAGACGCGGCGAAGAGGCGGTACGCGTGCTAGAACCTTAAAAATATCCTTAGTTTCCTCTATATTATTTGTTCTTTACACTTAAATAACAATATATCACAAGCATCAACATATAAAACGGGGTAGAGCTCTGCGTTCGCTCAGGAAGTTATTTCTCCTCCGTAATTACGAATGTATAAAAATATTGCTTATCAAGCACCATCGCGCTAGCCAAAACTACTTCCGAAAAATTTTGAATCCTCCTATCGTTGAGCGCGAGTGTTCTTACGGGGTTAGTGACGTCACAACACAGCTACATCATGTATTCAGATAATATATTATATGGCGGCGGCTGCTCACTGCATCACGCACTTGCTTTCGATCTGCGATTTTAGCTCGTTCACTTGCGTTTCAATGGTGTTTTTCAGTTCTGGAAGAAGAGAATATAAAATAAGTATCTTTTAATCAAATGTATGATATAACTAATACGAAAACGTTGATTATAGCCACACGTCAAGATCAACAATCTCTGTTGTCAGTGTTTATGGCGAAGAATCCAAGTGATACTCCTATATAATATATTATATGCTCTTTGTTTTTAATGGTTCTTTGATTGGCTCTTTAATAGATAGGGTCAGCAAAAACCGGTTCTGCGTGCCGATTGAGTTTTGTATACTTTACAACTAGAATCAGGAAAACTGGGGCACCCATTGCCAGCAGTGGACGTTCGATCGTATGATCGTATGTTTATGATGATAATGATTCGTCAATGATAATATCAATGAATTACTAATAGTCTAGCACCTTGGCTTTCCTTCATATCAACGCCTGCATGGCTCCAAGTCTGATATGCAATAGACGGTCCACTCACTGGTGAACTCGTCAAGTTCTCCTGCAGGTTCCAAACACAGCTTCAAGAAGCTCCTAGAAGCTGTGATAGTATGCCAAGGTCTCCTTTATGTAATTCAGTAGACGGTCTACTTACTAGTGAACTCGTCCTGGTCTTCTAGTTCTGCTTCCGCAGCCAGCTCTTCAGGCGTCTTCTTTTTCATGAGCGGAGATCTTCAAGTCTAATCTACAGTAGACGGTCTACTTACTAGTGAACTCGTCCTGGTCTTCTAGTTCTGCTTCCGCAGCCAGCTCTTCAGGCGTCTTCTTCCTCATGAGCGGAGATCTTCAAGTCTAATCTACAGTAGACGGTCTACTCACTGGTGAACTCGTCCTGGTCTTCTAGTTCTGCTTCCGCAGCCAGCTCTTCAGGCGTCTTCTTCCTCATGAGCGGAGATCTTCAAGTCTTATCTACAGTAGACGGTCTACTCACTGGTGAACTCGTCCTGGTCTTCTAGTTCTGCTTCCGCAGCCAGCTCTTCAGGCGTCTTCTTCCTCATGAGCGGAGATCTTCAAGTCTAATCTACAGTAGACGGTCTACTCACTGGTGAACTCGTCCTGGTCTTCTAGTTCTGCTTCCGCAGCCAGCTCTTCAGGCGTCTTCTTCCTCATGAGCGGAGATCTTCAAGTCTAATCTACAGTAGACGGTCTACTCACTGGTGAACTCGTCCTGGTCTTCTAGTTCTGCCTCCGCAGCCAGCTCCTCAGGCGTCTTCTTCTTCCTCATGAGCGGGTTGTCGGGCTCCATGGGCTGCGCTTCCACCACTTCTTCTTTCTTCTGGATTTTGTACTGGAAAGTGCAGAAGAACACGATAAATATTTATATAAATCTGCGACATCCAACCACACAAGTGTAATTTTAATGTAGATATATGTACAATCGGCGTTAAATTTATTCAAGAGCCTAGAGTTGTAAAAATAATCAAAATAATATTAAACCAAAAACTATATAAGTAAGTATCTCGATATTGTATGCGTCCAGTGGTCAAAATACCTCACTTCTATTGTTTCATAATTAAAAATTAACTTTGCAAACAACGCTTAAGGTAAATGCTCGGAACGAGTGAGGAGTGAACCCATAACATTGCAGGACGACGTGTATGGTACGCTCGACCGCTCGACGAAATGTTACACTCATACGCTTGTTTGTTACGCTGTTGTAAATCAGCGACCGGTTCGTTGTTATGTTACAAATATGAGTAAATGCTACCATTATGTTGTATACCTATTTTTCTGTCTTATTCGTGTTTTTGTATTGTATTGTATCACCGCCATAAACCCAGCAGTCATCAGCAAGTTTCGAAATAAAATATTTTTCCCAAATCTATCGTCAATTATCATCATAATTCAACGAATTCGCACACATCCTTAATAAATTATAGGTACACCAAAAGCTTTCTCTTGAATTACTCTACCTATTGCTGGGAACTGAATAAAGATCCGTTTTGTGGCTTTTTAGTATATCCCGAACATATAGATAGACAGACGCGGCGGGCGGATTAAATTTATATACTCTTATGTAATTAAAGATAGTTAAGAAATTGATATGACATAATGTGTATGTAGGTGTTGTACCAATAAAACATAGGTTTTGTACCAAAAAGCAATAGCGAGCGAGAAAACGAACCTTCGCGCGAGCCGTCGTCATGCACACTGACTTCCCCTCCCGCGTACCTCACCGATCGTCGCCCCGCGCGCCACACCATATATCTTTATTTATGTTTTTTAAATTACAGATAAAAAATAAGGTTTGTTTCTTAACATAAACTAAAGAAATAAAAATCAAATTAAAACTTAAAACTATGAAAACACTACGCGTCGCCTACAGTGTATGTAGGACGTAGGTTTGAGTATGTGAAAATAATAAACGTAGACATGTCTCAAACAGATTATGGTTATTAATTTTAAAGCTTTGACTTCAAAGAGGCACAAAATATTAAAATAATTCTGTTTAATTACTATACTATTAATTTCTTTAATTATATTGACTTTATTATAAACTATCAGAAATATTCCAATATCTCAGGTAATTATAATGGCAACATTATGATGAAATAACTTGCTCAAAGCTTTTTACATTCCCCGTTAGCTCAAGTTGAGATTCATCGTCAAAGCTTGGCGATGTTGCCAGTAATTTCCCCAAGGAGCCGCCTGATTTCCGATTGCTCAATGTTGCCAGTGTTGCCACAATCATATGAATTGGGTACTTTTACGGTAAATACCCAAGTCGAGGAGTATTTGAATAGTTTGCTTGCAGTCTCGGGAGATTTACGTTTTGTTGTGGCGTTTGATCGGTTACGCTTTAAGGTATTTTGGTGTAGTTTAACTTCTGAGAATAGCACTTAAAAGAATTATGAGCCTGAATTTGATTAATATGAGGTGGACTTATGAGTGCATCTCTTCCACCCATGGCTTCGTGTAATACATACAGTTAATACATATTTTTCAGTAAAAAAGAACAATTATATTATGGAAAATAAAACATTTGCAATTAACATATTAATTAATTATCTATCACGGTTCTTATGATACAGCCTGGTGACAGACAGACGACAAATCTCAGTAATAGGGTCTTACCCTCTGAGTACGGAACCCTAGAAATTAAAATATGGTCTAGTGTGTCAGCACATAACATTATTATGTCATTTTGTGGCAGTAAAAGTTGCCTAAATAAAATGCTCTTTTTTAATGTGCATTATCTATCTGCCCGTGTCAAAGTTGGCCCAGCTGTTACAGAGACTAAGTACCCAGACAACAAAGCGAACAGACAAACATTTCAATATAACTTTTGAAACTATCATGGTTATCAATATTACTTATATACTATTTAGATTCGATAGACAATCAATAAAAGCCGTGTTGGCTAAGTGGGAGCACACTCGACTTTCATTCCGAAAGTCGTGGGTTCAAACCCCGCCACGCACTTGCGGATTTTTCTTCTTGAAAATTGTATGTGCTCTTTAAAACACGTGCTTTAACGGTGAAGACAAACATCGTGAAGAAACCGGCATGTTCTGAGAACTTTAAAGAGTTTGATGGACATGTGACAATATCCAACCCGCACTTGGTTAGCGTGGTGAATTAAGCCCTAATCTCTCTCGCCAAGAGAGAAGCAGGGGGCTTCTCTCTTGGCGAGAGAGATCCCAGCAGTGGGAACGTTAATAGGGTGATGATGATGAGACAATCAATCACGATAAATATCCCGTTATAAACCATATTGTGACTTATAATTTAAACGATCAATGAATGACTATTTTAAATAATATAAATAAATAAAATAAATATTTCCAGACAATCCACACAACAACATCAAGCCCCGTAAAAAAAAATTATTTAAATAGTAAACATTTTAATGTTTTTTAGTATCAGGTAACGTGTATGCATTATTTTAAATTAGAAAGCCACTCCAATTTCATTAATTTGTATGTATGAGAGGGCATACACTTTGTATTCTACTAGTTTCATTCCTAGTTCACAATGTTTCCAGCTGTAGGCTATAAATTCCACCTGAATTGAAAGTGGGGTTCGCCGAGGGACGGTGGTTACAATGTAAACGATTGTAAAAGGTATTTCTCTTTGAATGTAATGGACTGAGAAATTATATTTTATGAAGTAGCTATGAATGTATGCGTAAAGGTATTTTACGATTTCACGAAGATATTTCAATGTATTAAAATACTAGCAGGCCGCCAGGTCCGCTGGGGTATTTTTTCATCATTATTATGAGAGATCAGAGAATACGAAGAGAAATCTTTATTGACAGCATCTTAATATATATAAATCTCATGTCACAATGTTTGTCCTCAATGGACTCCTAAACCACTTAACCGATTATAATAAAATTCGCACACCATGTGCAGTTCAATCCAACTTGAGAGATAGGATGGTTTTTATGGCGAGAAAAATTCGAATAATTTCCGGGAAAATTTTATACCCGTGTGACGCCGGGGCGGGCCGCTACCTCCATAAATAAGATCTTAAAATGTAACACAGTTCTCAACAATTTTATCCGTTTCGGGCATATAACATTATGATCTACATGAATTATGTACTACACATAAACATTTTAGTTGAAAAATAGAATGTATTACTATTACTAACTGTGTTCTTTTTTCAATGTATTAAGTTTTATACAATAATGTAAAAAAATATAAACATGGTCGTTGACATAAATATTGTGAGAACCATTAGTTAGTTATATTCTCTTTGGTGACAACCTCAATCAAGGAGGAATTCGTTTCTTAATATTCTTAATTATGTACTAGTCACAAATAAAAAGTAATTCGACCTCAGATCAAGGAACTATTTGCCATGACATTATGTTATGCCTCTATCTTAACTTTAGGTAATTTTTTACACCTTAGTTACCTATTTAAAGATTTTGCAAGCATCATTATTCTTTTTTAAATAAAATATTATATAGTTTAGCTTTCTATTCGTTTAAGAAATCTTCAGATCCGTGAAGTAGTTTCTTCAATCAATTTATATCCAGAACCAGAGTTGCTAAATGTTTTTACCCAAAGAATAACTAGTGCAATACTGCATGTCTTACTTCACATGAATAACTCCCGTAAAATAAGTACATCATTACCATCATCAACACCCTATTAGCGTTGCTGGGACACAGGGACTTCTCTCTTGACGAGATAGATTCGGTCTTAATTCACCGCGCTGGCCAAGTGCGGGTTGGTAAATGTCACATGTCTTTCAAACTCTTCAAAGTTCTCAGAACATGCCGGTTTCCTCACGATGTTTGCCTTCACCGTTAAAGCACGTGTTTTAAACGCACTTACAATTTTCTAGAAGAAAAATCCAGAGATGCGCGGCGAGGTTTGAACCCACGACCTTCGGCATGAAAGTCGAGTGTGCTCCAATTAAGCCAACACGGCTTTATAAGAAGTACATACTCACATTCAAATATGCAAAAATCCCAATATCTTAACAATAAGTCAAAAAATCTAATCACTATAAAAATGGTCGCCTCAACTAAGGAGCTTTGCGTATTAAAGCAATCCTCTTTCGTTCTAATCTGAAATTGATTAGACTTTCCTTGCGGGGAATTTATTTTAATTTAAAAATCATCTGCCGGAGCTGGCAACCCCTTGAGATCTCATTAGTGGGAAGTGGATTTGTGGGAGATATTTTTATTGTAGATGGCAATTATTGTGGGATCATGATTGAGTAGATGACATCATACCATACGTATGGCTTCTGGGAAATTACTTAGATAATTTTCTAAACATTATACTTGTTGTGGTGTTGGGGAACCGCGTTAAAAAACCATATTGTGACTTATAATTATTTAAGACTATTATGACATAGAATATAATATAATATATTATAATTTTAAACTTACTTAAAATATGTGACTTTTTTTTAATAAACAATTCAATATTTCAATAGTTCGACATATTTATATATCGATTTGACTTGCCTTGACAGTGAAATTATACAATTAGCTACAACACCGTAAAATTGATATAAGCGTCTAGATTAGTCAAAATCTTCTGAAAAGCTCAAAACCGACTTAAGTAGTTAGAATCATCATAATGTTAAATTTGAAAACTTTGATTGCACGGATCATTTTAAGACTCTTTCAACTCAGTTAAAAATAAAACAATGGAAGTGATATTATATTTATATATTATTTTATATTTTAATAACGGGGCATTTACCAAGATTGATTGTCTTTCGAGTTTCCTGATAAATAGGCACAGTTACAGTAAACATCCCGTTATAAATCTAAATTGTTATGTAGAAGTTATTTTTACCACTTTGGGCACAAAAAATCAATAATTATATTCTAACTGCTTATTTCAATTTAGTTGTGTTTATCAGATTATTTTGATGAAAAGAATTACACGTTTCAACGTTTTGAAGTTGACTTTGACCACTTTGACACAATATTATAAGAAGCTGCAATCTGCTACTTATTTCAAAGTGGTCAAAAAATACGTCAAAACGTTTATTTTCTCAGCAGCACAGGGCGTACATGGACAGGTCAACTTTAACTTGCGTCTCAGTTTTTATAATAGCACTAGTTTAAAACTGAGTGATTTTTTGTTGCTATATTAGTGTATAAGTAAACATGTATTTTTTTGGAAAGATAAATAAATAAAAAAAATGGTAAAACTTAAAATTATTAAGGAAATAACATTTTCTTGACAGTTCGCTTCATTTTTTTATACTGAGTTGAGAAGCGAATAGAACAACACAGCTTTATCAGTTTTTACAATTTTGAAGTTCTTTGGCATAGGTGCAGGTTCATTGACTTTCTTATTTGGAGTCGTTGGTTCGAAAAAAACTGTAAGTAAGTATCATCACATTAAAATTAATTTTTCGTTTCGGTTTCTGCCTTCTGGAATCTTCATCTTCCATCTTCTTAAGATGTCTAGCCTCAAAGAAGTCAACCTGACTCGATTAGGGAGTCGTGTAAACGGACTCCCTACTAGAGTCAATTTAACATCTAGGAGGGTCTCTTCTCTCTTCACAACTCTCCTATTCTTCTCTCTTCTTCTTAATTCAATCCTCTAAGCGTTTTTTTCAAAGGTATTTAAAATTTCCTATCAGACATAAATAATTTTAATCTTTTTAATCTAGTTATATAAAATTAAATGCATCTCCTCTAGGCCACATACATATTAGGTACAATTATTTCATACTTACATCTTATGTATGTACTTTAGTAATTTTGTAATCCCGAGTGCAATTGAAAAATCAACCCAAAACTTATTTACATAAAACTAAGGCAAAACTATTTGGTCCACACATGATACATTAAGTATTTTCTGTTTCAAATAAATCTTTATTTGCATGAAACATAGGTACATAATGGTGATTAGTTTAATTTTGTCCAGCCATGTCGCGCCTCAAATAGGCATACAAATATTAATAATTATAGTGGTGTATTTAATCAATGCATGCATGGGAATGTCAAGAATGAGTTCGGTCTTATTACAATTTCATAATACAATAATTAACTAAAACAATGTCAGAATTTATAATTTAAATATTCATCAAGTGAGTAAAAACATAGGTCAATGAGTAAAGTTTATGTTTATTGTTAGTTTTTGTGGATTAATAAACGATTTCTGGCTTTTACTCTTTATTTTTAAAGTTATATTTGAGCTATATAGTTCAACCGTGATCACGGCGCCACCCCTTGTAACTGTGTCAAAATATCGGGAATCTCAAAAGACAATAAATAATGGTAAATATCCCGTTTTAAACTAAATTGCATTTTTGAGCAACAAGAGACGAAGCCATTTTGATCGAAATAACCCGTATTAATTATAACCCCGGTTAGCTAGCCGTCTGCAATATATCCGGGAGGCCGGGATAACTGCGTTATCAACTCATCTCGCGCAGATTGGGAGGCTGCGGATCTATTGATAGCGGAGATGAGCCTGTCTGAGACAAGCCTTAGGACGAAGCTAGATGGAAGCTAACTTCCGTATAAATATTTACTGCAAGAAATTATTACAGACGTTTTGTGTCACGGTATTTCTGTGTTTTATTAATATTTCGCGAGGTTATTGCAGTTTCTCTCAATAAAATGTTTTATATAGGTAGCTGTTATGGAAATTACATCCAGTTTTTTTGACTGAGATAGGTTTGCCACCGTTTAATAGTTTTTGCTAATACAAGGCCACGGTGTCATGGTAATTCGAGTAGAAAGGTAGGCTTACTCCAGAAATGCCCTGCCAGTATGCTGTGAAGGGGATAGTTGAAAAAACTTTCCACAAATACCCTGCGAGACCCATTCGAGCACTGGAAGGGTATTTCTGGAAACATTTTCCAATTATCCCCTGTTTCGTTTTAAAACTTACACTATCATACACTTAGCAGTAGATTTTACGTCATCCGCCTCTCGGATATACTGGAGACGGCTAGTCTCCCGGTTAAAAAGGTACGTGATGAGGGTAAAATAATAAACGGGTGTTAAACATTTTATAGTGATTTTACCGCGAAAATCATATAAATCCGACGTTCAATCCATATAAGGTAGATAAGACAAAAGAAGACACTTATACATTTATAAGAACATCTTTATAAATACAGGTTGTCCCATAAGGGTACAACTATTTCAAGAGAGAATGAGACGGTGGGATACCAGGGGACGGCTTATACACAGGGGAGTGGAACACGGCGTTGTGCGGCGTGATGCAAGAATGTTCAATGAACATCAAGTTGTATAACTTTTTAAATTATCATGGTATTTAACAATATTATGACTTAAAACTGGTAACATACTATGATTGGTGACGAAGATATAATCATTGTTGTACTCGGGAGAGTTACAATTCTTTTGGGTTTGCGTGTTTTTGCCAATCTGTCTATCTGTCCCTGATAATGAGCGTAAAATATTGGTCTCTGAAAAGGTTATTTCAAAAAGAAGTGATATTCACATGGTCATGGAGGAGGATTTTTTTATTTGGGGTTGCATAAATATGCGGCAAAACTGATATCTATACACTGACGTTACTGTAAATAAATCTAAATTTAAAATTTAAGAAAAACCCCCGATTCCAGTGCCTTAATTTCCTTACATATAAAACAACATAAATATTATGTAATGTGGACGCGATGCGTTTTCATTTGATACCCCACACTAGTATATTTGCAGATTTTCGGTTTTGCTTCCCCACTCTCACCCCCATAACTTTGAAACGGCCCAACCGATTTTCATGAAACATGTCTAAGAACACTCGCGCAAGACTCGCCTTTCATACAAAAAAAACTAAATTGAAATCGCTCCATCCGTTCGGGAGCTATGGTGACACAGACAGACAGACACACAGACAGACAGACAGACAGACAGACAGACAGACACGTCAAACTTATAACACCCCTCTTTTTTGGTCGGGGGTTAATAAATACAAATTAGTGATTTCCGTATTCATATAAAGAAACTAAAGAATGCTAAAACATTCGTTTCAATTTTATCTTACTCGAGGTAGTTGGATCCCTATGGGACCCACTGTATTAAAAGCCAATTTTAAGTACAAGGTGAACCAAGCATACTGTATGCGCTGTACAGGATTTAAATATAGAGACGAAGAGTATTAGGCAGCAAGTACAGGGTGAACCACGTACAACGTACGTATGGTACAGGGTGTCGCGGGTCTGGAGTCAACCGGTGGAAAACTCGCCTTGCCGGAAAATTGCCGGGGCTTCACATAATGTGTCAAATGATGTACCGTTCGCAGAACAATCAGGGCTTTCAAGGCGCTGTAGCCTTTTAATGCATCGTTTTGTGTTTAACTAGCAACGTGCTTCGATTTTGCATGCGTGTTAATTTTACTTATAAAGCGTTTTCCATTGAGTCTATTTATTGATGTAAAACGGATTAAAATACAGTAAGTAGATCAAGCGAACTAACAGTGAAAGAGATTTCATTTTATAAGTACCATCTGGAGTTTTTTTCTATCTTGTAAGTTTGCAAGAATTTAAACTCATAAATTATTTTTCGTACACAAAATAGATACATGAAGGTTATTCCACAATGGTCATGTACAAAGGCGAGCTTAACTTTACAAGAGCTTTAAAGTTCTACTAAGAAATTTAGTCAAACAAATTTAGGCACACATTTTAAGTTATAGTATATTTTCATGTTAATTTCTTATTGATAGATTTCTTATCTTATCTTAACATAAAAGTACCATTAGTAAAAACATCATTGTAAACTGGTATTGCAAAGTAACCGGAAATACTACATGTACTTGTACAAGTACAAATCATCATTATTTCGACTAAAACTGTCGCATAAAAATCAAACATTTTCCACATTCCAATTTCAATCTATGGACCATTTCAATCTATTTTTCACAGTTCCATTCCAAATTCCCAATCTGCTGTGAATTTTTTTGCGAACGGCCGCGTGTAATGTGACGGAAAGGGTCGTTTGTTTTGCGCACCGTACCGCGCTGAGCGGTTATTGATTTTCCCTTATTTATGGGGCACTGAACTAATGTGAGATTATAGCGTACTTTATTTAACAGCTACACACGAGCTGTGTGTGAGGGATACCGGCTAAGAATGACCGCTGCCCGCTGATAATAACTTGTGAGGGATACGTAAGGCTTCGGATTAACGTACGCATCAGCAACGCGGGAAGCGATTGCAACGCGGAAGCGTCTAAAGGCGGGAACTTTTTTTTAACATGTCACTTTGTGGTCGCGTAGGTAAGTAGAATATGTTACCACAGTTAAGTGTAGCCTAATCCCAATAGGTTCAATATGTCTGAGATATTTACAGTCTAAAAAACTTAACCTTTTTAATCTTATATATAAAATTTCCATGTCACAATGTTAAGGTAACTAACATTGTGACTGCTCCTCCGAAACGGCTTTACCGATTTTTACCAAATTTTATATGCGTATTCAGTAGGTCTGAGAATCGGCTACTATCTATTTTTCATTTTGCAAAACAAAGTTTGCTGGGGTCAGCTAGTATTAGTATAGACGTAGATCTCAAATTATTGGGCATTTCCACCACAAACAATTCATTTTTTGAAGTGAAACTTCTTTGGAATCGTTGTGATTTCAGACCGGATGCAACGGAAATACGTCAGGTAAGCCAATCTTAAACGCTAACAAGGTAAAACAACTTTCCGGAACGCCAGTACTTGGATGGGTGACCGCCCGAACTAAATCTTTTTGCTCAGTATTTTTTTTATTCATCTCATTCTTTTGTCGATTTACTGAAGTTTCACATCTACCGTGTGTGAATCGCACACACACCTTTTTTTTCAAAGTCAAAGTACAAACATTTATTTCCATAAATACTCAGGATATGCTTAGAAATTACGAAAAAATACTTAAAAAAACTACTTATGTTCATTTAAATTTTATTAAAAAGCAAAATCCACCGTGCTGGAAAATCCTGTTTAAATATGCAACTATTTACAAGCACGCGATCGAAACCGGGCCATCGATTTACGGACGTACTCAGACTGGGAGCTAAACTACGGTTTACTGACGTACACAGTTAACCACAAGGCATCAAATTCAAACGAAACAAGTCTAAATTTTAAAAAGAATCTGTAAAACAGGCTTTTATAAAGAAATTAGCTGCGAATTTTAATTCTGTTGAATAATGTTTTTTGCCAACATTTTATTAACCTCATATAAGCCTAAAATAAAATGTGAATTATTTATTTGAACGGTTAGCAATCATTTTAAAAACTCCAAACGTTTATTTTTGTCTCAGTACAATAATGAAGGTAATAATAGTCTACATATATTTGTAGAAGCGAAGTTAATAATGCACTAGGATCGATTCAGATAAACGTACATAATGTAATAAGCACGAAGCTAGTTACAATATTAGTTATTCTTAGTACTTAAACTGATTGCAATATGATAACTTTGATAGAAGTTTTGATTAAATTCGAACTTCTTCTTATTCGGACTTTTTGGAATTACTCATGGAGATATGATAAGCACAATGTGAGTCAAACAGAGAGGTCTGATGGATGAATCCTGTTTCCATAAAGGTGACACTGATCAGAGTAAGGCTGGCCTCACACAGCCGGAAAACCTATCTGAATTAAGAATCTTAATTCAGACTCTTAATTCCGGCTCCTTCAACTCACATTATCTTAAAAATTGAGATAGATCAGTAGTCTCTTGTTTCACGACACACGCAAACGTCTCAAAATGGAGGAGGAATTAATACTAATTGCAGTGTGAACTGAGCAATTCATAATCTGAATTCAATATGTGTGTGTTGCTCTATGCAAATGTATGGGATTACGCGCGTTCTGAATTCAAAATCTTAATATTCCGATCAGGAATTCAGAACGCTCGTCAGTATCATTCTTACAGATCGATCTGATAAATTCAGAATCTGAAAAAATCAGAATGTGTGTGGAGAATGTATAAATTGTATGGATTCCGGGCTTTCTGAATTAAGAA
This sequence comes from Gymnoscelis rufifasciata, assembly GCA_929108375.1. NCBI lineage: Eukaryota > Metazoa > Arthropoda > Insecta > Lepidoptera > Geometridae > Gymnoscelis > Gymnoscelis rufifasciata. The sequence continues at coordinate 11,216,044 of OV815324.1, forward strand.
TCTGAATTCCGTTTCTGAATTTAGAAAGACATCCCGGATGTCTGAGGCCAGCCTTAACGGATTCATTCAGAGTCTGTTTTCTATTAATATGTTATCGATTCAAGGGGAAAAGCATATAAGGGTATATAATATAACCTACAAGTTTAATTCAATTGTAAAAACAGTACATGCTTAATGAGATAAGTACCTTACATCATCAACACCCTATTAACGTTCCCACTGCTGGGACACAGGGACTTTTCTCTTGACGAGAGAGATTAGGCCTTAATTCACCATTGCCAAATGCGGTGAATGTCACATGTCTTTCAAACTCTTCAAAGTTCTCAGAACATGCCGGTTTCTTCACGATGTTTGCCGTTAAAGCACGTGTATAAAAGGCACATAATTTTTTTAGAAGAAAAATCCAGAGTTTCTCGTTTGAGTACCTTGACCGATTCAAACTAGAAAAGCGAATGTAACGTGATTTCGAATTAAGCTTCGGCCAAACCCGTGCGACCAAAGCGACCACGAAGCGAGAGCTTGTGCCGCGCGGCGGACGCTACCCAAAAATGAAATGAATTAAAATGTTTGAAATGAAAATGACCCAGGCCTTAAGGTTACTAAGTATAATTTGCACTCATCCAGTCTCCTTTCTATTAAACCGTTTCAACCTCCTTTCGTAAATCTACAGGACCTCTAACGACCGTGCAGTCGACAAAGTCTGTCGTGTGTCAGTCGAGTGTTTGTCGCTGTAATTGTGTTTGCGAACGTAGTGCGTCTGGCCGACAAATAAAGTCCTTTCTTTATTCTTATTTATTTACTATTTCAAAGGTTTTTCAAACAGCGTGAGAAAGTTTGTTTATTTTTGGATTCGTTGTTTTGCTCTAAGGGATACGCGCGAGCATTTGGATTTCAAATATTAATGTGTCGACTGATGTTTAGACGTAGGTACGACGATTTTCAAGAGATAATAGAAGACAGATATAGAAATCAATAAATTATTTTTTTAAACCTTCTTCACTTTTGGACTTGTTGAAGGAAAATTTTTGGATTTTGTAATTTTCACTGATGTTTATGGTACAACTGAGATTTTACCTAAACAAAAACGGTACATTAAAATATTATATTAAATATAAATTGCATTCAAAATTTTTCTAAAAGTAGCTATTCGAATTTGATAGTAAGTATTTTGTAAGTAGTAAAAACTTTTTAGATGTCTCGCGATCTCTTTGTAGTGAAAATTTAAAACCTTAACGCCTCATTCCATTTTCAACTCTCAATTAAACAAAAAGTCTATTCTATAAAACAAAAGTAACAATCTATTTAAAGTTACAGTAAAGGTCCATTCTATGTGCCGCTCGCAACACCCTTCAAAATTCAGCTCTCTTTGACGCGACCAATTTGGAGCAAATTTTATTAGATCCACTCTGTCGCTAATGGGACGTAATGGGCCACTTTGAATGCGATGCCAACTTCGCTAACTTTGCTCCCAATATGGCGTTAGTTTCTGATTTCATTGAACATCTAAGTTTACGGTGCTGTGTTGTTATAAAAATTATATTGTAAATATAAAGATATTTAATCAAGTTGATATCAATATTTCGCCATGGGCGAACATTTTGTATCGGACGAGCTAAATGTATGAATTTATTGTGAAAAAGTATTTATAGATTGCTCTACGATTTCAATAGCGTTACCTACACGTAAAATAAAAATAAACTATTCAAATATATGCACCATCAAATATTATTATTCTCTATTGTATCATCAAAAAAACAATATAACACTCATATGTCTGACAAAAAAATATTTATTCGTTATCATAACTGTTGACATAGCTGTCTGCCCTTAATTATGATAATATGATGGATTAAGAAGGTTTAGTGTATTTAATATTATTTGTAATGGTTTTTGTCGTGGGTTTTATGAGCCATTTTTAATTTTGTTATTATATTGTTTATGTCTTATAGTTTAGTTCTTAACTATTTGTGTTACGAAATTGGTAAATCAAGTTGATACCTTCACACATATTTCACTGTAAACCGTACATTTACACATTTTTTTGCATATAAATGATATTTTTCTTTGTTTTTTTTTGTTGTTCTTTCAGTTCTAATCGAATAGATCGATTAGAATCTTCATAAATATAAAATTTATTAATTTAAACCATTTTCTTTTTGTGACAATAAAAAAATATTTTGTTATATTGCACCTAAACGCAGCATATCTCAGTGCCAAATAAAATATCCTCATAACTTAAGGAAGTATAATAAAACATGATTACAGCTGCAACCGTACCGCGCGCCCCAATAAAGGAACGACAACTGACGAGGAACTCCGACACAATTAAAAGTTACTCAAACTTTCTTTTCAGAGGCGTCCGTGACATCATTACTGACAATAATTGGACTGCGAGTAGACAAAAGGAGCATTGACATTTGATTGCTTTGACAGTATTAACCGACTGCCGAGAGACGCGGGTTTTTTTATGTTCGGAGGAGGTTCTCAATTTATCGCTTATTTGTTTGTTAAAAAATCTATATTATGTATGTCTATTATAATGTAAAAGTTATAGGATTAATATTAGTTAGAGTAAGTTTTTGTTTTTATTTTTGTATATTTAGTATATTTAATTTTATCACCGCCTTCCACAACCTTCCGGAATTTAATTATTTCCATACAAAGGTTGTCTGGAAGAAATTGCTTTAAGAAATAAGACCGCCTATTACGCATGCTAGGTTTAATTTTAGTATTAATATTTTTTTGTTTTGTTTTTTGGTTTATTGGTGTGTGTAATAAAGAATTTCCTATCTATCTATCAATCTATGTCTATTATATAGTATATCAGATGACTAGTACCCGTAACACCAGCTTAGAGCTTACCACGGGGCTAGCACAAGCTCTAAGCTTATACTATATACATATATATACTATGTATATAATAGACAAACATATAAAGTTTTTATAATACATACTAATAAACACCCAGACCAAGGATTATTTTATTCGAATAATAAGATAAGATAAATATTCTTTAATGCACACATAATTAAATACACAAAACAAGAAATAAGCACTTAAGACTATGTGACAAATAGCGGTCTTATCGCTAAAGAGCGATCTCTACCAGACAACCTTGAATGGATAGGATTATTGGGAAAAAGAAGGGGACCTGTGTGCTAGATACGAAAGTATTATAAGGAGTTATAATAACAATACTTTTACCAAAATATACTTAAATACTATAACTAATATATATATAATTTCATAAACATAGAACTTGAATAAAAGCAGTTTTCCTTTTATGTAATACAAATGACTTTTTGGAGACAAACATGTGCTGTACAAAACCCTAAACATTCTCACGTTTATATAATTGTGTCCGTGTGTTTGTGCTCGGGATTAAGCCCGCCCATTAGATCCTCGATTGGCAAACACCCTGTGTACATACCCAATAAGTGCCCATCTGGGACACCCTGTGAATGCTCGTAAATTTACACGGATTAATGTGTGGCTTTTATAAGATAAAGCATGTTTTTCACACATTTGACAAGTCGCCATATTTATAATTTAAGCTTGAAGAATGCCATATTTATGTAATTTTGTTACTCGGAAGTAATATATACAATTATTCAAAAGAGTTTATATATGACCTCTGCCGAGAATCGAATCCGCACACTTTTCCCTGGTGTGTCTCTGCCCGCGACCACAGAATCACTGACCTGGATTTAATTAATTAAATTTCATAATTGCGTCCGTTGAATCCGTAATTAATTACTCGTGTTTGCTCAAATATGTTTTCCATGAGTCTGGTTTTATTTATTTTGGTTTTGTGAGGTATATTAATGACTATTTACTTTATAAAAGGGATACAGATTTCAGTTTGTTTAAAATAATTATAAAGAGAGTTATGGACAGCCATAAACCATCTAGTTTAATATAACTAGTGATCCGCCCCAGCTTAGCACATGTGAAAATTATCCGCCTTGAATTAATCATCTATATCTGAAAATATCATGAATATCCGTTCGGTATTTTGATTTAAACGAACAGACAGCGAAACCGACTTTTTTATACTAGCAGTACTTCACGGTGTTACCACCAGCGTTTAATGGATTTTCCAAAGGTATCTTTGTCACTCCTCATGCTTCAGAGAATCTCTGTATCAAATTGAATTCCAATCGGTTCAGTAATTCCAGGGATTACAACAACGCCACAAACATTCTTACAATCTCACAATCTTTAACACTTTAATAATGTTAGAATAAATTTGCTTATTTTTAATTATTTTGATTATTTATTGGAAATGAAATTGGAATTATATTTTGGACACAACATTTACAGATATATTCTTATACTAAATGCTCCACAACCTAAAACTAAGCCGTTGATAAAAAGATTATTATGTACAAATAATTTCGCGTCAATCGAAATCTTTATTACCCAAACATGAAAACGCATTACCACAAAATAAAACTACGAATGAACGTACGAATTGAGTGAAATTCTCTGTAATTTGCGGCGCTCGCCCAAATGGGCTCGAAAGTGGGCGAAAGTGGGCGAAAGTGGGCGAAAGTGGGCCAAAGTGGCTCTCCCCTTACGCCATTACCTCGCCCCTCGACTTTGCTCGAGATTTCCACGCTTCCTGTCCTTTCTTGAGGACACTATTGAAAGGAGCAGCCCTTTGACTTTTTAGTTGAATGGTTTTAAGCCGACACGGTTTACATTAAAACTAGGAGTACTCTACGGTGTTATCCGCGTTTAATGGATTTTCCCGCGGTATCTCATATTTTGCAGCGGTAAAAAGGAGTCTCGCCGCTTCTCAAGCTTTAGAGAACATGTGTACCAAATTTCATTCAAATCGGTTTAGTAGATCCAGAGATTATAAAAATTTCTTCAGTTTACTAAAGTTGTCTAGATCACTACAACATACATTTTCGGTACCCAACACTCCCTTCTTTAAGTTAATGACATTAACAATCACAATACGTGATTGATAATTTTGTTAAATAAGAAATATTTAATAACGTTAAATACAATGGTTTCTAAGAAAAAAATAAGAGAGCTGCTTTATTTTAGTTAAGACAGGAAGGGCAACTGTTACGACAGCCTATACTACTGTTATTCATTGTAAAGAAAAAAAAACATAAAGTCACTAGCGAAAATTCAACAAAACACTCAGTTATATCATTGTACATCATCTAAACAAGACCCCACAGTACACTCATAACACGAAAATCACCAAAAACACATAACCATCCATTCCCACTTACCCGTAAATTACATTTACGTGAATGCGTGAATTCCATCATGAAAACTGTCATACAACCCATACATAAAACCTCCACTCGACGCGACGGGTAATTCAGCCCGAGTGCCCTCAGCCCGGCTTGACCCGCTTCGGGCTTGATTGTCAAATCGTCAAGCGACTTGGCAGCGTGCATGCTTTGTGAAAGATTGCCTTAATTTTGAAGTATGGTAGGAAGTCGTGTTGGTCTGGTGGTAGTGCAAAAGAATTGCGTGCGAGAGGTCGCAAGATCGAACTCAGGTAATATAAAATATTTTGCACTTCTCTTCATAAAAAATCTAAACAATTTATATACCTAGGACAAAAAACAGCTGTCAAACTTCTTTTTACCGACACAAAGAAAATAACATAAAAAATAATCATTTTTCTAGTACTTCATTACAATGGGTTTTCGCTAATCGTTGGCGCAAATCTATTTAGGCTACCCCTAACCCCTAATTAACTCAATTACAGTTAAATAACTCAAATGTAAGTTAAATAATAAAAAACAATGTAAGTATGTTTCAAAGTATCCATCTCAATTCTCACTTAAATTGCACAGAGATTTGTCGACGGATACAAAGGATAGGCAGGTCCCAGTGGAAATTATGATATGTCATTATAGTCGTGATTTTCCGCCTTTGTTTCATTAATTTCAGTTATATTTCTGTTGACAATGAAAAGTATTTCGTTCGTTTTATCTATATTTCCGTTGGTTTTACGCTGCGTTCACACGGAGTCGTGTTTTACTGTGTTGAATCTATCCGTCATTATATCATGCCTCATTTTCTTTCATTAATTACATAAAACTCTTTTGCAATTCTATTTTTCTCGCTATCACTCACCTTGTCTTGTATCTTCTGTCTCATCGACTCCCGTTTCTCTTCCTTCTTGTCCTTAGCTTCCTTGGTGGTCTTCTGTCACTCTCATTCTTACACTTCTGTCTCGCTTTCACGCGCTTTGAATCTGACTGCCTAAACCTGCCTCTTGTTCTCCCGATCGATTAACTGTCACTCTTTGCCATAGCCTATTTTTGCTTTGCAGCAGTCTATCATCTATCATCATTACTCCTGCCTTATTTCCCCCCGTTTCGTTCTTCTATTCGTCTCATTCTCACTCACCTTGTCACTTATCTCCTATCTTACTTCCTATCACTCATTTGCCATTCTATTTGTCTCTATATCACTCACCTTGTCCCGTATCTCCTGTCTCATTTTCTCCCGCTCCTCCTCCATCTTGCGGTGCTTCTCCTTGCGACGATCTTCGGCCTCCTTGATGGCTTCCTGTCGCTCGCGTTCCGCCTCTTCTTCCTTTTCCTTGTCATCGCTGTCATCGCCGTCCCCACCGACTGCGCCTAAAACAAACAGATTTTTTTATCATTTGTTTTGTTTCATTTGTTTTTATACTCTCTCTAAAGGACGTGGTTAGACTCGACCGATTGACCGAGCCAATCGGAGGTATCTGTTCCAGCTTGTATGCAAAGAGGTTGTATTATGTGTTCCTACGAAGAGAGATTTTTCTAAAATGTGTTTATATCTTGGGATATTGTAGATAATACATCATTTTAATTGTTTTATGCGTTGAAATATATCAGTATATCATTTATTTTGTCATGAAATAAGTAGGGACAGTTGTTATTTACACTATGTTGCTATGTTATCCATAATAACCATTTACCTTCGCTGGTCGAAGCTTGAGTGTCAAAATGGTGTGTTACTTTGAGTTACAATAGAATATTTATAAGCCCTAAATGTTGTATCCCGTTGGATACAGGCCGATTTTAACGAAAACAAAAGAAAATATACAGGCCTTTAAGAAGTTGATGCAATTTGGAAATAACGAAGATCATGATTCCTATAAAATACTAACTATTAAAATCTCAACGAAATATATTCTAGTAGCAAAGTTAAATATAAAACTCAACCACTGAGAAATAACCCCCAAAAGTACTTATTCTCGTCGTATAGTACGATATTCCAATGCGATAAATTACGTATCGCCGTATCGCACCCAATACGATAAAAACAATGTAAAACGCAATTACGGGGCACATTTGCTCGCATAACCGGTTTAGAGCCGCTCAAACCGGATCGCAATGGCCGATCCAACATGGCTGCCATTCAAAAATCTATTTCACGTCAATCTGAGCATTTGTCACGTCGCCGGCGGCGCCCTATTTCCAGAAAAGATGGGAAAATGGTAGTTTTAACATGTTTTTTATCATTTTTAACTGCTATTCCTTCCGTTTTTTGTCATAGTGATGAGATAAGTGAAAATAATAATAATTTAAATAACTATTAAACATCAATTTAAAAAAAAATTACGCGGTTTCACATAATGAGATATATACCTTAAATATTGTCATTTTCACTTTTGAGTTAGTTAATATTTGTTAAAAATATTGAAAACTGAAACTATCTAATATAATATCTTAAAATATATCTTAGTTAGTTTGGTAAGTTTAAGTCAGGAATTAAAATGAGAAAACATAAAAACCAGCTCATTTTTTATTAATTTAAATAAGTAAGTATTTAAACAATAGCCTGAGTGACTTGGCGGCACAGAATAAAATCTACATTTTTTTATTTCAGGTGTAGAAGTTTTTTGGTGACTACCAAACATACATAAAAACTACTTAGTTTGTTATTAGATAGTAAAGATATACTTATTTCAAATATATTTTACTATATTTTTTGGGATTATTGTTTGTGTAAATAAAGCGTTAAAGTTTTGTTAGTAATAATAATTCAGATGCATTTAATATTTACCTATAACTGAATTTATAAATATTATTATATTAAATATCGATCGCCTGTTATAAAAACGTCCTAACCCAAAAACATCCCAAAACCGAACACCAAAAATCCTTGTCACTTCCGTCATTGGAATTCAAATACCGAACGCTATATTTAATTTAGTCGAGCGGAGGGAGAATAATCAATTAACAATGGTATTGGTATTTGAGTAGTATTCGCACGTATTGAAGTGCCTTTTTCTTAATGGGGTCGGTTATTGAAGGCGGCGGCAAATTGAATCGCTGGGGCGTTGTGACGTTATGCCCGCGACACTCCGATACGTCAACACTTGCAAGTGATATTGGGACTTATTTTACAGAAATATGTATATTATGTATTATTATGTGAAACTTGATTGAATGTATCAGTTCATAAATAAGTAAGCATTTTTTCATTGAGATGACCTCCAAAATCAGAACCCCTTTTTTACAGTATCGAATAGTAAAATCAAAATATGTAAAATTTCTACATATTGACAACATGTAAACTTACTTAAATAATATTGAATCTACATTAATCTATACGTAGGTATAATATTAACATGGGTCGTCTGTAAGACATCGTATTTTCGATCAGATGTACCTACCATTTGATTTTTTTTTAACCCTAGAAAGATAATCTACGTCTCTGAGACGCAAGCCCGACACAAAAATTGCTATATCTTTTTTATTTAGCAACAGAGCGCGATGTCCTTCTTAGTTATCCCAGTGGCCGCACAGAGCTTACGTGAACTGGCAGTGTCGCTCCGGTAAGTACAATAATTACGTAGATATTGGGGTGGCATACGTTCGACAGACGTATGATTATCCTTTGTGTAACTTTAAACTTCATACTGTGAAGTAATTGTTCACCATATTTATTGGTTATTTTTATGTTTTAGGTAATTTTGGTACGTTTTGGCAACGGCTGGTCACCATGCTCTTAATTATTATGAAATTGAACGAATATTGGACGACAGGGAAGATGAGATTCCTTCCAGTTGGATCTTCGATGTTCTGCTATGACGGGCCCTTGACTCTAGTGTCATACAAACCAAAACCATCAAAAATAGTTTATTTATTATAATCTTGTGACAAAACAGGTACAATCAATTAAAGTACAGGTAAACCGGAAATGACAATGTATTACAATCAAACAAAAAGTGGAGTCGACTCATTTGATTAAATTTGCTCGAATATGTCATGTTCGAGAAAGACCAAAATGTTGCCTATGGCAATATTTTATGGTTGTTGAATTTATATTATGTCATATAGTGTCATAATATATGTTGGCAAATAATGATAAACCACTGAGTCGCAGAAATTATATGAAAAAGCTGAGCAAAGAAATCTCATCACCTTGGATGGAGAAAAGTCTGGAAGCGCCTACTCTTAAAAGACATATCCGTGTAAATATCCAAAAGTTGCTACCTAAAACTGATAATTTACAAAGTAACGAAGAACCAGTTATTAAAAATAAGAGATATTGTGCGTATTGTCCATCAAAACTACGAAGAATGTCGAAAAAAAGATGTCATGTAGTGCAACAAACCCATTTGTGGTGAACACAAAAATTATGTATGTAAAGGCTGTATCTAATTGTAATGTAAGCTTAAAACTTGTTGTTTGTTTATATAAAACTGTTGATTTGTAATTATTCTTCAATATTAATGAAAAAAAATTGATTTTAAACAAAACTTAAGTTACTTACTCAATTAAGAAAGACTTGGTAATTTTTAGTTCATTTGTAAAAGGTTCACAAACTTTTGTTATATTTTTTCAAATAATATTGTATTACTGAAACTATTTTTTGTTTTATTTGTAATAGCAAAACCCTAAACTTATTAACCAATCACTTTTAAATAGTTTTTTGAAGGCAATTTGTCCAATAGGCATGTGTAAATTCAAATACGTCTTAAAAACGTATGATTATCTTTGCCGTAGGTCTAAATATGATTATCTTTCTAGGGTTAATAATAAAAACCATTTCATTTTATGAAATAGCTAAAGAGTTTGTTTGTTTGAAAGCGCAAATTTAAGGAAAGTTTCAAGAAACATATCTTTTACCGTGGGAAAATACATTCTCCCCGGAAATTACATACTCGTAAACACGGGCAACACCGTTGCGTGTAGCTAGTAATGAAATAAAATGGATCCATCAAAATCCAACTCCACGGAAAAGCATTAACACTTCAAATGCCAGTTCTTGATTGACATACTACCTGTATGCCACTCATCGCCGTTGATGGCCGCTCGGAAATAGCCGCCCTCTATCATGCAAAATGGAACTATATAATCTTTTAAAGGTTTCGTTACCAAAGGGTAAGAATGTATTTTTAATGTTTTTAATAAGTGATACCTCACTTTGGAGGTTAAACTATTTTTAAATTTTATGCAAAAAAATTAAGACGCATCTATAACCTTCGCGTATAGGATTTTTTTTTTCTGAATAAAATATAATAATTTATAATAATTTGGCTTGATTTGTTTACTGTAATTTTATTTATAATTGACTAACTTATTATAGTAATTTAATTTCATGACATTTTCATTCACTTTTAGATATATTTAACATCATTTTAATTATATATTCTGAATAATTTGATATATAGATAATAAGTGACAAGAAATGTTATGTTTGTATGCTCAATGTAGCAGAATCTGTGTAGCTTTAAGTAGTCTTGACATCTGACATGTATCTCCAGATTTTACGAACAATAAACAATTTATGATATATGATTTAAAATTAAAAAAAATGTAAAAATGTAATCCTATTACTAAGCAACAAACACTGGTGAAATCATTTTGCCGTAAGAACCGAATAAGGAAAATTCACAATCACATTTATCTAGTAGGTTAGAATAAGTTTTATACAAATTTGGATACCACTGAAACTGTGAGAGGGCGTTAATATACGCGACACAGTTTTGTTAACTCAATGCGTATATTTTCGTATTTGTACTTTGTAACCCTATGTTTAAGTTTTCCAAATAAATAAATACACATAATTCACCAGATGGGAAGCGTCTTCTTGAAACTCAATACCAAATACATGGCGCAAAAATTTGTATTTGATTAAAAATGTATAAATAATAAAAAAAAGAAACGAAAAACATTTTGTTGACTTTTATTTTATTATTCTTAACCGTTTTTAGTCTACCAACAAAAAATATCCTTTATCGCAGTATGAATAACGTAAAATTAACTATTTAGCGTGCCGCCAAGAATTACGGGCAACGGATACATAACTCGAGCCATCGATATAATACAAAATCATTTTTCATACCAAATAATAAGTTGATTTATATATTGATGATGACATTTGTGTGATATACGAGTAGTCAAAGTCAAAACGTTTATTTCCTTAGACGCACATGGCATTCATGGACAGGACAACTTAAAGTTAATTTAAATAAAAACTAAGAATAATCAAGGAAATAACATTGTCTTGACAGTTCGCTGAATATTTACACTGAGTTGAGAAGCGAATAGAACAACCCAGCTCCCATCTGTTATGTCGTTATTATATCAATATTGGTAAGTATGTTAAGTAACCGTAACGGATATATATATTTAGTAAACAACATAGTTGGTCCAATATAGTACGAAATATTCACGGAATCCATTTCAAAATGGCGGCAAGGAGCCGGCATACCTCGCATTGTTTAGCGGCCGCTAACTACGGTAATGAGGCAGCCATCTTGGAAATATTACGTGAGTCATAAATATTTATACCTTTAATACGGATTATGATCCATAAAACTCATAATCCGAGGGTGTATTTATTTATAACTAGCGGCGCCCTGTGGTTTTACCCGCCTTATAATTGTTTTTACGGTAAAAAGTAAATATGTTGGTATTTTTTTATGGTTTAGATAATTATTGTAAAGATAATATTTTTTTTGAATAATATATTTGCTCACCTAGTTAGCAAGTGTTATTCGACATCTAATTTAGATTGAAGACCTATTATTATTCTGCAAATATTATCGCAAATGAATGAATTGTGAAAGATAGTCAAATAGATATCGAAATTTATTCAGCTATGTATTATCCACTTTTAACATTATGAGTATAAAAAATTTAAACGAACTGTCAAGACAGTTATTTACTTGATATTTTTGTTTCAAAATGTAGTTTTATTAATTTTTAGTTGACCTGTCCATGTATGCCCTGCGCTTCTAATAAAATAAACGTTTTGACTTTGACTTCGACCCAGTAGAGAAAGTTCTAGAATTCTAGAATTCAGAGAGTTCTAGAATTCAAAAAGAGTTCTAGAATTCAGATTATTAAGGTGTCGCATCGATGTTTGATTTTTATATATTTAAATTTTAGCTAAAGAAAAAATAAATAATTATAATATTCTGTCTAAAGGCGTGAAAATCTTCATATTTCGCTCAAAAACTTCACACAATCAAACTTGAAAAGCAATTTGAGCGCGTTTTAAATTCCTCCTATTGTGTCTCGCTCTAACTACAGTATTGTGCTATATATCTAATATCTCACACAATTGTCCTGAAACTTGGCTTTTACTTCTGCAGTTCTGCGGTTCACTGCCATTGAAAGTGCTTTTTCAATTTCGCTTTGTTTATTTACAGACTCAAGAAAATGACCTCGGATAGTATTGAAAACATAATAGTGTATTTTACAACAAATGGTTTGGTGGATAATCTATAGGTAATCTATATAATATATAATCCTACTAATATTATAATGCTGACGAGCTTTTTTAAATAAATAAATAAAATTAAAATTAAAATTATTTATTCCATCCATAGTCGACACAGGTCCATATTAGCAGGAATTAAAAATTATACACACAATTTATAAAAAAAAGAGTAAAATATGCAGAGACTGCATATTTTACTCTCTTTAGATTAATTAAGGAAATAAGTACCCTCACTATTCACCCTCTGCACAAGACACCTCCACAGCGGAATTATGGAAGAAGGCTGAATTTAACCGTGAAAAAATAAAACTTGAAAATTGATTTCATTTAGGCGGGGGACAGCGACCGTTGGCCAGCCTCGTTTAAGGAAGTATATGAATAAGCATGTGCTGCACACGCTTATTCATATACTTCGTTAAACTTATTAATATTCATTTATTTATTTATTTAAACGCGGCGCGCTCCTGTGGTCGGCCACTCGCTCTAGTCGCTCTAGTCACTTGTGGTCGCTACGAGCCGTACAGTTGCCTCTGGTAGCTGTGGTCGGCCCGTTTGCGCCAAGCCTTAAATTTCATTAGATTTATTAGTTCTTAATTAATATTAAATACTCCATATTTTCCATATTAGAAGTCAGTAAATTTAGTTAAAATCGAACTTGTTTCTGTAAGTAAATCAACGCGAGTGCCCTATCTATTAAATTATAAGAAGCCGTAGAATACGCAAGCATGATTAGGTGCTCGGCTTGTTACTTGATGCTTACAGTGTCACACATTATAAACTATAATATAATTTGTTCTTTCTCATAGTAATTATGTATATTTTGATCAACAAGATACTAATCAACAATTAACAACTTTTTTGGCAAAAAAAAAAACAAAATAACGCTTACACGTAGGTCGTATTTCGAAATATAGAAATCTCGCATGTAAGCGAAATAAAGAGAAAAATAAATCATGATTTTAGGAAAACTAACTTAATAAAAAAACATGAAAAAAGAAAACAAAAAGGGACAACGTGTATTAATAAAAAAATACTTGATCCACACTCTATGTACCTATTTCTGAAAAATACGTGAAATCCATCCAGAAATTAATATTATCTCGATTATGCGGGCAGAAATATGCGGCGCAGATTACATCCATACTAATATTATAAGCCTACAGAGTTTGTTTGCTTGAACGCGCTAACCTCAGGAAAAACTTGTCCGAATTAAAAAATATTTCAGTGTTGGATAGCCAATTTATCTATAAATATAAACACAATAAGCACTTTCTCCTTGGTCTGGCTGTTTAATATGTATAATAATTATATATTAATATGAATTATATCAGATGCCTAGTACCCGTAACACAAGCTTAGAGCTTACCACGGGGCTAGATGTTGTTGTGTGGATTGTCCGGAAATATTTTTTACTTTTTATTTATATTTAAGATTTTAATAGAAGTTGCAAGTTGACTTGATGCTAAGTTTATCCGCAAGCCAGCTCATAAAATTCATATCCTAATCCAGGTCGAGCGGGCGACAGCCGATATCAAAATAAACTCGTAAACACGACACAAACAAGGATATTAAATTAATTGATCCTCCCCTTGGAGTTAGAGTACTTGTTATCGCAGTGGAAGTTTGGGTCCAGGGTAATATTTGACTTGGTCATTTAAAACTACGGAAAAGTTTATTAATATTTCATGTTAAAACTAGGCATATGTATATTTTAGATTAAAACTAGAACTCTTGGCTTAGGCCTGTCTGTCTTGTCAAATCCGAATATCTTGAAAAAACGAGCATGATAAAAAAAAAACTGCTATCTATGTATTGTTAAGGAAAAATGTTGTGAGTATGTTCGCGCGAAAATGCCTTGAATGGGTTTTTAAAAAGTTATTTTAATGTCACGAAAAATGTGTTGTTCTCACCATGCAAGGTGGGTTCAGTATAAGAGAATGATGATAACAAATTGTTTTTGTATCTCTTTGTTTACAACGTCTATTAATTGTTGAATTATGCCTCGCAATAATAAGAAACCGTGTTGGCTAAGTGGCTAACTCGTATTTCGTTCCGAAGGTCGTAGGTTCAAACCCCGCCACGCACTTCTGGATTTTTCTCTATAAAAAATGTATTTGCGCTTTATAACACGTGCTTTATCTGTAAAAGCAAACATCGTGAGGAAACCGGAATGCTCTGAGAACTTTAAGAGTTTGAAGGACATGTGACTTTCACCAACCCGCACTTGGCTATCGTGATGAATTTAGGCCTAATATCTATCGTCAAGAGAGAAGTCCCTGTGTCTCAGCAGTGGGAACGTTAATATGCATAATGACTCCATCTTTATGTTTTACAACTTTTTGACAAATGAAAGGTATGTATAAAATAAAAACACAATAAAAAAGATTTATAGCCAGTTTTATAGCTTGTTTCAATAGCTTTCAGATAAAGTAAGTGGAATCATCCTACTCAAAAGCATTCCATCGCTAGACGTAAAAGAACACATAAGGAGCGACGCTGGATTCGCGCGCAAAAAAGTTGTCGAAGCCTGCGGTTTTTAGTGCAAAACCGTCGAAGGCAATGAGTTAAGTATGTAAATCCTTACGAAACATTTTTGATAGCATTTATTACTAACCGTTTTTCTACCAACAACCAATATCACTTATCACAATATAAATAACGTAAAATAAACTAATTTTTGTTTGATATCGCGTGCCGCCGGGAATTACGGGCGACGGTTACATAACTCGAGCCATCGATATTATCGACTGTCTTCAGTAATACAATTAAGCGGCTATTCTCGGGGCGGTCGATATGCGAGTGGAGTTTTTGAACTCAGTTTTACGTTTCGGAAATGTTTATGTAAAATGTATGTTGGAGTGACACTGATTGTGTGAAACATGTTAAATGTTAGGCATCGCCGGTGGACGAAAGATACCTTAATTCTTCTAATCAAAACACCTAATATGCTGATATGTTATTGTAGGCATTATGACTATATAAAAAAATAGGTTGTGTTTAGTCCGTAAGATAGCTCGTACAAATATACTGTATACTCATTTTTCGCATTATAAATTCAATAAAAAACTGCCTAGAGCATCAAAGTTCAAAAGTGGGGGTTTTACACTTCTAAATTTAGTACGAATCTTCAATGCCCAAAAAACACATAGGTACCTAATATTTGTTTAATATTCCAAATGACGGAGTACTATTTTTTATATATTTACCCTATGCAGTAAGATAAAATAAAAAACAAAAACATTCGAGATCAATGGGAATCTATTGATATTTATGTACAAAAGTGGAAATAATCATTAACGTCATTTCAGCCGTAGGATGTCCTGTGCTAGACATCCAGACATAGGTCGCTATCAAATAATTCGTAATTTCGGTGAACCCGAATATATAATGTTAATTAGTATCAGATTTATAATTTGTTATTTAAAAAAAGTTGAACTAAGTACTGTGCCAAAATTGAAAGCAGGAACACAGCCAAGTGAGAGTATTACAACGCTCGTTATGATAATTGTTACGGCGAAGTTACGGCAAGCACGGCTAACTTACTAAGTAATGATAAGTCAAGTTTTCGACTTTTCACTTCAGTATATGATATTTGAAAAGTTTTTGAATTAAGTCTAATAACTATAATAGATGGTTCGGTTTGTGCCTTGTACATAGTCGATGTAGGAAACTACCAACTGAAATGAACCAATCTATCTATTTTGTCTATGCTGTATGTTTTACTATTACATGTATTAATTTATGTACTTTTGTGACGATGGCCAACTTGACTTTATTTTGTAGATTAATAAAATGTTTTGGATGGCGACGTAAAGGATGTTATACACATCTGTATACTGTATATTAAGTGAAAATTGGCAACAATTTCCCCCTATTTTTAGGTACTTCAAAATGTTTCTGTAATTCTAAAACCGTTCTCTATATCGTTGGAATATTCTACAATGGCTAAAACAACGGACAATCTAAATATTTACAGTTTCAGTGCAAACGACGGAAATATTACTTCAAACTAAAACTGCACAGTAACTACGACTTATTCTGCGGTAAATGGCTCTCCAAACATCGTTAGCGGACACTTTAATGACGTCACAATTCTCGTAGCACTTGCTATGGCGTAGCTCTAACTACGGCGTAGCACTAACTACGGCGTAGCACTAACTACGGCGTAGCAAAAGCTACGGGTTTGTATAACAAGTTTTTAGCTTCCGTAGCCGCATGGCAAACAACTGAACCCTTATGGATTGGTCATGTCTGTCTGTCTGTATGTCGTAGCCACTTTCCAAACTATAGGAACTTTACTATTGAAAATTGAAAAGTTGATGACTGTGTTATGTGAACCGCATTAAGATTTACAAACAATAATAAAAAACTATGTTTGGGTATTCCACATGCATAGAACGGAAATTTATTTTTTCTCATACGTGTGTGCTTTTTATGGATAGTTCTTGAAAAATAATATTGCAGTAACTAATACTTTTTTTTTTTAAATTGAATAGTTTGCGCGAGAGTCACTTTCAAAGTGGTAAAATGTGTCCACCAATATTAATTAGAACGTACTAATCTCAGAAAACTACTGGTCCGATTGAAAGATTATTTTAGTGTTAGCTAGCCCTTTCATCACGGAAGGCTATAGATTTTTTGTTTTTGTGGAAATAGACAAGAAACGCGGTGGCGTGAAAAACTATTAAGTAACAAAATTATGGTTAAAACAGCATTTATCTATCTAAATTCATATAATGTTTAAAACAACTAAACTGCACGTACCGATAACAGTTACTGTAACTGGCACATTCGTTATTTTAACGGTTACGGATGCACATTTATAACCGTTATCTTTAACTGTTCGTTATTGTAGTTTATGAGCTGCGCGTTATAGCGAAGTTTGGCTAGTTTTGAGGGAATTATGAATATAACTAGATATATTATTTTGTTATATGCTTAGTGTATTATTTTGTAAAATTTTTAATGTATTTTTTGTACTGTTTTTGTCTGTTTTTTTTTTAAAAGTGGTCTGTAATTAACTTATCTTATTTTTATTAATATATTGGACTAAAAATATTCATATACAAAGGGTGTTATTTAGAAGACTGATTTTATCACAGTTTATTTAAAAAAACTAAATGTTTAAGATGGTTTTGAGTTTTCTGATATTTTGAAAACGATATCTGAATGGATTTTCGTAAACGGTTTAAGCAAAAATCTAGTGATTAATAATATAATAAAGGGTATAGAAATTTAATTCGATTTCGTGCTCGAGTTTCTATTTCTCAATTTTTTATCAAGTTAAGATACTAAAACTGTAGTCGTTAAAACAAGAAGAAAGAGGTTCTAAAGTGTCCTAATGTTTTACGAAATAACTCAAAATATTTTCATGTTTTTGTTCGAAAGTTCCCTTAATTTCCAGCAAGTCCGCAAAAGTTTCTTTTATCATATTTTATGCTTTTAATTAAGATACCAAATTATCGTAAATCTTTATGAAACTTAAATGGTACTCTGGAAACACCAGCTCCGAAATAAAAAATAAAAATCGAAATCGTTTCATATTTATCCGCGAACACATTAAAATAAATTTAATAAGTATGAGTTGGACGCATACTACCTAGGGTTCCGTGTATAATTTATACACAAATAATGCAATAAAAAAATTTTTTTTTTTTAATTAATTGCCTTGCGCAATGCTATCTTGGTTTTTTAGATACAGACAGACAGTCAGACGACGAAGTCTCAGTTATAAGGCCCCGTTTTACTCTTGCGTACGTAACCCTAAAATAGGTGGAATTGTGAAACCTGCATCTTTCATCTAAGCCACACAATTTAATTAAGAAAGTTTCCCCTAAAAGTCAGAAGAAATGGCGTATGTCCGAGTAAGAGATAGTGAAAACATGTGACTAATACCAGCGGGAAGTGCGTCATTTATCTAGACTAGCGGGGTACAGGGTGGCGCGGAACACGTCACGTATCTAACTAATAAACTAACAGTACGTAACTAACTCATAGTAGAAATAACAAGTAAGAAAAGGAATGGGTTCACGCGTACAAGAAAAGTCTGAAATATGCCATAAATACAATTTAAAACTTATTAAGAAACCAACTTAAATATATATAAATCAATTAAATTGTTGCTGTTACTTCCTCCCTCCCTCAGACTCGATGGTAACATAAATGTATCTGGAAATATTATTTTGATTGTAAAAATATTACATTCGGGCATTTTTTTTATTTTACCAAGTTTTTGAAGGTTTTTGACTATCAAGAGGGATAATCGAGTAAATAAATTTAACGATTTTTTAAACGAATATCAAGATATTTTTACTAAACACAGACACCCAAATCAATTAAATAATTAGAAATTTTTTATTACTCCCTTACAACCGGACGGAGACCACTTTATAGAGGTATAATAAAATATAATTCTAAATTTTCGCTAAAATTATTGTGAGTAATATATTTATTCATTTTCATATTAAATTCATCTGTAAAAACGGGAGTTACTCACGTAGAAGACTAGATTATTTTTTTATAGCAAAAAAGATTAAGACTTATCCGTAACCTTCGCATGCCGGATAAAAACGTTAATGTTTTAACGTTTTTGACTAGAGTTCATAAACTTTCAAAGTTTCGGATTTCAGAACTCAACTCTTGTCCCCCTTACACGACTCTTACATAACACACAACAGTATATATAGTACCTTATACAAATACCAAGTCTTATATACATCGTATATAAGGTAGAACCTTTTTAATTCCCTATTCCCTGGGAGCAGATGTGTCCTTTATTCGGGACTTTACAACAAATTACGGGGGAGGCTCGGACAGATTTGTGCTGACATTTGCACATGTCACGATCTAACTGATTTTTAAGATATGTGCGCGAAATACCACATATGTTATGGAAAGGATAAAAATGGCGTTCAACTGAGTAACATCTTTTTCACTTTATAATTTTATTTAACTCGACACTGGCAAATTGTCGCTTCAAGCGCAGATTCCAATTACAAAAAACTGAACTGAACTGAACTGTGGAAAGGAATATCTATGCAACATATCAATATTTATGGTTTTTAAAAATGTCAGTAAACTCAAGAACTGTGGAAATATACTATGTTACTCGATGAAAGTTATTATATTGTACAAAATGTTCCCCGGTGCAAATCTATATACTATTATTGTAAAGTTGAAGAGTTTGTTCGATTGATTGTTTGCTTATCTCACTGATCCGATTTGATTTCTCTGTTCTATACCCAATTTATTGAGGTAGTCAGGTAGGCCAAAGGATATTTTACTGCGGGAATATACGTTGTTTCCGCTGGAACCAGCAACGCCGTCTCGTGTAAATCCAGTACCTACTTTAAACAGCGCAAGAGCTCTTTAGTGTAGTATCAATGGACATAATTCCTTTTTAATTTATACAGTGTAATGATATGAGAAGTCTCATACCCACAACACAAGCTAGACTAGTGCTTACCACGGGGGTAGATTTACATGTATCGTTGCAAACCTAACTATAAATAAACAATATACTATCCACAACTCTAGCCACATTTGAATAGTAAATATGCAGTGTTTTATTGCATTCTTGTTCATATATAATGGTTGAAATAGTATTATTTTAATTTAAAAAATAGTGTGTTTGTAATTTTATTTTAAGGTGATTGTAAATTTATGTAAATGTGTGTTCCTAGTACTAGTGCTCAACACAAAATCAGCGCAGTGTCTACATTCGTGCAGACACAGCACAATGCTGTGTGGCGACCCATTAACTAAAATAAATATTTCCGGACTACTCACACAGCATCACCTAACCCCAAACTAAGCAGTGCTTGTACTATGGGTGTTAGGTGACTGATATACTACATGGATACATTTTTTTTTTGTAAATACATACTTAAGATACATAGAAAACATTTATATTAATATTAAACATTGTTGTATAAATAACTTTAAATAGTTTTAAAATAAGATATTTTTTATTTTTTTAAGATATTTCGTAATCTTCTTTGTAATATTATATTCATTTATTATGTGTACAAATACTAAAATATTTGTTGATATAGCGCAACATAAATACATCATTCCTCATAATTTCAGATATAGCCTGCTGACAGACAGGCAGACGAAGTCTCAGTAACAGCGCCCCGTTTCACTCATTATGTACGGAACCCTAAAAAGTATTGTAGCTATAAATGTAGTGGACAACCGCCCTAGCAGTTCAAAGCTCTATTTAAATGCTAACAGCTATGCAAATACGTTCCTATGCGCGCACTTATCTGAACTGTTCTACGGTTTACGGCGAATAACCCAGTTTTACTGCTTAATGGTTAAACGTGTTGGAGATAGTCATGCCTGGTTAATTACTTGATGAGACAGTATTGAAGTTTTTAGTTATGCTACAGAAAAACAAGATATTTTAATATATGAATGAATTTTATAACTTAAAACTGATTGTATTCTGCTTAGATTTAGCTTTTAGGGTAAATTATGAAATAACAATAAATTTGATAAGTATGAGATGGACTCATACCACACCCAGGTTACATGTGTAGTATAAACACAATTAGAAATAAAAAACCACAAATATATTTTAAATATTTTTGATATTTGTGATTATTCTATTCAATAAAAAAAAACTGGCTAGGTACCATCCTTTAGGGAGCTATGATGCCACAGACAGGCAGACTGTCACGTCAAAGTTGAAACACTCATCCTTTTGCGTCGGGGGTTAAAAATAATTTGAGCACAGCACAGCTAAAGTCTACACCTTCAATAAAAGAATATGGACAACAAATACGTACCGACGTGAAAAAATACGAGAAAACGTGAGCTGAATAAAACGGGTCACGTGATTTAAATTACATAAAATTAGCAGCTTATTGGAGCTTGCTGCTTAAGCGAAAAGTTTGGGGAAGAGCCAAAATAATTATAAATGATGCTGACTGCATGCGTTTGTTGTTCGGAGCTTGATAAAATATTTTTGGTATATTTAATAAGGTATTTTAAACTATAGTATATTGATTTTATAATGTTAAAAGAGATATATATCATGATATAATGTTTTTTGTGTTTCCCGATACTCTAGTTCTCGAGTTTTGTTTCTTTTAATATAAAGATGTCCTCTTTTCATACCAAATTTAGTAGATCCGAGTTCCTAGAAAATGTTTGCACTCACGGGAGGAGATGAGGCAAAGTTATTGTGCTCTATTCATAATACTCGTATAAACTATTTGAAGAAGATTATAAGCAACGCAGAAAAGTTTATCAGTAATAAATAAAGCAATTTAGCTTTATTGCAACGGTCCACAATAAAAAACGAAACCAACCAGAAAACTTATAACTCAAGCCAGCATTTCCAGCTTACGGCAGTCGGCATAAATAACTCTGTTTCTGCTTTTCGTGACCTCCATATTGATTTTCCTGTAAAAACCGTCTGAACTTTACGTAAGCTACTGGGGCACAGCACACTGGGCGATGACGAGCCGTCTCGACTTTCTGCATATTTTATTGAATATTTGAAAGAGTCTGTAAGTGTAGGGTATCGACTCGTTTCAAGTTTAATGACAGGAATCTTGCTCTATTTTATCCAAATGAATATAGTGAGATCCAAGTGTTTGAAATATTAATGTTGTTCTATTCGCTTCTCAACTCAGTATAAAACATTGAAGCGAACTGTCAAGACAAAGTTATTTCCTTGATATTTGTTGTTTAAGCAATTTAGTTTAATTAGTTTTAGGTTGACCTGTCCATGTAGGCTTCTAAGGAAATAAACGTTTTAACTTTGACTTTGACGTTGAATGATAAGTGATAAAACTCACTTTCAAGTTAAACTATTTTTAAAATTATATGCAGAAAAAGATTAAGACACAACCTTGACCTTCAAATACGCATCATGTGTGCGAAGGTCATTAAGAAATTTAATTATATTATCCTATATGTTCTTCTAAACTTAAGTTCGACATGACCTATGATATAATTTTAATTGATAATTATTAATTGACATAATGGGGCCCTGTTGCACAGGGTGCATGGTAGACTTAAGCTAGTAATAAGATCTATGCTGTTTAAATGTAAGCAATATAAATAAACAAAAGGTTACAGATGTACCTTAATCCATTGTGTGTTTTATGTATAAAGTTGTAAAGCGCTGTGTTGGTCTATTCACTCTCAGTTTGCTACTTAGATATTAATATGTCGCCATATTGCATCGTCTGTTTTATTTTTAAACCAAACCCTTAAATGATGTAATTTGATTTTTTTGTAAAATAGTTCGTTCCATTTCGTAATTATATGAATAACAAACATAATAATAAAAGACTCCCGACAATAAATCAGAATTATATCCCTCAATTATACTATTTCATATTCACATAATCTGGTCTTAATTATTTCAGTTAAAGTTACTAACTTAAAATGGTATCTCCAACACAACTTTGCATAATGGTACTTATTTTTTACCCGGATAAAGTAAATCCGGATAAAAATCTTTATAAACGTTATTTCATCACCCGAAAGCTAAACCCAGAAACTCGTTACCCTAAGCCTCAATAAACGAAACTAGTAATGCACTTTCCAAGTATACATACATACAGGCACATATGTACATGTGTACATACTACCAGCATAATGTGTAAGTAAATCTCACTCCCCGCGGTCAGTTGAAAGCATAGCCATGTTTAGATCTTGCATCTCTCTCTGCCATGTGTCTGAGGAGATATGCTCTTTTTCGCTCGTTAAAAGTTTTTCAAGTGTTCGTGGGGTTTTCGAGCCGGATGTGGTCGGTACATTTAGGCCGGTTTTATCCGGATTAAGAGGATTTTTAAAACTATTCATGTGAGTAAGTAATTGGATGAGCGGTTGATGTGTTAAGCTTGCGCTTTTCTAACTTTTATGAAAATGTTGTTAAGTTTTCATTGAATATTTTGATAATAAACGAATGCACCAACTTTGATGTGATTTGGAAAGAATATGAATCATATTCCAGGAAGGAAGGTTACGCGTGGATGATGATGATAACTCAATAACACTAGACTAGATTTGAAATTAGAATTTTAAGTGAAATCATTTTAAAACGTTTTTATAATTTTATATTTAAATGATAATAATTAAAAAAGTCTTTTAATAACCTAAAAAGTATTATGATGAAAGTCCGGTATACTAGGTACATTAAAAAAAAACTTTAAGGATAGTGTAAAATTGCATTAAATTCCTTTTTCAAAGAAAAGAAAAGCACAGATTTGTTAAACCTTGTTTATTTAACAATTTTATCCGGACGTAAGCTTGCAAAGAAAAATTGACCCGGATAAAATCAAACACGTTCAATTCCTATAAGCGATATCTTACATCCTTGCATTAGCATAGGGACATTACGTTACATGTATCCGGGTAAGGGTGATTTTCTCCAGAGACACCGTCATCGCTATAGTCTAATTGTGACTTAGTAGATGTGAATTTTCGACCCAACTTGCAGTCGCTTTATGCATACGAATAAACAATTGCATGTATCATATGTATAATAAAAATATCTATAAATGTATGTCTATTATATTAAGTAATTCAGATGTCTAGTACCGTACCCGTCCAGCAAGATTATTTATATTGTAATTAGAATGTTTTAAAAGAGATCTTCTTATAATGTATATTAAAATGTGAATGCTTTCTTACTTTTTTGGTAAGGGGCGCTACGTACGTGTTAAAAAAAATAGCTATGTCCTGACAATTTGCTTCAATGTTTTATACTGAGTTGCGAAGTATATTGGAACAACACCACTTTATCAGTTTTACCAATTTTGGAGTTATTTATAGGTAATTATTTCCAAGAAAAAATGTTTGTTAAATCAATCAATACATATCATTATGAAAACGGTGTCATAGTTTCACAGCTCAGCTCATAACATATCGCACATCTCTGGTGTAGAAGCACCCTAAGAAACCCGGATAAGTTTCCCCGATCCGGGTAAAAAGACAAATTCATCCGGGCGTAGAGGTTGAATAGAGGAGTACCTAAGTAGGTTTTGCTAAGATCTTTGGACTAGCGCCAGATGGGTCTTTTAATTACAAATTTGTTTGAAGCAACCTGTTTTTACTAACGTCGGCCCGGGGCTTTAGTCCTGTTAATTTAAGATTGAGTTGAGTTTTGTACAAATTTATGGAAGTAGGCCATTTTTTTATTATAGATTTCTTTTTAAATTGAAGATACTAAAAAAGATAGTACTTTTAGAACATTATATCAATTTCAATATTTTGTTTTATTTTGATGATCAGGAAACAGACTTTTAGGCAAATACCTCCATCTATCTATATAAATAAAAATGAATTGTTGTTCGTTAGTCTGATTAAAACTCGAGAACGGCTGAACGGATTTATCTTATCTTAGACTTGAAATGTTCGTGGAGGTCTAGAGAAGGTTTAAAAGTCGAGAATAAATCGAATAATTGCCGGGATATTAATTTTGAATAATAACCCGTGCGAAGCCGGGGCGGGCCGCTAGTTACTTAATATAATATGAAGTAATAACTTTTAAAACTAGCACGGTTATCTATTATTGTTCTTTTAAGATTTATAACGGGACAAATAACTCAAAAGACAATCAATCATTGTAATTTTTTATATATTATATTCCGTTATTAAATCTAAATAACATGACGTTGCATCATGTTTTTAATATCTGAATTATTTCCAGCAATAATAATCCTTTGTAAAAGATATACATTAATAGTATAATTATTATGAGAGATCCTTCATAACTCATAGCGGTTGAATTATTACGAGTTTTAGTTACAATTACTAACTGCTAATAAATTTTCTTTTACTCATTATACTCGTTAAAGCATATGCCTTTTAACAGCTTTGGAAAATAATATTTTAAAATCAATGCTCATTTTTTGTATTTGTTATCTCAAACCACCAACCTTTCACTAAAATTTGTTAAAAAAATTAAACTAAATATTTGTAAGCTTGACCTGAACGATTTGATTAATTATCATCATACTTAAATTAAATCTACGCGCTAATATATAGTTATAAGTTGGTTTCTCATGTAAGCGAATTATTGTAAATTCTTAATGAGAAATAAAGATTTTCAAACCGATTTTAATTATGAATTTTTAGAATCCAAAAAATTTTACCGTAGATTTTATTTGTAGGTTGTAGGGGTGTAAAAGATGTCACAAGATGTTTTTTGGATTTGGCCGTAAATCCAAACTTATATTATAAATAAGAAAGTAGCTATGTCTGTCTGTTAAACCGATTTAAATAAAACTTGGTACAAAGATTCTCTAGAGCCTGAGAAAGGATATAGGCTATTTTTTACCGCGGGGAAATATGTGTAAAATACATTATAAACCGGGTAACACCGCAAGGCACTGCTAGTAAAATATACATATACTCATGTTGCTCCACAGTTTAATAAAAAATGAAGAATTTTTTTAAAATAAAAATTTTAGTTTAAATATATCTCGTTTAAAGTTGAGTCTGGTTGTCTAGTCTTACAAGGACCAGGCTGCATGTAAAGTTGCTGTTTAAAATGTAAACTTTTCTCTAAAAACACTTTGTATTAAGTTTCGCTTTATTATAAAAATGTTAAAGCCCACATTCGTTGCAGCTGTGGTTATTTTAAAATTCTTCAAGTAACCTAGGATTTTACTAAAGATATAAAGGCTTTTGAGAAAATTAACTTTTTTTAATGTGCAGTAAATTTTTTACGAACTCTGGCTAAATACTGTATACGAATAACCTGGTTGAGCAAAAACAGTTCTTAACCACTTGAAATGAAGCGTAGATTTCCTTGAAGCTCCAACGATAATTTAATATTTTTGCGAGGATATATTTTGACGTTTATTTACAAGTCTTTTGCAGTTTGTTTCTGTTTGAAGAATAAGCTATCTACTATAGATGCTAAGCTACATATATCTGTTTAATGCTTTCGGGATATCAAACCGTAGCCGAGAAAATAAATTTGATTCAATTTCTGATTCTCAAAACCTGTAAGGAGTTTTCCAACTACAAATTTCTTACTCAATAACTCTACTCTGCAAAAAGGTGTATATCTAGGTATATAATAATCTAATCTACAAAATACACACAAAAGCCTTAATCTACAGAAATGATTATAAAAGTTAACTGTGTGACCTGTTTAGTCATCCCCTTTGTAGGATATTCTGTAAAGTCTTTGTGAGCTCCCGTTGAATCCACATCCGGGTTACCCAGTTGGCCCTATGCCAGCCGGCTGCCCTTCAAAAACTCGGTCAAATGCGACAGACCCCGGTCACAAGGCGGTCTACACCCGGATTTATGACCTCACTACTTATTTATGACCTGAACCTACGCCTTGGTCGATTCTATAGCCTTGAAGAAACCTTAACGTGAACGCTGGAAACAGATTTATGAGACTAAAATACAGCTGCGTACCAGCGAAGTTTCTAGAACTACAAGCAACTCAAAGTAAAATAATGCAGAAATGAAAATGGTTGAATATTAAAGTCACTCACCTATAAAATTCATTTTGCGGCCTGTTTCACACTGCCTATACCAATATAATCTACCCTAACCTAAGCCTTATACATAATAACGTCCAAATATAAAAATAATTTATTTATTGAGCACCAAAATTACATTAGACAATACATGATACGTATCGATAGAAAGAGTAAGAAGAAGAAGAGAGAAGGCGTATCGTAATAAGCTATGACATGGTTGCGGCGCGGACGTGCTTCTGACGCGAGCGCCAGAAAGCGAATGAGGGAAAACTACCGCTGCGGGCTTATTTATGCAGCTAACCCCGCCACCCCCCGCCCCGCGGTAAGAGCCATACACACCCGGGAAATCGCTTCCCCATTGTCACTCTAATGGAAAAAATCTTCCTCAAAAATCATTGTGCGCTTAATAATCGTAATTATCCCTATTGAAGTTCTCTAGAGGTTTACCCAATTTTTTTCAATCCTCTTTTAATTTTTTTGCAAAAACCGCTTTGAATTTCCAATACAAAGATAAATAGAGATTGATGCTCGGGATATTTCATCGTCTTAACGCACACTAGGGTACTGCGGTAGTTTTTGCGCATGTGTGCTGTAGAACAATGGGTGTGCGCCGCGGGGGCGTGGCCTCGCGCTGGTGTGAGTGCGTTAAATCTTTTATAGGTCGATGCATTAAGAAATTTAGTATTATGGGGTGCGTTTGACTGGAGCCCACTGGTTGTTAAACCCCGCGATAGATGGAGCCACTAAGTCTAATGACATTTTCTTTGAGATTTTTTAAATGTATTTCATTTCTTAAAAGGATTTTCTAAATTTTTATAGCATAGTTTCTTTGTTATAAATTGATAAAGCTGTGTTGTTATAAAAAAATTAAGCGAACTGTCAAGAAAATGTTATTTTCGTGATAATTTTTATTTGTAACATTTAGTTTTATTAATATTAAATTGATCTGTCCATGTATGCCCTGTGCTTCTAAGGAAATAAACGTTTTGACTTTGACTTTTTTTGAGTAACATCTAACTTATAAATATATGGGTTTGTCTTGAATGTCTTGTATTGATTAAATTTAATATTCTGATACAAACACATTTACATGGTTTTATTAATAATTTTCTTTGATTGAACTATATTATAGAATATTCAATCTAAAAAGGTTGAATTATGAGGGTTCGTCGAACCTACGCGTCAGCGCCACGGGAAATTGTGGTTGTCTGTTTGGTCTCGTAGGTTCGCAAGGAGCCATAGTAGAGTATGACTAGCGGCATTCGCTCCCGCGTCGCAGTCGCTTTGGACGCGCAGGTGTAGCCAAAGCTATTATTTGACTAATTATAATTTATATTGTCAAAATTAGTTTCATTTCAAAAAGCTTCTATAATAATTATGTTATTAGGTATAGGTATAGTAATAAACTATGCATCAATAATACATATATCATTAGAATATGTATTTATCTTTTAAATACCTTTAATAAAAACATAACTCCATATTGATTCAATTGGATCATATTTCACAAATAAATTTATAAACTAAAGAGTTATTTTTCCTAATATTTCATGAACAAATCCAATATCCTAAATTATTAAGAAAAATCATAATAAATAATAATTTTATCGACATTACGCAAGTATAGCCCGTATGCCGCAGATAATAAAACGTAATATTCAATAATTATATTCCGCACACGTCCGGTGCTTATCGCGTTGCTGTTCACCCTGTATATATGTCCATACAGATGTAGTATATACAGGCTGTGCAATGTGTGACGTCACTGCTATGTAGTAAACGACTGGGCTGTTTTACATGAAATGACGTAAGAGTTATTTTTGTAGACGACTTATTTTGTAGATTAAATTTAGAAATTAATTTAGTTATGATTAACTTTACCCGCCCATCTTTAAGTAAGTGTAAGATTTTTTAGGAACTCAATACAAGATATAAATAAACTAAAAAATGCAATAGACAAAATGTTTGTGAAATTGGATAACCTTGTTCACAAGTTAGGTGCGAATCATACATTTTAACGATTATTTTTTATTTATGCATAGAAATAACTAAATTATAATAATAATATTCTTATATTTTATTATAAAAAAATATAAGAAATTTTTAAGTTGGACTAAGATTAGCGCGAATTAAATTAATAATGAGAATCCACACAACAACAACTAGTAAACACGTGATCAACTTGTGTTACGGGTACTAGACATCTAATATACTTAATATAATAGACATACATATATAGATATTTTTTTAAATACTTATTAAAAATACTCAGACCAAGGAAAAAGTGCTTGCAGAATAAACACACACATGGGTCAATTGTGTGTTTATTCTGCAGGAATCGAACCCTCTACAGCAGTCAAACTCATAGATGGTGATGATTATGCTGGCCAGAATCCTGGTCCACCCTGTACAGTGCTGTATGCGTGTCGTGTGTAAGCTCACTTTAATATAATATGCAGATGAGCGCACAGCCCGTCTGCGAATAACTCCAGCAACCACCTCGAAATACTTTGAAATGTGAAGTTTCTTAAAATACAAATTAAACTACAAATTCAATTCAATATTTTTGAATTTGAATAAATATTTGGTGATTATATGTATATGTATATTGGTTCGGTCGCGCAGATTTTTATTTAACTAATTATAGTTAAAATTTCGTTAATTCCAAAAAGATAATATAAACGTTTTATATCAGGCATGACGCCTAAAACAATTGCTAATAAATAAAAATCTATAAATCCGCCAAATAAATCTTCATATAATAGGTTCTGCTGTAAACAAGTAAATCTATAACAAGTATTGTTAAGAATAATTAAACTTTATTCTGTTTGTTTGTTTGAACGCGGGTCCGATTAGAAAATTACTTACACTGTTAAATAGCCCATTCATCGAGAGAGGCTATAGACTACATATACCTACAGGAAAATATGTTATGGCAAATCAAAAAATCACCGGCAACGCCTTGACGTGTAAAGCCATTTATCGAGGAACTATAGCCTTCCTTAATTATTACAGCAAGAAAAAACGTTGTTGGAACGATCAAACACGGACATATCTAGTATAATATAACAAAAATTCACGCGAACCAAAAACCACCACTTCCTCCACCGACATCTATCAAAACTACATAATCCGAAACAAAATATTCAAGTCACTCTCCCATAGTTTTCTCGTATTCACAGTAAGTGCGTTAGCCTCCCGTTGCAATGAACGTCGGACCCTTTTACGGAGGTCCCGCGGATTGTCCCTTGATATATTACTGGCTTCAGTTCTGACAGTTTCACTGTTTTAGAAAGTGTAAAGTTATAGGGCACTATGATATAAGAATACTCCATCATTATCACCCCCACGGCCCTGGCTGGAAACCAGCGCTCTGTTATAGTGCTCCTACGGGCCCTGTGGCAGATGCATTATGCTGAGCCAGGAACCATTTTTTACACAATGTTTAATTTCACGAAGGTTTAAGGTATAGAGGTATTTAATTATTATTAGTTTTAGATATTGTTTTGGGAATTGTAAGTTTCTGTGAAGTAAAAAATCTTTCTTTCTTACTATCATTTCAGTCGTAGGACATCCACTGCTTCACACATGCCCCCCTCAAAAAATAAGAATACCTATAACTTTTGAAATTGTTATGGTTATACTAAGACTTGAAACGAAACAATTCATGATTTAATGTTTTTGAGTTTGCCGATATTTTGACGCTGTTTATGGCAAGACACATAGTTTATGCCGTGAATGCCGCTTACAAAATAAAAATCTTACAACTCAAATATCATCAAATTATCATAGTTTGTTAACCGTTTCAAGTCATTAAAATACTTTTGACCATATTCATCCAAAATGGTTTTTAAATTTTACATAAAAAATTACGTTATTTCATATTGTAATGTCTCATTTAGTTACGTAGAACATTTTTAAGACTTATTTTACATATGCTTGCAATTTTACATCTCCATTTTCAAATAAATTATATTTTAGGGTGCTTTTTATTGGAATTGGATAAGGAAAAGTTTAGTAGTGCTGGTTATATTCAACAAT
Organism: Gymnoscelis rufifasciata; assembly: GCA_929108375.1. Taxonomy (NCBI): domain Eukaryota; kingdom Metazoa; phylum Arthropoda; class Insecta; order Lepidoptera; family Geometridae; genus Gymnoscelis; species Gymnoscelis rufifasciata. The sequence continues at coordinate 11,247,261 of OV815324.1, forward strand.
TAATCATTAGGTTTATTTTTGTAAAAATGATAGTTTTTATTATTAAGTTATTAAAGAGAGAGAAAGAAAAATAGTTTTTTGAGCCATCACCATTTTGATATCTACAAAACTGTTAGTTTTTTTCGCATTCTGAATCATCTCAAACTTGTTTTTAATAAAAACTTACAAAGAGAGTAACCATCTTTCTCAATTCTATCAAAAGCATTCCCCGTTTAAACTTGCGAAGTTTTTAAAGAAAACATGTTTTTGCGTTCCAAAGAAATGCAACTATTATAAGTTCCTATTTTATAATTACAGTTATAAACTAGTTTTTCCTGAAACTCTCGGCTCCATAGTTACCTGCAACAAAAGAAGAAATACATTAGCTTTGTTATTCAACTCAATTGTAAATTTTATTAACATTATTCTGTTACATATTTCATGTTTTGCAGAGAGAAATAAAATAACTAAATCATAATAGAGTCCTAAATTAAGTTGAGTATGCAATATAATGAGGACCGCGTTCTGTTGATAGTTTTAACCTCAAAAAAGCTTGCAGGTTATGATTCTGGTTGTTTCCAAGAGATTTCCTGATATTTTTTTTACACCTCTAAGGGTAATTTACGTTACATCTAAGAATATATAACGTAATCTTAATAATTGAAACATATGAACAGAAAGCGGTCTCCGTATTTTGCATACTCAAATTCCTTTATATTTATATAAAATTGCTGACAAACCAGACACTTTCATACTGGAAAATCTCTTTTCAAATAAATACCTTTATTCATTTATTGGAAGAAAACTGTCCGCTAGTTTTAATATTTCGATGCATAGATAGACTCATAGACAAATATAGTGTTTAAACCGTTTTTAAATTGAAGTGTCGTAGCACTTCTACAAAGCTTGTTGCTACGGCGTAGCATCCGTCGTAGCACGTCCGCTACGGAAGCTACGATTCTACATATTTACATCAATCAATTAAAATGACTTTATTATTTGTAAATAAAATTAAATATACTGATATAAAATAAAATAAAAATTAACCACAACGCTTATATATCATTATTCCCATTTTTAATCCCAGATATCCCACTAAAATTTCGTATAAAAATAGTTTTAAAGCTTCAATAATGCGTGATACTAGTTAAGGTGATAGCCAACTATACCCACTCGAGGTGACCGTCCACCGCGCCACTCGCGATAAACCGGCACTCGCCTGATTTCATTTACAATTCATCTCGTGTACTTAGGGGCGTTTGATGGCCGCTAGGGCTGACACAGCACTTAAAGGATGGGCTTACAAACTTGATTGAAGATAGTTTTTGTATAATTAGTAAGCTATTTTAAAAATGAGATATAATTGTGCCGTAATATTATATAGCTCAAGAACTTATTTGGTTGATATTAGGAACTTTAGTGATAGTCCATTTATCGAGGTTGGCTAAAGCAAAATGTTGTTACCGCGGTAAAGTCCACAGATGCGGGCAACGCTGTGGCTTGAGGAGCGACTATACCTACACAAAGTAGCTTATGTCTCTAGAGAAAATCTCAGGCTCTAGAGAATCTGTGTACAAAACTTCATTTAAATCAGTTCAGTAGTTTTTGCGTGAAAGAGAAACAGACAGTCAAGAGTTACTTTCGAATATATAATATAGGTATGGATACATAATAATATATTTTGAAGGCTAAAGCGTTTTTAACCCCCGACAAAGAGGGGTGTTATCAGTTTGACGTGTCTGTCTGTCTGTGTGTCTATCTGTTTGTCTGGCTGTCTGGGACATCATAGCTCCCGAACGGATGGAGCGATTTTAATTTAGTTTTTTTTTGTATGGCAGGTGAGTCTGGCGCTAGTGTGTGTTAAGTGTTCTTAGACATGTTTCATGAAAATCGGTTATGCCGTTTAAAAGTTATGGGGGTTAGAGTGGGGAACACCGAAAATCTGCAAATATACTCGAGTAGGGTATCAAATGAAAGCGCATCGCGAGCACATTATACAATATTATGGTGTTTTACTTTTAAGGAAATTAAGATATTAGAAACGGGGGTTTTTCTTAAATTTTAAATTTAGATTTATTATTTTATAGTATTTTATTAGTGGCCAATTAAACCAAATTACAACAATTTAAAATATAGCTCCTTGATATAATTGTATTTTAGTGTGGTGAAATAGAGTTTCTAAATTATTTAAACTTAAAACTCGAATGGGCGTCTTATCGAAACGAAATATAGTCAAAAATAAAGCATTAATATAAAAATCTAAAATAAAGAAATCGTTAATTAATATAACGATAAAACTTAAAATAATCTTTAAACTCAATTTGTGGCAACCCTTATCCAGTTTAGGTGTAAAGTTACCGGAAAGCAAGTGGCCGAGGTAAATACGCTTTCTTACTCCGCACCCCGCGCGCCGAGGGCGCCCACTCTCCCCCAGTAATGTGTTTGCGTTTGTAATTAGAGTGATGTGAGATTTGATACAACTCGACTTATACTGACTTCAATTAATTTATGCCTTAGTGGCGCGTTGGGCGAAGGTCGGCTTTCACCGCAAGACGTAGCGGGTTCGATTCCCGAGGGGTCAAGTGTTTGTATGTTCTGCAAGCACTACTTCCTTGGTCTAGTAATTGGTGCATTAGGCTTTAGCCAAGCCTACGCGTCACCAACGCGGGACATATTGACTGAAATGGTCCCGCGTTGTGGTCGCATAGCTGTGCAAAGAGTCATAGTAAAGAATGAGTAGCGACCGCCGCGCGGCAGTCGCTCTGGTCAAAGCTTTAAAAGCCCAATCAAAAACAAATTTATTAAATGATGTTTTTTAATTTTTAAAATTTTATGGCTTCTTAATCTTTAAACAGATCTACCATTAATTGACGATTTTATTTTTCTCTTAGAGTAATCTTCTCCAAGCATTTATCTACGAGTTGACTAATAAATACGCATTAGACCACAGTCTTAGCTCAACGTTAACAAATCCAATCTACCAACAATGATGGACAGAGATAATAGATATCCCCTGCAACAGTTAGAGTGGGATGGCTAGTAGTCTGTCAGTCAATATTTACTCGCTAAGTGGCTACGGGTCTAAGTGGTTTATCTATTTTTCGTATTCTAATATGGCTGAAAAGTTCAATTGTTTGCTTAGTTTAAGGTTGTAGTCTAGGTTTTATTTATTTATTTATAAGGAAGGCCTACAGCTAACACATCAAAATAAGTAGCTAAATTAAATTACAGAAAGCTATTTATAAAGCCCTCGCGGACAGAAAACACAATTTCTAACAATTTACGACGTTAAACAAAAACAAAAAATACTCGTTATTAACGGAATAGATTAAAATACATAATAAAAAATTAAGACTCCAAACGAAAAAATTAGTAAAATTGGTGACCCTATCGCTAACCTCCATTAATCGAAAACATTTTGAATTAATAATTTCAGAAAATATGAATATGCACGGTAAAGTAAAATGGTATGTTTTATTTCCCCTTTAATAATCATTATTGTCATGTTCTGAGAAAACAGTCATGTGCTGAGAACTTTGAAGAGTTTGAAAGACATGTGACATTCACCAACCCGCACTTGGCCAGCGAAGCTTAGTCTCTCTCGTCAAGAGAAGTTCCTGTGTCCCAACAGTGGGAACGTTTATAGGGTGTTGATGATGATGATGAATAGTTTTTACCCGAGCGGGAATATTGCGGGTAGCGAATGGCGCAAGTCATGGGAGTGATTACGCCTCGGCCGGCCATCGCTGGTTCATTCATTAATGATACGATAAATAATATATATAATGTATACGATATTTCAATATATGTATGTATACGATAAATTGGTGGAAATTGTCAATATTTCCTTAGAAACGGAGAATATTGATGTAGACTGAGATGAAAAACGTAGCACAAACATTATTATTTATAATAGCTTTTCAAGTACCAGCGTTACTCGCTTTTTGTAGATTTTCTTTAAAACAACGTATTTCCTCGAGGTAAAAAGTAGCCTAGAGCCTTCCTCAATATATGGGCTATCGAATACTAAATGAATTGAATTGAAATTGAAATCGGACCAGTCGTTTCTGATAATAGCAAGTTTAAGCAAACAAATATCAGATATCTAGTACCCGTAACATAAGCTTAGAGCTTATCACGGGGCTAGATGTTGTTGTGTAGATTGTCCGGAAATATTTATTTATTCATGAATATATTTATCTTTCTAAAGGTCTGATTTAACATACCATCGGCACCAATACCAATAATGAAATTATGAATACAACACCTTTGAATAAAGTGCCCGGTTGCGATTCAGGATAAAAATCACCCAATCACTCAATTGTTTTCCGAACAGCTTCGATTCCTCTCCGTGAGCGATGCCCCCCACCCCTCCCCCCCCTGTCAACTGATTGATCTGGATACCTGGATACCCGAAGCCGGATGATTTATAACCGGCTAACCGAGCCGTGATTTTCAGGGTTCCGTACCTCAAAAGGTAAAACGGACCCTTTATATGATCACTTTGGCTGTCCCCAGGCATGTATCTCAAGTACCGTGATAGAGATTAGAAAGTTTGTTGACGAGTTCACTAAAATAGGTATATATGATAAAATATTACAGTTAACCTGTTCAAAACAAACGCACATAAATTTGTGGTTTTTATAATAATTAATTATTTATTTTGGACCACAGAACCTTCATTAGCTGCTGTAAGAATCCCTGGATACAATCGGTTGGACCACTGCCCCGTTCTCACAAAAATTCTCTAAACACATGATTAAATAAATATTTAGCAACATTATTTTTTGGCAACGCTATTTGGATTTATCTCTCTCGTCAAGAGAGAAGTCCCTGTGTCCCAGCTGTGGGAACGTTAGTAGGGTGATGATGATTTTGATTTATAACGGGTTATAAATAATTGTTGATAAACTTGATAGTCTCAAAAGTTATATTTTAGCAACGCTAACTGACTTATATATTCTTTAACCGACTTCAAAAAAAGGAGGTTTCTCAATTTGACCGTATTTAAATTTTTTTTAAAGTCAAATTAAATAATCTGCTAAATTTACCGGAACCCTTGCTTTACGAGCCCATCTCATACTTATCGGGTTTATTGTAGGAACATGTGTATTTCCATACGGGGGAATAAAATATACAATCCAATTTGCAAACGTAAAAATGTTTTTGTTGCTGGTGTTTGGAAGGATTTAGGTTATGTTTCAGCAGCCGGGTAATGGTCACGGGTTTTTTAAATTTTGTGAAATATTTGGTTTGGAGAAATATTTGCAAAAGTTAAATATGACTTCGTGATTTCTCAAATCAAATCAAGTGTTTATTGCTGAATACAATTTTTCAAACATGTCAATAACTTATGGACTAGATAGAGTTGTATTCAACCCGTAATTAGGGATGGAAATATTATCAAATGTCATTTATATTAAGGTACAATAAATCAGAAATCTTAATGGTTTTTTAAAGTATAATAGTTTTACGCGGCAAAGGGATGCCCGTATGTTTTGATTTTCTCGCAGGAAAAAAGTATTTCCCTCGGTAAAAAGTGGCCTATAGCCTTCCTTTATTGAGATTAGCGCTTCTAAACAAAGAAACTCTTCTTGTACCTTATTTATATACTAGCTGACCCCAGTAAACGTTGTTTTGCAAAATGAAAAATAGATAGTAGCCGATTCTCAGACTTACTGAATACGCATATAAAATTTGGTAATACTCGGTAAAGCCGTTTCGGAGGAGTACGGTAACTAGCATTGTGACATGGAAATTTTATATATTAGACTAGTATAATATAGTACATCAAACTCTTTTTAACTTGGATTAGATATTAGATTTTGTATAGATTGCTTATTGAAAACTAATGCACATATTTGCAGATTTAGAAACTTGTCCCTTTTATACACGATTTGCAATTAAACTCAATTATAACGGAAACGCAGCTAGCGTTAATTTATCATCCTTGATTTCGAAATTCGTGAATGTTAGTAGAAATAATTGATAGTATTACGTTTAATTTAAAACATTTGCATCTTGATTACACAATTATACTTAAAAAATTACCTGCCTACGTTTTTGGGACTTTCCCACGATGTAGTAACCTAAATTACTGCTCATGGTAAGTGTGGAGAATGCATCACAAAGATCTCGAAGGTATCAATTCATTATTGTCTTGAACGTACTATTGTCGTCATCAAAAGCACCCCTATTTACGTTCCCACTGCTGGGACACAAGGAATTATCTCTTGATAAGAGAGTTTAGGCTTTAATTCACCACGCTGATCTTGTGCGGGTTGGTGAATGTAACATGTCTTTCAAACTCTTCAAAGTTTCAACATGTCAGTTTCCTCAATATTTTGCCTTCACCATTTAAGCACGTGTTCAAAGCGCAAATATTTTTTGAAGAAAATGCGGTGCGCTGCAGGGTTTGGACGCACGACCTGTGAATTGAAACTCAAATGTGCTCTACTTAGCCAACACGTCTTTGCACTGTAGTTATCAGTAAATACAGCAGCAGGGAACGTATGTCGTACAATAATGAATTAATATTATGATTTCCTCCACGGCTAGTTAACTCGCCATCAATTACATATTATAAGGGTTGAACAAAGGGTAGCCGCAAGATTGATCCTCGTCTTAATCATTGTATGGCGATGATGAATGGATCATACATACATAACCATACAGAGCGGTACCGAGATGGTATATTTTTGGTGTAATGTACGAGAAGTTTCGTTAGGATTACTGAAAATGTATAGAAAAAACCGACTTACGGTTTAAAATCGGTACTTCAATATGGGATTTGTAAATAGAATAATTTATTTGCCAAAAAACATGTGTGTACAGGATATTATTTGTTATTTTATACAGTTTCAACATGTTTCACCAGCAGTTGGTGTGCAAAGTTTTAATATAAACAGTCAGAATTTTTATTAAAAACTAGCGGTAATTTTTTTCCCCGGCAATTATTCGATTTTTTCTCGCTTTTTAAACCTTCCCTAGACCATTTATATCAAGACCACGAACATTTCAAGACTATGATAAGATAAATTCGTTCAGCTGTTCTCGAGTTTTAATCAGACTAACGAACAATAATTCATTTTTATTTATATAGATAAAATTAGGCATAAACAAAACTACATATTTACATTTTATTAATAAGCTCAGAGTCGTTCAAAGAGCTATGCTAAGGGCTATGCTCGGGGTTTCTCTATGGAATCGAATCAGAAATAAGGAGCTTATGTGTTATGTGTACATTTACCGATTTATTATTACTGTCATAGAAATATATAATGACTCGTTTTTACCAGCGGCTTTGTCTGCGAGATTTTCCATAGAAATAAATTGTATAGTTATTTATCAAACATAGTACGTGGATAGTGAGATTGGAAATAAAGGCTGAAGAAGCAAACTTACTCGTACAATACAATAAATAAATTAATTACTGTTAATAAATAAATGAAATAAAAAATACGATAATACAATACTCTTTTATTGAAACACAAAATATAATACAACATAACAATGCTTACGAACTAAAATACATTAAATAATAGTGTAACAATGGGCGGCCTTATCACTAAAAGTGATCTCTTCCAGACTACCTTTATATGGACCGGAGAAAAACTCGTACATATAAATGTATATGCTATCAATAATTTAAATTTGATGAATTTGTAAATATATATTTTAGAGTAAGCCCGAGCATAGCTCTAATTTAATTACTAATCCAATAACCACGAAATTCAGCTGCCTCTAGTTTCAGGAACCTTCACCCCATTCTCGTGTATGACAAGTCGAGTCGAAAGTTATCTCCTCTGGTTGTGACAGCGCTTTGTGTGTCTTTTAACCGAATGTACACTCATACAAATTAACTAAACTGTGGGTAATCCGTAATAGTTTAATTCAGCGACACTAATTTGACCTATTTTGAAATACATTATGTAAATCTAGGAACTATTTACCCGACTCAGTTCAGTTCAGTTCGTTTATTGGTCCAATGACTACAAGTTTGTACATTTAGATAGTTATCTACAGTACATATTCACAGGGCAATTCAATTATTAACCAACTTCAAAAAAGGAGGAGGTTTCTCAATTCGACCGTATATATTTTTAAGTATGTCCCCGGATAACTTCTTCGTTTATGAACGGATTTTGATTATTTTAATTTTGTACAAATAAAATTTTTCAGCTAAAGTTTCGTCACTATAATAAAAAGATTTGAACAATAAAAAGTTTTTTATAGCTACACTGTATTCCGTAATATTAAGTTTTACCCTCTTTTTTATCTTTTAATACGAGTCGATTATTTTAGTTTCACTTGTTGCTATAATTGTCTTTTGAAATAATGCTCGGTTTTTAATTGCACTGCAGATTTATCAATCTTATGACAATGCAATAATTATTATGACATGACCCCGTCGGGTATAAGCTCGTTAGGAAGATATAATTATAAACATTATTCATGTTCTCTTCTCGAAATTCGCATATAGTTCTTCTCTTCTTCGTTATGCTTAGAGTATAAGGGTGTAAGTTTAAGATTATTTAACTAGACTAGAGTTAAATTGTTTGTTGCTCCGAATAAACGAAAATAAACAAACTCTCAAGGAGTGATGAAAATGGTTTTTGAGAACTTTTAGTCGGCTGTGTTAATAAACAAAGAACATTTTAATGATAGCTATATGATATTCTGAAAGCATAACATCCAAAAAGATGAAACAGATACCCCACTTTTTGTAAAGCCGGTTAAATCATGCCCTAAAACTCTCGAATGCGTAACCTCCAGGAAATTCCACAAACGACAATTAAAACAAAATGGAAGTACAATTAGAGATATTCGCAGAATCCAACTTTAAACAAAGACCAAAATTCAAAAAAACTTTCTTCAAAGTGCCGGGGGCGAAATAATGGCCGCCGGAAATTGTACCACCATCTTGGATTGGACCGGAAGTGGCGCCGGACACCTTTCTAGGAATTAGGAGCAAGATGGTATAATAGAAATAGATATAGACACAGTCTTTCTATACTATTAAATGTTCAATATTTTAAATAATTCTTAATTTTAGTTTATAGAAGCTTTGTTCATATATTATATTATAAATTTAAGTACCCCGCCGCATCAGTCAATCCTTACATTCGGGATATAATTAAAAAAGTACAAAACGGTTGCAGTTTTCAGCAATAATTAGAACAATTCAAGAGTAAGGTTTGTATAAATTGTTCAGGATGTGTCAGAATTAGTTGAATTATGATGATAATTGTTGAAAGAGTCGGTAAAAATCCATGGCAACTGCATGATAGTAGTAGTGACATTTCGCTAAAAAAACAACAACTGCTGGGTCAACTAGTATTTCTATATTTCAGTTTAGATCTTAGGAACATATAACTATACAATACACAAACACTTTATTGTTCACCAAAACAAAACAATAGTTACAATGTTCACATTAGAGGAAGAAATACAAAGAGCGGCCTCATCGCTTTAGAGTAATTTCTTTCTATCATTAACTTAATCGTATTAATGTTTGCAGTATATATGCAGCTTAATAAGTGGATGTATGGTCTTGACTAAACAAGCTTAATCTTAATCTATGTAGAACTTTATTAAAACTACAAACTCATTACTTATTATTAACTTAGAAAAGCTGTACACTTGAGTAAGTTTTCTTTTCAACTTTGACTTACTACTTGCACTCGAAGTAAACTATCTTGACAGTTAGACAGACGGACAACAAAATGTGCCTATAAGTGCAGCTTAAGTTATTTAACCGACTTGAAAAATTTAGGTTCTCAACTTCGACTTATTTAATTGTTTTTGTATGATACAGAACTATTTTCATCGAGAATGGATTTAGTTGAGTTTAATAAAAAAAGCTGGTGTTTGTGCTATGGTAGCTTGTTATAAAATTCGAATGAGACCAACCCAATAGGGAATATTACGCGAAACTGAGCGCAGGTGGCGGTAATAGCACAGATAGTTGTCTGCTGTTTTTTATTGGATTTATGGAAGAAACTCTTATCTCGATTTCTAGGACTCGTCATAGATAAAACTGCAAATCTATCGAATCACTTTAGAATTCTTGAATTAAATTCAAGAACGCAAAGAAAAAAAAAATTATTAGATCGAAGACACGTTCTAGGATTCGGTTGATTTTTGTTGAAATTGACTTGTTCTGTTTGAAACGGACTATTCCGCTTTCCCACCAGGATCGCCCCCGAAGTGAGGCATTCCGGAACCCAAAAACTTTATCAAATAAACTGAAAATCTTAACAGAATTATTGCAAGTGTACCTTCTGCACAGTAAGCACAACTGCCATCAAATTAACAACACACACCCATCTGTATTAATTCGAGAGCCATACATATGTATGGCGAGAAAGGATTCCTATGTATTATGTATGTGGACTTTTACAGCGGATGTTTATTCGATTGTAGCAGAACAGTGTCGGGTAAATGCTGATGTTAATTGAAAGTCCACGGGGCTTAAATCAGACTGGAAATTGAGGATTTAAGCTATCGTCTATTTAAACTCGCGATATTCGTCGGTACACTGTTTTGAGTGCTTAAGAATCATCAATAAAGCCTCGAGTCTTCAATTTTAATGTTGTTTATTAATTAAATAAATATATCTGGACTAGTCACACAGCATAACCCCAAACTCAGTAGAGCTTGTACTATGGGTGTTAGGTGATTATACTACAGAGATAGTTTTTTTGTTGTTAATACATACTTATAATACATAGAAACACCCAGACCTGAAACCAGCCATTGCAGATCGTACAAAGTATAATCTGCAATGCCTGGTTTTTGTATTTAAGTTCATTGGTGTGTGAGATAAAGAATATTCTATTCTATTCATATTTCACTCGCATATTTAAGACAGCGCCTAAAAGCTTCCGTGCTTTATAGTAAGTAGCAAAAAGCCACGTAAAGTAGGAATAGAATGGCGGAGTGGAGCCTGTGCCCGCTAATGTGGATGCCGCGTTATTAGGACAATTCTAACTTATTGCTGCCGACTTGCTGTGGCAGAAACCACAAGCGACAGCGGACTAATATTATAAAGCTTAAGAGTTTGTTTGTTTAAACGCGCTAATCACAGGAACGACTGAATCGAATTATTTCAGTGTGAGATAGGAAGGATATAGACTATATTTTACCGCGGGAAATTACGTATACGTTATTCGAAGAGTCGCCAATTGGGGTCGAGTAGCGAACACACAAATGCTCTGTAAGTCAGAGAGTATGCAATCTGCAATAAATTTTGCAATATTTATTGGTTATTCTGCAATTTGGGATGGAAACCAATCTATAAAATTCAAAACAATAAAAATGTTAAAGTCGTTTTCGAGTTTACGTGTTCAAATATCTCATAAACCGTATCACTTAGGAAATTTGATCATAGAACATTTTGTTTGTAATCTTTTACTCTGTCGATTGACATGAGTTTTATCACTGGCCGCCGTATCACATTTTTTTCAAAATGGCGTTCTAGTAGGCATGTCAACGATGTTCGATGCTCTTTAATATTAGTTAGATTAAATTGATAACGGGATATTTACCATGAAAGATTGTCTATCCAAAAATCTAAATAGTGTTAATAACCATGATAGTTTCAAAAGTTATAGGTATTGCTAGTAAGTAGTTTTTTTAAGCAAAATGGCGTTCAACTGAATACACATGATAACATCTTTTCCACTTTATAATTTTATTAAACTTGACACTGGCAAACCGAGGCTTCAAGCGCAGAGTCCAATTAATTATTAGAAATTGAATTGAATTGAAGTCATCAACCTTCTAGGTCTTCATGCTCCATCTAAGACCACATCGCCACATTACATTAGGTGAGATTGTGGTCAAACGAAGGCTTATCTATCATAAAAAAATTAGAAAAAGAAAAAAAAATATAGATTTTGATTTAAACTCTTGTAAAACGCGACATCTCTTGCCGGGTCCCACAACCCTCCGTGAAAGGGTGTCCTAGGCACGTCCGACTGCCATATTATTGAAAAAATTGCACACTCAGTCTGACAAGATGGCGGGAAGATGTGCAGGCCTTAAATCTATGGAGGAAACCGCGACTTAGTGAGAATAGACTGTGAACGAATATTTTATTTTTTAGTGTCGCTTGGGAGAAGTATGAAGCTAGAGATTTATTATTTATATTTAACTTGACAATTTAAAATTTTGCTTAAGATAGATCGGGATAATCCGTGTAAGTAAAACAGTCAAATATTTTCACAATTAACTTGTAAACAAATTGTTAAAATAAGCAGCTTAAACAATCACTCAATCATTAACTAAAACCCTAAGAAAGTATTACATAATTAACACAGTCTTTAGGACTACCTCCTGTGCTAGTAAGAAACTGTGTTACAGCAAGGTAATGCCCCGCAAACTACGTATAGGTACATATAAAATAAATTACATTACTATGATAAACAACTTAAAAACTAATGAGGGATTTTTCTTCGTAAGTGTGTCGGTATTAATTCCTGCAGGTCAAAAGTGGGGAGGGAGGGAGGGAGGGAGGAGAGTTATCTCATCACATTTTAAAGACGTACTCAGATATGGTGCATTGTAATTTGTAATAAATTGGTCATCATTTATTCATCTGTAAATCAAACCAGCTTCTGGAACAATCTTCTAACAAATCTTAAACTAAGTGACACAGATCCATTCGATTTCTTATGAGGAAAAACCAAAAAGCCCAACACTCAAGCCCAATTATTTTTCTAAACATATTTAGGGCATTAATACACTAGCGGAGTATATTTAGGCCGACGCCCCACTAGCGCAGTGATAACGGTGACCCTCGTCAGCGTGATGAATCGCTGCCTTGATTAATTACTCGTGACGTGAGCGATACGTCTACTCGTGTGCGTATGCGGTTTGTTTGCTTTATAAAAATAATATAAAGGAAGTATAAGTGTTTGTGTGTAAATTTGAATAAGTTGGTAAGAAGATATTTTTTAAACGCACATACAAGAAGTGATATCTTTGAATTTTACTTATGGTTATTGAATTAAAATTTAACGGTAAGATTTAGCGCAATCTTTATTTATAAGCAAGCAAGCAAGGTTTATTTATATTATCATTAAAACTTTTAATATGCAATAAAGATATAATATAGTGAATCCTAGCCATCAACCCATCAGAGAGCATGTGTTATTTCCCGTTTATGAAAAAAAAGATAAGTTACGTTAAAAAGTAGTATAAAATTAAAAGTTCTTCAGAGATAAGTCGAACCATTTAGCATATTACCAATTAACGTTTAAAAAAATATAAGTTTTGTAGTGCATTCTTAAATAAAAAGTTTCGCTATCTTGTTATGTTTTTGTGAATAATTAACATACAAATCACATTTTTTTATGACTTTGGAAGTTTAAATTGCTGTGGCATATTTTAAACATACGATTTTATAATTATGAAGGTTTTCCGGGAATAAAATACGGCAGCAAATTTTTGTTATAATAATAAAAGTAATAATGTTGTATACAAAAATATCTATAACACATGGATCCAAGTATCCAAGAATAGTAAAATATTACTTAGAGTACACAGAAAACCGTTGAAAATACCAGCTGAATGTTCAGATCATATTCAAAGCCTTCATTATCTCTCAACATCAACATCACAAAAACTCAGCAAGTTACCCGTATTATTTAGTGTCAGCGCACAAAAGCGATAGAGGGCGCCTCGCAAATCTTATTAGACGCTCTTTGATTACGCAAATCATGTTCTTGGGCGAGTCGAGCGCTCCTAATGGAATTACGAAGATACTGGATTGACGGGGTTAGTGCTGGAGCCGGGCGAGTGAATGGAGCTAGTCAAACTATATAACACTAGCTGTGCCCTGCGGTGATACCCGCGTTATAATGGATGAAGTACTTAACCACCGTTACTTACTTAACCAACAACATATTTATTTGAATAAAGATTAATATTATTATGTTGATACAACTTAAACAAATTATTTCGACCAAATTAGGTACCATAAAAACGGTTTTTGTGAGTTAATCTTAAAAGATAGACATATACTATCGCGAACTGTTTTTTAGATCATTAAAAGAGCTATTATTCTTTAATACATATTTTTTGTGTATCTTGAACCGTTTTCACGGCGCACGCAACGGAAGGCTTCAAAGATGAACAATTAATCCCGTTTTTTACACATTTACCACTATATCTTTACTCCTATTGGTCGTAGCGTGATGTTATATAGCCTATACTGCCGTCCTTATCATAAGTGCAATAACTCGAGTTTTGGGCCAAACAGAGTTATATACATATTCGTGATCAGCAAAATGAGATCTACGTTTTCTTCTTTGACAGTTTTTACGTATCTATTACCATTCCCGTTTTTTTCTTAAGCATAACCGCAATATATTAGGGATTTGGTCTTGTTTTACTTATCAAGAGTGAAATAACTTGAGTTGTGGCAAGGTAACCTAAAATAATTTATGGATTTGGTCTTGTTTTACTTATCAAGAGTGAAATAACTTGAGTTGTGGCAAGGTAACATAAAATAATTCATTGAATTACTAACGATAACTGCAATAAGTATGGTTATGATGGAACGAAACTGTGTCTGGACGAAGCCAGGAAGACATCATTTCTGCATTCAGATCCTTTTTAACCCCCAACCAAAAAAGATGGGTGTTATAAGTTTGACGTTTCTGTCTGTCTGTCTTTGTGTCTGTCTGTCTGTTTGGGACATCATAGATCCCGAACGGATGAAGCAATTTCAATTTAATATGAAAGATAGAAATTAATTTAATAGAAGATTAAAATTTTTGTATGAAAGGTGAGTGTGGCGCGAGTTTTCTTAGACATGTTTCATGAAAATCGGTTGTGCCGTATAAAAGCTATGGGGGTTAGAGTGGGGAAGGAAAACCGAAAGTCTGCAAATATACTCGAGTGGGGTATCAAATGAAAGCGCTTTGCGTGCACATTACAAAATATTATGTTGTTTTACTTTAATGAAATTAAGGCTTTGAAATCGGGGGTTTTTAATATTTGAAATTTAGATTTATTAGTACATAAACTTGACGCAAAACATATAGTCTTATGGGTTGATAACTGTTCAGCTCAGAATAAAAACTGGGCGTTTATGTGTTTTTTGGTAGACTTAGATAGCAATCTGATTGCTGCTGATGAATCATCAGTAAAGTACTTTTAGCCTGGACACACCTTTATGTCCTCTGATCATTTTAACCACCAAGTCGAATTGTCACTTAAAAAAAAATTTACGACTTTGATGACTTCATAGATTCTGTGAAAATGTCAAACTAAAAAAAAAATACCGTTAAAGTCATGACAGTGTCTGATTTTTATGACTATGAAGACTTTTCATCTCAGCTTAAAATAACACGGAAACACGGTACCATGAGTTTATTTAAAACTAGCGGACCGCCCCGGCTTCGCACGGGTTGTTATTGATTTTTTTTCCCCGGCAACTATTCGATTTTTTCTCGCCTTTTAAACCTTCCCTAGACTTCCACGAACATTTTAAGACAAAGATAAGATAAATCCGTTCAGCCGTTCTTGAGTTTTAGTCAGACTAACGAACAGCAATTCATTTTTATTTATATATAGATCATCATGGTGGTCAGGGTCAAAAGGGAAACTTTCATGTTAAAGGACAAAGAGAAACATGGCAATAGCGAATGGAAAGAATTGAATTTCCTTCAAATAAAAATTAACAAAAAACATTTCCTATTGTTCCAAATAAAAGTTCTGTAAGCTTAACTACTTAACAGATAAAACAATACAAAAAGGGACTTACTGCTAAATACAAAATGCGTAATGGGCGGCTTTATTGCTTAAAGCAATTTCTTTCAGACAATCTTTGGATGGAGAGTAAAATGCACAGCAAATAACTGGACGGTGACTTAAAAATAATAATAATAATTAATAATAGTAATACAACAAAAAAATTATATACAAATATTTTATACTATAGACTTACATATTACTCCACATATAAATAAATATATAGATACTCATAAAAATAACATATAAATACCTATTATAATATAATACAATATAATATATTATATTATAATATTAACAATGTATAAATATATTACCATATTATGCTAAAGAATCAAATATTTTTTTTTTACTTGGCGTTTGATTATGTATGTATGACATACAATAAAGATTCAATTACGTACCAAATTGTTTTATTTATACAGAATAAATGTAGGTACTGCCATCTAATCTGTGGTACTGCGTAATAAATTAAATATCCAACTCCAATTTATATAATATAACAACTCTGACATCTAAGCTTGTTTTACTAATGAAAACCGAAATATGTTCGACACTTATTGCACTAATCGGTTGAACATACAAGAAAAAATAGGGATTGCCTGCTACTCAAAAGTGAAATATGTTAAATTGCTTATGATAAGGGAAATAACTATACTACTTATTTCGGTTATGACTAGTAATCATTCTATCTATTTATATTAAAGTACTAAACATAAGTAAAATTCTGTGATTTTAGGTAACTAAGCCAACACTTTTACCAATTCAAGGTACTACATAATATTCTACACATTTTAATCTACAGCCTTGTGAAAGTTTCAAGTCGATACCTTGTATAGAAATTGAGATACATGAAAAACAAAAAAAAAATCTTTATGCGCGTTTTTCTCGAAAGTAGCTTTTACCTAGTTATTGCACTTATGATAAGGACGGCAGTATAGCCTTCCTCGATAACTGGACTATCCAACACAAAAAGAATTATTCAATTCGAACCAGTAGTTTAGGAGATTAGCGCGTTCAAACAAACAAACAAACAAACAAACTCTTCAGCTTTATAATATTAGTATAGATTGTGGGTCTGTAGTTTGCTTAGCTAATATTGTAATGGTTTAAGAATAAATATAGTTAGTGGCTCTGGCGCACCGACCATCTACCACCCGGAGCGACGGTGGATTATGCTATAACCTTAATATATTTATAGGAGGCCTACGTGGCCGTTCCATAGCCTAAATAGGCACTACGTGTACATAAAATATAGGTACAATACTATTTTTTTTATGTAGTCATCTTAAGTTAGCAGGTTCAACAATAACAGCCACCTATTTTACGCCATATAAATTTAATAGATATAAGGAGCATCAAAGTTCCCGATGTCTAACATAAATTTAGTACAAATCGCATGAATAAGTAACGAACTTCAATGCATAAAGAAAACATACGGGTACAATTTTTTTTTAAATCTAAATTTTAGATTTAATTATTTTTTTGTCATTACGGTGATGAAGTATGTCGTAAATATTAATCCTTATTCTCTATATATACATACATATATATATATATATATATATATATATATATATATATATATATATATATATATATATATCTATATCTATCTTGTTATATATATATATCTTTAAAAAAAACTACTCGTCCGGAAAGTAGAGTACTAGTTTCACCCCCAAGTAATTTGCCCTGTACAAACGCTCCCCAGCACTTCTCACATTTATTGAGGTTAATGAAAACGACAGCAGACGCTATTCAGAACCCTGATTCACTTACAAAAACATTTCACTCCCAACTCGCCGTATTTACTCGCGCCGTCAGAACCCCCCTTAATTTCACTCGAACGCTCTGCCGCGGCCTTAATTTGAAGGATTTAATTCTGTGAATTCGACGTTTTGTTTCTTAGTTTGATGAATAATTTGGTTTCTGTCAGAAATTGCATTTCGTTACTTCATTTATTTTATGTGTTTATTGAAAGATGTATTTTCCCTGTAAAGTATTTTTACTATACTATAAGGTTTTCTGTGGGTAATTTTCGCTTAAGATAATAATATCTAATGATTATGGTGTTCGTAAAATCAAATAGGTACCTACTGATCATAATTTTATGAATAAAAAAAAAAAGAAAACAATAGGCTTAAAAAATAATAACAAAAATATGGATTATTGCAAATAATTCTATAACTAGAAACTGGAGCAATTATTGCTTGATAAAAAAGTTAAACCAGAATACAAATTACTGTCAAAATCATACCTACTAGACTTTATTATTTTCTTTCCAAGGTTGTCTGGAAGAACTTGCTTTAAGCAAGAAGGGCGCCCATTGCGTATGCTATGTTTTAGTGTTAACGTACTTTTCATTATTTTGTCATTAATCTTCATTGGTGAGTGTAATCTGTATCACCAAGTCGAGCAAAAAAGCGGCACGGCCGTACCATCCTTTTCTCGAAGCAATTCAGGCCATTTTCGACCCCCTGTAACTTCGTTGTGGATAAAACTAGAAGACTGAAAGTTTCAGTAACCATGCAGACATTGTAAAGACACGATATATTTAAAATTTCATTCAATTTGAACCAGTATTTTAAGAATTATAACCGGTCAAATTTCTTAATTTTGTCACTCACTGACTCACCGATCATCAAAATTCTAAGGCACTTCTAGCAGACCTAGAAGCTTCAAATTTGGAATATAAGTAGTGTTTGGTGTATGAATCAAGGAAAAACTAAAAAATCTAGAAAAGACCGATATAGAGGTCTAAAGTAATAACAATGCGAAATATAAATAAATCCAATCTGGACCGGCAAAAAGAAAATTATATGGACATATATACAATAAGTAGAAGGTACCGAAAAGGAAAAAAGTAGAACTGTCTACAAAATACAAAAAGAAATGAGATCCCATCAAAAACA
Organism: Gymnoscelis rufifasciata; assembly: GCA_929108375.1. NCBI lineage: Eukaryota > Metazoa > Arthropoda > Insecta > Lepidoptera > Geometridae > Gymnoscelis > Gymnoscelis rufifasciata. Next base: position 11,265,917 of record OV815324.1, read on the forward strand.
ATACTTGTCAAAAAAACCAAGTCGCGCAATTCAGTTGTTCTGCGGTAAAAAGTTGTGAGATCCATGTAATACCAAGTCGGTTATTAATTTATTCAGTCTCTACTTAAGCGACTTTCTGTCTTAATACGTTCAGTCTCTAAGACCACGAACGTGGTCCATAACAATTGAAAATCAATTGTGTCTGGAATCTCCGTACTCGAAGCATTAAGTTGTTACGTAATAATTAACAGCATCTTATAGTGACGCATATCAATATTAAAATTCTTTAATGTTTTAATTATGAGTATAAGTTTTAATTACAAGTATTGTTTTTGATGGGATAAAGTTTTATTCTAATCATAATAGAATTCTTAATGAGATCGCTTAGTGCAAAATATGCAAATTAAAATACCTATTAAATACAAAATTCGTATAGCGTAAGTGGAGAGGGAGAGGGCTATACTTAGTATTTTTCTATGGGATCGAATCAGAAATGATAAGATTCATAGAAAAAGGTCAGTGATATAGCCAAGTCTATTGCTTAATTGGAGAGACCATTATTAAGTATACAGCACAAATATATAAATACTAGCTGACCCCAGCAAACTTTGTTTTGCAAAATGAAAAATAGATAGTAGACGATTCTCAGACCTACTGAATACTTAAAATCGGTAAAGCGGTTTCGGAGGAGTACGGTAACTAACATTGTGACATGGAAATTTTATATATTAGATATATAATATATTTTTAATGTTAGATAAGCCTTAATTTGACCACAATCTCACCTGGTGTAAAGTGACAATGTGGTCTAAGATGGGACATGAAGACCTAGAAGGTAGATGGCTTCTCCGGACCACATACGAAACATGAAAAAATCGCTTCACGCACTGGCCCAGCCCGGAGGGTGGTGACAAGCCGCGGCCGAAGCCTGCCACCAGAGACTGTTCTCAGCACCACCCGGAGGTCACGAGTGTAAGCGCAGCGTCGGACGTCAACCCACGTAGACAAATAATTTGGTTAAAGCTGGTTTGTGGTTGTTGCAAGCCGATTTCAAAATAAAATAATAATATAAGAGATGAAAGCTGGGTAGTTCTGTTTGCTTCTCAACTCATTGTAAAAAAGCGAACTGTCAAGACAATGTTACTTCCTTGGTTATTTTTTGGTTTAAAATCTTTTCTTTATTTTAAAGTTGACCTATATGTATGCCCTGTGCTTCTAAGGAAATGAAAGTTTTGACTTTGGCTGGGCATCTAATAGAATCCTATGTTCAGTGGACGTCCCACCGATGCAAAAAAAATACTTCACCTAACATTTTCTAAGTTATAAAACTACTTCACCTAACAAAAGCTCACATTTTATAAGTTATTAAAAGTAGCTAACTCCACCGTATTCTGTTACTTAAGCTAAACGCGAAGTTAAACTAAGTTATTTCAAAGTGAGCATTAATGCATGTAAAATGCAAGTAAAATGCAATAACTGTAAGTTTTTAATTAAAACTATAAAATACGTTACAATATTGTTTGCATATATTTTTAATAAAATAACTTTACATGAAGAAAGGTTTATACAGGTGTTCCAATATTTTGTACCAATCATCCGCCATTTTGAAAAAAAAAACGTTATTTTGCGGTTAGTGATAAAACCCATGTTAATTAGTAGAGTAAAAGGTTAAAAAAATTTGTTGGGGAACTAAATCACGTATACTGTTTCCGAGATAAGTATTTCTGTTTAAAAAGTAATAAAACAATTTTCTCATATCAAATATTGACTGTATCAATGGAATATAATACATTACTGTAAACATCCTTTTCCGGGTCGATTACTAGCAGATATAAAAAAAAAAGGATTTGAACAAATCCAAAAGCTAAATATATATATTTACTTATGAAAAGATTATGGAACACGATACCGTAATTGTTTATTGGCACTGAATATTAATCTAACCACTATGTTCAACATAGTGTGAAATACGCAGAATCAACTGCGCTGTAAACAAAGCAAATCACCTAAAATATCATAAGCAAGAAAAACTAGGATACATTCAGTAATACAATTAACTGTCTCTTTTTGTCTCTGGCAATTTAAACTTGATTAGGAAATATCGCTCCCACTTTTCTTTTTTCTTTTCGAAAAATCGAGATTTGTGGCATGTGTACTGACAACGACGTCAAATTTATAACACCCCTCTTTTTGCGTCGGTTAAAAATAGACAAAACCACGAAAAGATAACCAGAACCCACAACAATACGAACCTATTAACTCCAATCGAACAATATCGGGACTCCCACAAAAATGGAATATTAAGGTCCATTTACCAAAGAGGGCCAATTATACGCAAAGAGGTTCTATAAAGGAGTCTGTCAAATGCACGCGCGGGAAATTGCGCGCTCGCAACCGGAAGCGAATTACTCGTTTGACGCCTCAGTGTGGCCAGAGACAAAAGTTGTGGGGCTTGTCTATGATTATGTTTAGTGTGGGTATTGCGATGTGGCCGTGGACTGCAAAAACAACAGCATACAATAAACAACCATTTTGTTTCTGTAGTGTTTTATTATTTTTAACTAAAATTATGTATGTTTGTTATATGATGGAGAAACAAATAAAGATTTTCTATTCTATTCTATTCATATAGATATCGTTAATAGTTATTTGTTATACAAGAATGCAAAGTTGTTTTCTAACCGACTCAACTTTGACTACCAAGCAACAAAGGATTCTTGAATTGTATCACGATTGTATTCAAATTAGAACTGAGAGTTGGCGAGGAAATCAAAAGGTGTATAATTTTTATAATCTTTGCACTCGAGTGTGACTTTTAATCCCACCTCACCGAGGAATTAACTAAATTCAATTACTTAAACAGCTCGATCGGAAATACACACTTCCCGTGTCGAAATTTACTTCAATTTCTTGTCATTGGACTCTGTGCTTCTTGTGTCGAGTTAAATAAAATTATAAAGTGGAAAATTCTCAGATAAAGAAATTATTTTACTTAATCTGCGAGTGGGACTAAAAAGAACCCCAAGGAGGATTTGATTATGAGGTTTTAATAAATTGAATAATAAATTCGGCACTGCAGTGCACGAAAAATCTATGTATGTACTTCTACATAGGTTTTTCGTGCACGCACAATGGGTTCTAAACTCAAATTGCATTAAAAGATAAAAAACGGCTTTTGCGCTCATATACCAAAGAGCAAAAATACTCTTTCCGAGATTGGGGGATGAAAATAGCATTGACAACCAAAATATTTCACCGTATTTTAATTAATAACTCAAATTTATTTTATTGATTTTATGTATAGAAGGGGTCAGGTGAATATAATAAGTAATCATAAAAATTTACTTTCCTTTTCAAAATTTATATGGAATCGGTTCGTAAAAGACGATTGAATATTAATCAAACAAATAAAGATCTACATATTATCTCAAAAATATCTATAAATAAATAGTTTGCAGCTACGTACAATTTACAGTATGTTATTTAAAAAAAAAACGTATATATAAATGATGTTGCAATTGCCATGCTGGCGGTTTTAACCATAAGGTATCGGCGACCAAAAAAATTGGGTATTGCTCAAACAAATGATAATATAGCTTAGAATTATTATATTTTTATCGCATAAGTACCTAAGTGTCTGATTACAATTAGGTAAAAACATAAAACAGCTGGAGATAAGTAAGGTCTATTATTTTAAGACTCAAACATACTCGTAAGTACTTAGTAGGTCATTGTTTAAGAAAATAAGGTGTTTAAATTAGTGCCTTAGTAATGTACAGTTAAATTATTATCTAGTTACAATATAACTAGATTACTAAGTTATGAAATGAACTGTTTTATTTACGAGAATACAAAATAATTAATCTTAAAAAGTAAAAGTCAATGTATTCAGCCTACAAGTAGGCGTGCAAATGTTATGTCAAAATATAATTAATTTTTAGTACATGTCATAATTTAAATATTCACTATAAAAACTTTTTTCGAGCAAACAAACTATTTTACTACCTTTACGTTACTAAATCTACTTACATTCAGAAATAAGGCTAAATATTTTTTTTCGTTTTATATCTAAGAACGGTGTTGAAATCCGGCATATTTTACAAAAGAGGGTAGAATAAAACACGGCAGATAAAAATACCATAAACATTTCTTATCTGTGGATAAAATCCACAACAAAACTTGTACTTCAAACGATCCATTTTTGAAATGTCGCCGTAATTATTGTTGCTACATAAATAAGGTAGGGGTGGGACGCGCCGAGGCGAGTTATCGACACACGACAGACCGCGCGGTCCACTGCGCGCTAGGGATGAGAATTTTATCGATAATTACAAAATATATCGATTGATATTGTAACGCAACTACAAATAATTGGTTTATTATCCTTTTCCATGTTAACATGGCATAATATTTATCATAATAATTGTATTATTTATGAGAGATTCAGTTTTTGTTGTGTTATTTTGCTTTGACGGCTGCAGAAAATTATCAATAGAGGTACATAGTTGGTTTACAAACTGAAGATAAAGTAAAGTATATCAAATATAATAAGTAAAATCTTAGAAATTTGAATTATCGTCAATTAAATTTCCAATAATCTGCCATTATTTTAAAAACATTACAGGCGCAGGCCATTGATTTAGGTAAAAAGTATTTTTTTAATATAATTCAAGATACAAGATACAAAAACATTTATTTCCATAGTTTGGTTTTACAAAACTTAGACAATTCAGTCGTTATCTGGTTCAATTTAAGCAGTAATTCATCAAAACACACAGGCACACTTTGGGTAAATGACTTCGTAAAAGTACAGCTCTCTCATTAAATTTATTATTTTCTCACTACTTAAAATAAGACGGTGTATTTTATGGTATTAGTTAAAGTTATTGGAGTTTACTCCTTAAGAAACAATTTGAGTTATAATTATAAGGCCCGGTACGGAAATTTTGTGAGGAGTAAAATCAAAAAGTGTACACGAAAAGTTGAGGCGTTACGTAGAAAGAGACAAACATATATATCTGTAGGATTGAACGTGTAAAAGAATGAGATGGAATACATAACACAGCGTATCTCATTCTCGGGGTCTCCTCTTTGCGCGTAGTTGAGACTACGAAGTATTGCGCAAAGAGGTATTGCTGTATTTTATTTATATTACTTTGTAACATACTTTATGTAATACGCTGTATTGAAGTAATATAAATAATCCGAATAATTACAGATATATGTTTGTTTCTCTTATCATTTTAGCAGATGCGTTCATTTACCCTTTTTTTCTATTCGATATATATCATAATTATAGTTCGTAAGGAGTAAACTCCAATCGTGCGTCGTAGCTGACACACACACACACACACACTTTTTATTATATTTCGTTTCAATAGTTTTTATTCTATTCTTATATATTGTGTAATCAAAATTCCATGAATTTTGTCGTTGAAGTAAATATGTACATTAATTAATTACGTTAAATTCAATTTGAATAATTGATAACTCGCTTTGTCTTTTATAATTTAAAACCAATAAAACATTTATTAAAAGATAGCTTTGATAAAAAATCACAAAAGGCAAAAAAATATACTCATATTTTCCGTAAAAATATGAAATTTATCACACATTTCCACAACAAACATTTACTTACTCTCCTACAAAAGTAACCCAGTAATAACAATTCCAGCAACAAAACAAAAGGCACGACGCCGACGGTATAAAGCGAAGATCAGATCGCATCTAATACATAAACATGGCGGGCGATATATCTGTTTTAGATCCGGCGATATAAAAATTTATATGTCGACGATCCGAGGCCGTAAGCGGCACTAGCAATCCCGGTGATTCTGGGACACGTTATGTCTGCAGGGTTGGCAGTAAGCAGATTCAATAAACTTAAAAAAAAAGGTTTCATAAATAAAAAGTTTCGTAAATATTGAATATTTACGAAATCACACTAATCATAATCACAAAGCATCTCCTTAGCCCAAACTAAGCAGAGCTTGTACCATGGGGTTAGGTGACTGATATACTACATATATAATTTTTTTATGTAAATACATATGATATTATAGTGTGTTTGTTCTTCATGTTGTTTGTAACGCCAACAAGTGGTTCCGTCGGAAGACCAGCGCTGAGACTAGTTTTCTAGTAATCAAGCACATGCTGAGACGTAGCCATTTTTCCTATCGAATGTTTTTTTTTGTTTTCTTCTTATTTTGTGTGTTTGTATAGATCTATTTATTTAATCTTTTTTAATAATTCTAAATTAATGTTATATTCAAAATGTAATAATAGATATACATTTTTTGGTATTTGTTAGGAAAATAAATGTATTTTGTATTTTTTGTAAAACAACCAAACCCGAAACCATAAATAGATCGCTCAAAATCTGGTCCCCCAGCGGAATTCGTCTTTCGCCCACTGAGCCACATAGGTCGTCAATAAATAGAATACAAAGTTACTATCATCAGACCACCTACATTTTCAACATATTTTTTTATAAAAAAAAAACTTTCTTACACCGTACAGATATAAGTAAAAATAATTGAGTCCCTTTCTCAATATTGTAAAATTTCCAACGAATTTAAACAAATTTCACTAAAATGGGCTCCGAATAAGATGATAACATATTTAAAGAAGATTTCTAGTTTTAATATTAAAAAAATACCACATTCGACGGCTTAGACTAGTGCATTAATTTGTAATTATGTACCAAGTAATAAGATCTAATAAATTTAAATATTTGCAATCAAACTATACTCCGATGTGTTGTCTTGTTACTGTTTGTATTATATTTGTGTATTTGATAGATAAACAGATAACTCGTTGTTGTGGTGTACAATAACGAGTTATCTGTTTATCTAGCAAATAAAATGATATCATTTAGAGTTAAGAAAAGATCATAATTTACTTTTTAAAATTTACAGCAATACTACGCAAATCTAAAAAAAAAGCGTCTTGAAAACATAAAGCAATTTTCTAGTTAGTTGTGAAAGCCCTAGCCGCGGCGGTAGTGAGGGGATGTGCGGATTTGTATCGATAGCGCGATTATTCGCGACTAAATTGTTATGTGATCGGGAACTCTTCGTTTATTGGAAAATATACTTCATTGGTAGCGTATTATTATGAGATTTAGCTATAAATATCAATAAGGATTTGTAGAAATATTCTTAACAGAGTTTTTTTCGACACTTAAAAACAAAAAAGATAAAGTTAAGCATCTATCCGTGGATTGACGAGGCAGACCTGCATCGAAGCACACTAGCGACGGCCCTCCGACTGCGCTCCGGACACACCCATCAAACAATTACAGTTTTCTAATGAAAAAAGTAGATTCTCCAAACTGTGACATCTTCAACAGCATAGAAGATATCCAACACGTCCTGATGGAGTGTGTGCGGTGTGCAAAAGATCGAAGAAATATTTTTGGTTCTGTTAATAATTTTGAACAATATCAACAAAATTATTACTCACTATCAAAGCCAATAACTGACGAGGCAAAAATGTTATACAGTCTCGTCATTAAGTACTTTCTTAGAGAATAGTATTCTTTTATTGTTATTAAACGTATTTTTTGTTCCTGATAAGGCGATGTGGTCGCTCAGTGACAAAGCCTTTTTTGTTTTAATAAATAAAAAAAAGCAAAGCATATTTAAAATTGAAATATAACAAAGACACGCGCTTTTAACGCGATAAGAAGTGATAAATAAAAGGCATTATATTAAATATTTTAGGGATGCGTTCGCGTAAAGAAGCCTTTAATTAGTTTTTATTTGTATTATCATAGTATAATGTAAGTCTGCAAGGTATATTTATTTATATGCCTTTGAAAGGTATTTTAAATGTCTACGTGGTTTGCGGGGCATTACCTGCTGTGACACAAAGTCCAACTAGCTCAGGAGGTAAAGTGATAAAGACTGCGTTTATTCTGTAATACTTTCGTTGGTTTTTAATAAATGATTGATTGATTAGGTATTAGATATAAGTATTATTATTGATTTGATTCATCGCAGAAAATATCGCAAAAAGAAACAATAAATAATGAAACCATATCAAGAAGAATACCTATAAAATTTTCACCTATAGTGTTTCTATGATGGGTGAGATTTTAATTTTTGTAAATTACTTGTCTTTGTTTCCTAAGGGAAACATTAAACACCATATTAAGTCATTAGTAAAATTAATTTCTCGACTTTCATTCCGAAGGTCGTGGGTTCAAACCCCGCCACGCACCTCTGAATTTTTCTTCTTGAGAATTTTATGTGCGCTTTAAACACGCGCTTTAACGGTGAAGGCAAACATCGTGAGGAAACTGGCATGTTCTGAGAACTTTAAAAGAGTTTGAAGGACTGTGACATTCACCGACCCGCACTTGGCCAGCGTGGTGAATTAAGGCCCAATCTCTCTCGTCAGAGAGAAGTACATGTGCCCCAGCAGTGGGAACGTTAAATAGGGTGATGATGATGAAAATTAATTATTGAAACCATGATAATGTTGATAATGAATCCTTCCATAAGACGTCTATTGTTCAGGGGAAACCTAGACTATATTTTTAGCTATTATGGATAAGTTGTAAATAGTAAATCTAAATTAAAAATTTAAGTGAAACTTGCGATTCCAATGGCTTAATTTCTTTAAAAGTTAAACACCATAAATATTTTGTAATGTGCACGCGATGCGCTTTCATTTGATACCCCACTCGAGTATATTTGCAGGTTTTCGGGTTTCCTTCCCAACTCTCACCCCCATAACTTTAACACGGCATAACCGATTTTCATGAAACATGTCTAAGAACACTCGCGCCAAACTCACCCTTCATACAAAAGAAACTAAATTGATTTGAAAAAACTAGTTTTTACAGAACACTTGACGAAATTCCTAGAAAATACGAGCTTAGACCTAGTAGAAATAAAATCGTTCAACCATCATCAAACCTGCGCATACACAGTTCCGGTCCTTACAAAATGTCAATCAAAATATTTAATAAATTACCAAACGAAATAAAAAACATCCAATCAAATGTGTTATTCGCCAACAAATTAAAATTATTTCTTATTGACAAATGTTATTATGAATTAAATGAATTTCTTATGACATAATTATAGACACGTAATATTTATACTGACTGATTCAATAAAATGTATATTAGTATTAATTAAATTTTATTTGGACTTTATTTTAATTTTATTAAATGACATTTTTGTTTAAAATATAATTTTGAACTTGTTTAAATAATTTTTTTATGTGGCTTTAATTTGATTTTTAATTTTTGACATGATTTTATTTTTGTTTTAAATTATAATTAACTAATGAATATCATGACATGTAGGTACCAATTCTATAAATATATATATAAAAAAACAACAACATTATAAAAAGCCTCGGTCTGCCTCCCACTTGCTGTAACGCCCAACAGGGTCCACATTGTGAAACATGCATACACAATTCAAAAATTATGTCTTATATTTAAGTCAACCAATGTGTAAACAGCAATAAATGAATTGAGTATTGAATCGATCATCCGTTCGGGAGCTATGATGTCCCAGACAGACAGACAGACAGACACATCAAACTTATAACACCCCTCTTTTTTGGTCGGGGGTTAAAAAAATGTAGTTTAAAGAACATTATCACAGGTGATAAATAAATACACTATTAAAGATAGTAGACATTAGTACAATTCCTGCTGCAGTAAGTATCTCACGGCGTTACCATGGCAACGACACGTCTGTCACGCCCGCGCCCCTCGTTACTACAGATAGAGATGCGACGCTGGTTTTATCGATAAATCTATCGATACTATACGTGAACAGTTAAGCAAGATATTACAGTAGTGAGAAAATCTCGTGAAAATGTAAAGGAAATATTTTTTATTTGTTGATAGTGTATGTTATTTTTACGTTTCTAAGATATGGCAATAAATGTTTTGTATCTTGTTTGCTTTTATTGTGTAAATAATATTCTACATATAGGTGTTTCTCAATACAATAAAATAAAATAAAAATAAAATAAAACAAAATACTGAGGTGGCCAACCAGCCTGCCCCGCGAGGCGAGTATAAATAATATAAATAAATATTTTCGGACAATCCACACAACTACATCTCGCCCCGTGGTAAGTTGGAAACTTGTGTTACGGGTCCTAGACATCTGGTATACTTAATATAATATACATACATATATATATAAATATATATATATGGCCACGCTAAGTATATTTAGTATAGTAGAAAGGCTCAAGTACTGTACTGGACAATCTAAGACTAGAGATTCTAAGAGAGAAAGATAAAGAGATAATGATTTATCATATATTTTTCTCAGCTACAGAAAACTCATGGACAATTCAATACAAAAACGCTTTATTGTACACAAATGTACATAAACGCGTAAAACAATATACAAAACAAGTAGTACTATGGGCGGCCTTATCGCTTAAAAGCGATCTTATCCAAGCAACCTTAGGATGGAAAAGATTCAACTGCAAAACTCTGGATTGGAATTTAACCGCAGGACTTCCATTAGGCACGTGGAGATGGACGTCCGACATACGCTTGAACTAAACAGGCTTATTTTATCAATGGTCGTTCTTTTTACGAGCACAATCGCCATTGCTGGTTCCGTAAACCAACTTATTTCATTTTTCAATGTAATTAATATTTTTTTAGTCACATCTCTCTTTTGATTCGATTCCGTAAGTTTATTTTGAGAAAAGATTTTCAGTTCATAGAAACGATTGAATTTTGAAATAATTGTTTTTAAATAAATTTTCAAGCCATGTTGGCTAAGTGGGAGGACACTCGACTTTCATTTCGAAGGTCGTGGGTTCAAACCCCGCCACGCTGCTCTGGTTTTTTCTTCTTGAGAAATGTATGTGCGCTTTTAACACGTGCTTTAACGGCGAAGGCAAACATCGTGAGGAAACCGGCATGTTCTGAGAACATATGGCATTCACCAACCCGCACTTGGCCAGCGTGGTGAATTAAGGCCTAATCTCTCTCGCCATGAGAGTAATAGGATGATGATGAGAATACATTTTTAAGTAAAAAATAAAACCAATCTCTAATTACTTTTTAACTTTACGATTATGCGATGCTCATTTTTGCATACACGTAATATAATGCGCTTTACGTATACAAATTATAAAGTAATTATATTGTCTTCGGTACCTATCTCATATTTCTGAATTATCCAGAACCATGTTCATAAAAATTTTAAAAAGAAAAGTTTTTTTACAATATTATTAATATTTTTATTATTATTATTACATACCTACACAAACTAAAATTTATGTTTTGTTTAACTTTTTTCGGTGCTAGATGTTGTTGTGTAATTGTCCGGAAAGATTGATATTATTTACAATTAGTCCTAAAATAAAATGTACACTATAATCTTAAATTAATTAAAAAACAACGAGTGTATATTTTTATGTCTATCTTCAAAACATGACAAACTATACACATGGGAAGTTACTGCTCATAGACGCAAGTATGACAAGTTTCTTGCAAATAGTTTCCCCAAAATGAACCCGACGTTAAATTCCTGAATAGTTAGTGTTTCAAACTTTTGGAATCAGTTTCAAGATGTTTTAGGAGTTCCGCTAAAAGTTTCCCAAGTTTATTTTCAAGTTGATAACACACTCGTGACCCTTGCTAGGAAACCCCCAGAGTATTTACTCACTTTCAGTTTATTTCTAAAGAATAAATAAACATTTACCGTTTCTGAAATGTATAAGTCATAAACAGCGAACTCCATTTCGCTATGTTATTATTTATTTTTTCTGATGGATTTCACGTTTTGCAGAATCGTAAATACAGAACGACATTTTAGCCACGTAGGTATTTCCAGCTTCTTTCATTTGGATCGGAAAGGGGTTACCGCAAAATATTTGATCCTTCATAAAGTCGCCCCTCCGAGGGTGGGAAAGAGAGGGCAAGCGTGAAAGAATGCGACTAAGTTGAGGGCATGATCGAGTGGATTCCACTGACCTCAATATCTTATGAAATTATTGGCACTGAAATTTTATATTCAGTCTGATAGTGGTGGAAATCACTTGGCTTTTAGCTGAGTCGATAAATTTCTGAGACGTAAAATAACGATAACTTATTTTTTGTTAAAATAACGGGCAAACTCGAGCAAGCGAGTAACTTCTATTCATTATAAGTTTATATTAATATTTCAAAGTGAAATATTCAAAAAAGGAAATCTATTTATTTTGTTTTTGGCAATAGATAAATGTTAAATTATCAAATTACATTATAAAAATTGAATTATAAAAATGTTTATTTATTCTTCAAAACAAGTGTATGATAACAACACTTAGCATTAAAACACGAATCTACTCTAACGTTTCATCTTCAATAAAACAAATTGAAATAACAGCTCGCATTTCCTTATTAAAAATTCCTTCATCGACATCTCAATTACGCACATCACTATGCTGCTTAAAAGCTGGCATTCCTTGCGCTCCGTTCCGCGCTCCAATATTTGTCGTCTACCGCCGCATATTAACACCGCGCGCATAGTCGCATTCCGAAACGGAGCGTATTTAGAACAATGCCGTAGTGACGGACTGAATTTTATATCGATTTTATCGACGTTTGACGTAGTTGAGTTTATTGAAATGGGGACTATACGCTGGAATTCTGGGACAGTTTACGGCTGGATTACGTGCTGCTACACATTTTTGCTTTTAGTTGTGAGTTATGGAGATGGTTGGGACTGACCGTTATGTTTTACGAGTTTTAAATTGGCGGGAACTCGTGAGGTTTCGCACATTCACCATATTTTTGTGAAAGGTTGCTCGTTTGTGGCGATTACCTATTAAGCTTTGAATTTATTAGAATATAAAATGAGATTAAAGATTTTTACAATTATAAAGTGTACTTATTAGTTATTTTACCCATTTTTTTCAAACTTTAAAAGTTTTAATTATTGGGACCCGTTTATCAAGGCGATGGAATTTATCGCTAATCAACCCAAGGCGTAATAATTATGTACATAATTAATCTCTGTACTTATACACTTTTCCAATTAAAATAAAGTTGAAATTGATCTATCTAATCAAATGTGTAACTTTTATATTTAATAATTTTTAACATTGTTATTTACAATTTTCTACGTCTTGTAAGTAATTCTACATTTTACTTAAATTACTAAAAATTTACTGTAATTTTTTGTGTAGGTAATTTATTTAACACTCATATTAATTATAAACTTTTATAAATATACCTATTTTTAGAGCCTAATCATTATACTTTATGTGCATAAACTAAATGACGTACGTACGACTTAGCAGATCAGCGGGACAGTTCACTCGACCGCACTAAACGCAGCATCGCCTAAACTTCGCCAAATCAAGTCATAATTTTTAAACGAATTTTGAGGGTAGATATATTATAACGAATAGTTTGATCTGAGAATCTCTTTGTAACTGTTCAGTGTACTTTGAAGTATTGACTAAAGGTCATCAAGAAAGTGAAAATATAAAAGTCAGTTTCTCGGTTATAAATATCAAGAATGACGCCGTAAGTTTTTAATTATATGTATTATGGGGTTATTTATTTATTGTACTAGACGTAGAATCCACTTATTATGTATGTAACAACTATATGGATCAGTTGCTATGTTAACAAAGCATTGTGATATAAAATGCAAAATTTATTGTTAAAGAGTGATTGTTATATTTTCCTGTTGACTTCAGTTTGTTATTTAATAATTCGTTCGATAATTTCGATATTTATTGTACGGGGCTCACGTTAAGGTAGCAACTACATTATATCACCTATACATGTCATATAATACATGAAACAATGAATATATAATTATGACAATGATAGATTGATTGATTGACTATTCTTAGTGCCTATGTAATAATTCTTATGCGAAAGTAACTCCCCTCTGTCTGTTCCTCTTGCTAGCAAAATCTACTAAACTGATTTAAATGAAATGCAGTACACATATTCTCAAGAGCCCGAGAAAGGATATAGGCTTCTTTTTATCGCGAAAAAATGTAATTCCCCAGGATAATCCATTATTACGCAGGTCGCGGGCACTACTAATATTCAATATTTATATTAATTCGTTCGTTAATTTTGATATTACTTATTTACTTAAGCATTTTGTACAATGGTTTTAAGCTCATTTGCTTAGCTGACATTACAATACAGGTAGGTAATTATTAACATTGAGCTATTTAATGAAGTTGAAGTTTTTTAAACTTTATAAATTTTATACTTTTAATTATTTCATTTGTATAACGTACTTATAAAATTTTGAGTAGTTTCCGCTGTCGGTTCACATACTTAGATAATGTTAAACAAAAAGTCAACAATTATATACTGGAATAAAGTAAAAAAGAAAGGAAATAAAGAATAGTCTAAATAATAATAATAAGCTCTGTAAAATAATAATAATATAATGTAAAATAATAATAATATAACTTTTTTTTTTTAATCTCGACAACTCGGACGACCTCTGTGGCGCGGATAGTCCTATTCCCGGGGCGAGGCCAGATTTTGTACGATCTACAATTTCTGCTTTCGGGTCTGGGTGTTTTCTATGTATTTATTATATGTATGTATGTAGATGATTCTCATTTCCAGTTCCGTAGACGCGGAAGAGCACGCGCTGCTGGAGCCCGCCACGCCCCCGTACTCCAACGCCACCGTGCGCCGCGCCTTCATCGTGTGGATGCACTGCGGCCAGAGGAACTCCTTCCGGCACGTCTGCAACTACTACCACTACCTCGAGACCTTGGTAAGAGAGAGAGGAGAGAGAGAGCGTCTACAAACTAAATAAAAGCGACCAATCGCATTGTGCGACTCGAACGTTCTTTTACTTTTCCGTTGCGTTCCTCAGAAAAAGGATCTTAACAGGCAGGCGGACTATAAAGACAAGTGATCTTAGAAAGGTTCCGTTTTTATCTTCTAATGTACGGAACTCTTCATAATCTGCGTTCTCGCTTAAAGTAAGGTAACATTGGCTTCGGTCTTACAATAGCTTTTATTATCGCGTCGCATTTTTTGCTATTCGCAAATTTTCCCATTCTCATGTTACAACTTTTTGCATAATTCTTTCGGTGTTTATTTTTATTACAATACTAGCTGCCCGCCCCAGCTTCGCACGGGTAAAAAAATTCCCGGCAAATTCATTTTTTCTCGCCTTTTAAACCTTCCCTAGACCTCCACAAACATTTCAAGGCTAAGATAAGATAAATCCGTTCAGCCGTTCTCGAGTTTTAATCAGACTAACGAACAACAATTCATTTTTATTTATATAGATGTGTATAAACTGTTGAATTATACGGAACTTTTGGTGTATGAGTCCTTTTCATACTTTTCTTCTTCGATCAAACCGACCCAGCCTACCTGACAATAGCTAAATGGGACCAAGAGTAATAATGAAGTGAACCCGATTCAACTTGTACTTTTTATCGATATATTATTTAGATTTATCACGGGATATTTACCATGATTGATTGTCTTTCGAGTCTCCCGATATTTCGGCACAGTTACAAGCGCCATGATCACGGTTAAACTGAAGCGGCAGCGATTGGAGTAACAGTTTTTTTTACCAATATTCCCAATTTCCAATTCATCAATATAACATCTTATTCCAGGAGGAGACCCTTCCGTCGTCTCGTCGCGCGGCGAGCCGCCACTACGAGTTCAACATGTTCAACAACCCTCCCCCCACCTCCCCCTACCTGGAGCAGGTCTACCCCCAGCTGTACACGCAGAGCCACACCATACAACACTATATCACCAAGGTACATATTATCAACAGACTAGACAGTGCCCCTCGATGTTACCCGCCTCATCATCATCATCATCATCAGCACCCTATTAACGTTCCCACTGCTGGGACACAGGGACTTCTCTCTTGACGAGAGAGATTAGGCCTTAATTCACCACGCTGGCCCAGTTGGCCACTGGCGGGTTGGTGAAAATCACATGTCCTTCAAACTCTTATAAAGTTCTCAGAACAAAACTGCATTTAAGTAACATCACACATAGATATATAACTAACATTATCTTATAAGAAAAACTGACGGAAAATCAACAGAAAAACTATCTGCTCATCCGCCGCCTGACCATACTCGCACTTGAACTAAGTAGATCTATCTCTAATTGCTATTTTTGCTATTAGTTTGCGGTTATAAGGAGCAACGTATTCGAGGATGGATTTATTAATCCATCCTCGAATATGTCCGAAGCCTTCCTACAATTTCACCATTGATAACAGCGGCCAACTGTGCGCCTTGCAACAAAGTCTTTCAAACAAATTTGGCTTCGTCAGCCACATTCGGGCACACAATAGACAACATTCAAACAGTCCAGGTTCGCCTTTGTCGGATACGACACGGAGGACGATATATTATAATTTATAATCCAATGTTTAAACCATCGCTATATCAATCAAGCTGACTCAGTCGTGTCAAGAAATTGTTTAGGTACATGATCATTTTGAAAGTTAATTAGAAATAGTATAGTTTGGGTAGGATAATATACAAATGCACGTATTTAGATGATATACCTTTTTCTTTTATCATGCCTATTTTATGAATACTTCTTATGTAAATAATATTATGTCATCCAATATTAGGACTTAAATAAGCTTTTGTAGATGTTGTTTTAACAATAAATAAATACGCACTGAATATAAAATCACTAATGTCAAGCTTTGCCTTTGAAAGTTTCCAAAATATATCCAAACAATTAATATTCATAAGCCCTCATCTTTATCATAAGTACTGTATTAAAATCATTGAATTCCTACAGGTACAATCCATCAAAAACAACTCGTTCCACACGGAAAGCCAAAAACTTGAAGATATAAAACTAGACACCTTCGACCTTCAGAACCAGAAGGGAGTAACCACCAACGAGATCCTAGAAACCAGTCAGATGATAAAAAAGTACTGCAAAACGTACATGAAGCCTCTGAGGAAGTTCCTGGCAGAGTTCAAGGAGTATGCAAGGAAATGCGGCCTTAACTACACTGTCAATAACGTTGCGTTTTACATAAAACGGAAAATGGTTGAAGAAGAATTGCAAATGGTTTCAAATTATTCGAGAACTCTAAGCTTTTTGAACATAAGCAGCAAAGATGATGCTAAAATTGCCGAAGAACCTAAGAAAGACATTGTAGAGAATAATAATAAAGATAAATTATCACATCAGAATAAGTTAATGTCATCTCTGAATCCACAAAAACAAGTGACTATTTTGACTAGAGATAAGAAAGCTTTTTTAGATCAGTATTGGGATGATCTAACTAGCAATATTGGGAGTATTAAGTTGAGGAATAATGTTACTAGGACATAGATAGAAAAAAGCTATTAATTTATTTGACCATTATGTAAGAAATAAGGATAAATTTTATAAATTGACGACGATTGACTTGAATATGTCAATCAAAAGAATATTTAATACAATAAGATTTTTTATTGATTGAAAATATGTAAAACATACATAAAATAAGGATATTTTGTATAAATATGTAATTGATTTTGACACGTTTATAAAATAATAGATGTTGAATTAATGACGTTATTTTTGCTGCTAGTAAAAAAACATTGTAGTTATAATTCTATGAATATTTTATTAAGTTATTTTATACCCAGTGAACCATCTCGAAATAGTAAATTGTAATTGTTATTTTACATTGAATTATGTTCTGAGCCCCTATCCATATTTTGTGCTATGGAAACTGTGTTTAAAATTTTACTTGTTTAAATCACGATTTATTGTAAATTTATAAATTATTCAATTTTATTATTTAAAGTGAAATAATGCTCAGTTTTTATTGCATTACTAATCTTAATTTTTATTGTTTTTGTGGGATTTATTAAGATCAAACGCTAAAATTAAATTTATTGTAAAATGACGATTATCAATTTTAAATGTATTAACATTCAGCGTATATAATTGACGAGTAAATCAAATAAATAATTTAAAATATTTGTATAACATTTTATTTCTAAAATAATCCTAACCAAAAATAATGTTAATTATGCCCCTACGAAAATGTAATTATAATTTATAACGAAACTTTCTCAAAAATAGTATTAAAATGCGACCTGCATTAGTTTCGTTATTATTCCAGTAAAATATATTATTATTAATAAGTTATTAAATATCTTTACAACGCTACAATAAGAATATACTTACCTACTCAAAAACAGATATAATAAAATTAGTGCAAAACAAATTATTTTTTTAACATTACACAATTTTACACAATAGCACATGCATAAATACATCTTATTGCCCCATCCAGACCGTCGACGAGGCTACTATTGCTTTGCTTCTAAGTATTTTGTGTGGTAATAACCTCTCTATAACTTTTTTATTAAGTTTTATAATATTAGTAGCATTATAATATTAGTAATAGGCCCTAGAGTATTTAACGCAGTCACATCTACGTGTCCATCATAAATACAAGCTGCAAACATTCCCTATCTAAAAATAACCTTCCTTTTATCACATCCTACTGTATTCACACCAATACCACATTAACGTGAAGTGCGTCCGAAATTAGCCAGTATCCATCTACTGCTCAAGGTGAGAGCGCGTGCGCGATCCGCCATTTTGAATTTAACGGAAACCAAGATGGAGGGCGAAGTGTCAACTCCGGTCAACACAGTGTCTAGAGAGAATTTGACCGTGCTTATTATGAACAATATGTTGAATAATTCTGTTGAGTTCGCGTCGGATACGGTATACGGTAGTGATACGGTAAGTTAGATATTTTATTGTTTATTTACCTATAATGCGAGTATATGTATATTGTAGGTTTTTGTTTTGATGTTATTGTGACAGAAGTAGTCACATAAAAGCCGGAAAAGGAGTACTAATGGTTTTTGCCTACTGGGTTAATCTAAATTTGTTTTTTTATAACTATCTATAAATTTGAATTTATGTAGGTATCTACTAAGTATAATTACCAATCTATAATTGGCCGTAACAAAGATAAGTCAGGTTAACATTATGATACATTAACATGGGCTGTTGATTTTGTTACTTATATATTTATAGGTACAAATATTAAATAAATCAGGCACAGGTCATTTTTAAATCGTTCATTAAATTACTTGTTAAAGTTATTAGTAATTATTTATTAAGAATAGATTTGTTTTTCTTGTTTTTACTTGCGTTATAAATATTAATGTCAGATCAGTAAACTTTATTCTTGAACTACATAAATAAATTAACTGAATTTATTTATCCCCTAAGTAAAGTTAGCCAGCTATATTATGCCCGTTGGCTACATATTATGTACCTCAGTATTCACCTACCTGCTAGACCTTTTGTTTTTTTCTACATTCCTTTGGCAATCCTGATTTATCTACCTGTTTTGATCTCTGGATCTCAGATGAATGGGCGAAATGCCCATATCAATTTATCAAAGCTTATACAATACAATATATCAAAGTAAAGTTGTGAGCTTCTTTCGTAATAAGTTTAATACGAGTTTATTTGTATGAGAATAATCATAGGGTAAACCTATTTTCCCTTCGGCTGCGTACGAAACTGGAGCTTCGTAACCAGTTGCGATTAAAAACTTTTTTGTACTTGTACGAAACCAGTTGCGATTAAATACTTTTTTGTACTCTTACGAAACCGCGGTTAACTTTTCGTAACTGGTGATGAGCAAAGAATTTGTATACCTTGTACGATACTAATTTCAAACTATTGTATAAAGCGATAGCGATATTCCTTATATATTGGAGGTATTTCTGTTCATGTCCATAAGTGGTAACCCTATGAATCCTTACACGTGACCAATTTCGAGAAAGAGATCAGTCGCCGAATCCAACTCGGATGGGCAGCGTTCGGGAAACTAAGACACGTCTTTTCATCGAATATACCGCAGTGCCTCAAGACGTAAGTCTTTAATCAATGTGTGTTGCCAGTGATGACATACGGATCCGAAACGTGGTGCTTCACTATTGATCTCATAAACAGGCTCAGAGTCGCTCAAAGAGCTATAGAGAGGGCTATGCTCGGGGTTTATCTACGGGATCGAATCAGAAATGAGGAGATTCGTAGAAGAACGCGGGTCACCGACATAGCCAAACGGATTAGTTCTTTGAAGTGGCAGTGGGCAGGCCACATAGCACGAAGAACAGATGGTCGTTGGGGCCGAAAGGTTCTCGAATGGAGACCACGGATCGGCAAGCGCAGCGTAGGACGTCCACCAACTAGATGGACGGACGATCTGGTGAAGGCTGCGGGCTCACGGTGGATGCAGGCCGCTGCCAGCCGAAACCACTGGAGATCTTTGAGGGAGGCCTATGTCCAGCAGTTGACGTCTTACGGCTGAGATGATGATGATGATGATGAGGTAACTAATTCTTGATTCATATGAAAAAAATGGCAGAACTATTTTTTTTGGCAGATACTTTCATCAATGGATTAAAAATCTGCCCTTAATTAAAAATACCTAGTTATGGCTTAGCCGAAAATGGAATCAAACAAGTATGAAAAAATTAAAACTGAAAAGCAAATGGAGATATCAATTCTATACAATGCCTAACTGTTATTTGGTTTAAGTACAATTCTACAATTGATTGATTAACTTCAGCGTCGATTTCTTAGGTACGCATGAGGAAAATAAAGTACCGCCTTGTAATTCATTACTTCATTACGATTTCTTATGTCGAAACCAGTTTCGTGAAAGGATAAAAACCTATTGCTTCGTAACTAGTATCGTAAAAAGAAGATTTTTTCTTCTACCGTACCTGGTTACGAGACGCCAGTTTCGAACGCGGCCGAAGGCCCTATTTTACTTTTTGGATAACATTATCAACAACATTTTATTAAGTATTTATAATAAAAAGGTTTTGTTTGACACCTGTTAGAGTGATATTGATGTTATTATTTAAAAGTGAATAACTCAGTACAGTACTTAATAATAAGATGTTACATTATCATTTCTCATTAAGTGGTAGGTACACAATTCTTCCTGAATTAAATTATTGCCATGCAAAGGTTGTCTGGAAAAAATTGCTTTAATCAATTTCAACTGACTGTTAAACCTTATTCTTGCAAATAAATATATATAATTCAATTCCATTAAAATCTTTTGTAAAGACATGACCCGATTTATGGAGTTAACACTATCTGTAAATGTTATTAATACAAATTTTTTCTTTATTTCCAGATGGAAACTGATTCTCCACTACGTAAACCATATCAACTGCCCCAAGCAATCAGCAAGAAGTTATTCCACTCGCCGATGACAGACAGTCCAACAGAACAGGTTTTCAGGCCCACAGACAGATCTAGGAAGGCGAAGAAACGCAAGCAAATCCTGGTGCCAAACTCTAACGAAAAACTCAAAAAGGTTTACGTAAAAGAGTGCGAGAGAGACGGGTATAGTCCTGAAGTTAGAGGAGGGATGAGAAAGAAGGTTTTGATAAGTTTGTTTCATAATAAAGAGTATAATATGGATGTAAGCTAAGGTTTAAAATTTAAGATTGTAATTATTTTGATCTATGGAAACAACTAATTTCGTCAAGTAAGTGTTAAATCGAATCTTATATAAATAACTCTTCAATAAACTTCATATCTAAACTTCAAACGGTGCTAATGTGATTAAATTTTGCTTAAAAAATTCAAAATAAGGCTTTCATCAACATTTTACATAGGTATTATTTAAATAAGAGATAATAAGAAAAATATTGTTTTTTAATTATCATGGTTTTTAACAATATTATGACTTAAAAGGGTAACTTATCCTGATTTGGCTCAAAAACCCTCAGATCATGGTATATTTCCCGTTTTAAGTCATCATATTGGAAAATATATTGTAAGAAGAATTTACCTCGGTAAGATTCATGTTCACAAAAACAAACAAAGAAATACATTTTTGTTTATCGAGAAAAGTGGGTTAAAATGGAAGACTGATTAATAATTGATAAAATTTGTACTGATTCTCTTGTTTACTAATAACTAAAATGTTTAGTTCAATTAAGACATTTTGTTGAGAAGTCTAACGAACAATGGATTTTTATATACTTATTGAAAATTAAGTTGCTACAACTATGTAGGAATATTATTACATTATATTTCAATAAAAAAAATTGATTTGTTATTGTGACTTCTTATAGTTAGTATAGTTTTTGTAATTTGATAACCCAAAATTAAGCATAAACTTATCAAAATAGTTTTTTTTACCAAGATGGCCTTGTTCAAGCCATAATCTGTTTGTGATAGCACAAAATAAATGTATTAGAAGAGTTTCAAACAATTTTAGTAAAATGTTTGTTTAAGTGGTGCGAACCTCGCTATATTTTAATTAGTAAGTAAGTATTAATTAATTTTGTACAAAAAAGGGAACGAATTTACTCTAGTAAGTAGATATTTACCTACTTACTTATTAATATTATGAAATTCAATAATAAATGGAATTATAAATGCTGAGTTTTATTTTTACTCAATTGTTTTCAATATCTTAAATCAATAATTAGCGGTAGCTAAATTATTCATATTCATTTATTCGTTGATTCATGTGGTTACAATTACAAATGGTGTTAAGTTTTAATAACCAGCTGACCCCAGCAAACGTTGTTTTGCAAAATGAAAAATAGATAGTAGCCGATTCTCAAACCTACTGAATACGCAGATAAAATTTGGTAAAAAATGGTAAATCCGTGTCCGGAGGAGTACGGTAACTAACATTGTGACATGGAAAATTTATATTAGATAATATCTGAGTATTAATCTAGTAAGTTAGATAGTATATAGGTACATTACAAATTCTTCGGTAATTATAATTAAGTTTAAGAAATTATAAGAAGCCTATCCCTACTTCAAAATTGTTAGCACTACTAGTGATAACAGATATTTTACAGTTAGAAAGTTTTTTTTACAGTTTTGACCTGTATTTTGTGGAAGCAGCTATATAGCTTTTACAGTAGAAGCAAAGGAAATTTGTAGTCTTAATAAGTAAGTATTATAAAATATGTCTGAAAAATTGCTAAATATCTAAATATTCAACAGCAAATCCCAAGAAATTGAAATCAAATCACCAAATGGCATGTTTCCTTGTCTCCTATTATAATATAATACCCCTTGACTGCTGTATCAACGTTTAGAAATACAGAAGCCGTGAACCAGCAAAATCATCAATAACTGTCTCGCGAGAGATCACAATATTAAATCGCCGCGATTGGCCAAATAACCGTAAGGCACGTAGCGACATCTAGCGATCGCCTTAGTTTCAATTCCGAACTGTATTTTTGAAGTTTTATATGGATTTTATGGAAATTTAAGTTTATTGAAGTTAGGTTTTTGTATAATAGGTATGGATTGTTCTTTTTCGTAGGTATTTCCTTATGTTTCCTTTAAAAAAACGGTTTTGTGTCTTTTAGAAACAATTTTCTAGAATATTTTCTAATGTATGAGACAAATATTTTCGGGTACAGTTTGTTTAAAGAATTATCAAGTCTCCCTGGCCAGATATTACAAAAATATCTATTACTAGCTGTGCCCCGCGGTGTTACCCGCGTTATAATGGATTTTCCCGCGGAATGACGTTTTCCCGCGGTAAAAAGTAGCCTATGTTATTTTTCAGGCTCTAGAGATTCTGTGTACCAAATTTCATTTAAACCGGTAGTTTGTACGTGAAAGAGTAACAAAAATCCATACATCCATACTTACAAACTTTCGCCTTTATAATAGTAGTAGGATAGTATACCTTCATGTATTTAGAATGGAAGTAACGCCTAATCTATCAATTATATCAAAATGTTGTTTCACTGTTACTTCTAAACATTAATGTTTTACATTCGTTTACATTGTATTCAAGACTATTTTTTTTCTGCATAGAATGAAGTGTCAGTAAGTAGTTCAACAAGCTGAGGGTTTAGTTTTAGTATTTATAAGTAATTATTGACTTAATGTGACACACTATTTTGCCCCCTAAGGCCATACTTTTAGTGAACACAACCAAGCCCAAACACACCTAGTTTTTTATCAATTTAATCTTATACCTAGTTATTTTAAAGCTGAAAAACCAATTCGTTTCATTGTTTGTTTGAATGCGACTCTCAGCAACTACTGGATCGATTTGAATAAATCTTTATTACTTTTTACCTCAGGAAAACACCTCGTTCCCGCGAGAAAATCCATGAAAACCGAACGCTGTAGCGTGAGAAGTTAGTCTAGAATATGTATGTAGGTACGTTAAATGGAAACTACTATCTAAATCCAATATTTGTCCGAATAGCACATACGGCTACGCATCTTTGTGTCTATAGATTCGTTGCCCGTTAGCCGTTAGTCATAGAATAATACATTACTAACTTTAGCTATACCTACAAATATTCTGAAACGATATTCCAGCTTTGTGTAGAAAATAATAGTAAAATGTATTTTGGCTACTTATTGATTAGGTACATTATGTATAATACCTACAGCTTTCTGGCCTGCACAATATCTCACAAAGCATTAATAAATTTAGATTTGTATTAATAGTTGGCATTTATGACATTATGATGCCTATGACCTAATACATACAGTTTATGCTTATTGGGAGATGTACTATAATATTCATTCATAAGAACTTTATTTAAAAGTACACTTAATACGACAACCATGACATTAACTAGTAAAATAAAGGTGAACGCACACTTACCTTTAACGGCGCTGAGCTTGTTGCCCACCATCTGTTTCGCTACGAACGCTGCCATCTTGTGTGCTCACGTCACTGCCTCTCTGCAACAAAGAAACATTATTTATAATTATTTACTAAGGTTCTCTTCGTCTCTCTTTTCTCTCTCTCTCTCTCTATCTGTCTAATGTCTCCCTTTCAGTCTTAATTTAAAGTAAAAATCAGTTACTATAAGTCATAGTAAATAATACTAGTTGGCCCGTTCCGGCTTTGGAAGGATAAAGAAATCCTTCTTCTACGATCACTCCACCTATTGCTGAAAATCGCGTAAAGATCGGTTTTGTCGTTTTTACATAGGGACACACAGACGCGGGGGACTTTAATTTATTACATATAAGTATAAAGCAGATGATAATATCCATGGGATTTTTTATTTTATTAAGTCAAATAATTATTTTACGAAATTACTTACTTTCCGGCGCAGTGGGCGAAAGTCTTTATTCAACGGTAGGTATAGGGAATTCTATTCCCGCTGAGGGCCAAGCATTATAGCAAGTAGTTATTAGTTTCCATTTTTCCACCATCTGACTTTCTTTCATTTTAATGTAAAATTAAAATTACAATAGTTTCTTTAATAATTTATGGACCAGAACCCCATAAAGGCAGCTGTCGCTGTGGGCAATCTACACACATCGTTTTCATCAAAACCCGAGCGCCAAAAACACTTCAATCTGGTTATAACCGAATATAATCCAGTTTGAACCGCCTCAATCCGGTTAACAGCTTTAGTAGCAATAAGGTGTGGTGTATTGTGGCAATTGGACATTGTAATCTCTTAACTCCTATCTGGTAATGTATGTGTATAATGTCGGCACTTGTAATAGGTACCTATAATATTAAGTGGTGATGCATTTTATGCTGAGTCGAGACCTTTTTGCTGCTGTGACAAACTCTTTTTATTTTTTTATGTTTGTACTGTTAGCAATTATTCTCGTTTTTTAATTGTATTTGTCAAAGTAATAACTATGTTTACTTTATTATTTTTTATTTTCTTTAATGAATACCATCTTCGTGGATAATTTTGTACCTAAATGACCGAAAAGTCCTATGTGTACGTAGGTACCTACAGATAAATTAAAATTAAAATAAAGACTTTCATTTCCATCAAATCCCAAGGATCTTCTGGCTACGTCAGATTATGTTGCTAATTAGCTTAACCTAGTAAATTCTCTATTAAATGGAAATTATGGTTGTTTTGAAAATATGGTTCACTTTTTTGAACGCTATGTTGAGTAGCGCAAAGAATAAAACTGCATTTTCATAATATCTTAATTTTTTTTACAGGTACAGTATGCTTCACCAACTGGTAACATTTCAAATAGCTAAAGTTTACATTGAGCATCACTGCTGCACGATTTCTCAACTTAGAAAATTTTACTCAATAATATAAAGCAAAAATTGTATTGTCTTACAAAGATTTGAACCATGCACTTTTTTGCTCAAGAGCACATGAACTGCACTAACCAACTGAGACAACGAGTTGGTTACGGAACCGGCGAAATTTTATGATGTTATTGTTCATTGAAGGAATACATTTACATCTTTCTTGACATTGAATACAATAAAATATGTTTTTGAGGGTAGATTTACATTTAAATTTGATGGACAAAGAAAGATAGCTGCCTATTCTCGTATTGTGTCTTGACTTGGTGAAGTGTAACGAAGAAAATGGCGCATATTAGTAATTTCGAAAGAACCAAAATTGCAGTTCTATATGAACAACAAATGAGTTTAATGGAGATTGCTCATCAGCTTGGTGTTACAGTAATACATCTATTTTATATTTATGTAAGTTTTAAATTTCCCATAATTAGTTAACAACTTTTTTTATTTTGTATGTTTTTTTTGTAGATCAAAACCGTGCGCCTGTGGGTGCATAGATTTCTTGAAGAAGGGGAAGTAAATGCCAGAAAGACTGGAAGAAAATTTACAGGAGTCTATACAAATCAGTGTAACCGGCATAATGCTATAGTCGATATTCACTCACGGTCACCTTTTACGCCAACTCGTTCAACTGCTCAGCAATTATCTATTTCCCCTTCAACTGTTAGAAGACACCTTCATGCGGCTGGCATTCATAATTACCGAGCAGCTAAAAAAATTGAATTAACCGAACTCCACCGCAGGGCAAGAGTGAGATTTGCCCAAGAGTATTTAGATTTTGACTGGCATAATAACATAGTTATTTTTTCTGATGAAAAAACATTTAGATCGGACACCGACGGACGAAAAATATTGTGGAGAAAACATAATGATCGTTATAATCCACAAAATATAATACCAGTAAGGGCAAGTGGCAGAATAACGTTAGGTAAGTCATAATTATGTCAAACAAATCTAATTTCATAATGTGATTAAACAAATTTTTTTATAATATATATTTAGATTCACATTCACACTCGTATCCAGTAATAAAGTGAATTAATATTACACTAAATAAATAAAAAAATATAAAAATTTTCATTATTATTATTTAAGTATATTAAATTAAATAAACGTTCATTTTTAGGTTATTGGGGATGGATGTCCTCTATGGGGCCTGGAGAAATAACTGAAATAAGTGGACGGATGAATGGTGAACAATATTTGAAAATCCTACAGGAAGTTATGTTACCTTCTGTCCGAGTCGCCTATCCAGAGGGACAAATTTATTTTGTCCATGATAATTGTGCAGTGCATCGTACGCGAATGGTGACACAATGGATTTCTGCTCAAGAAGGCATTACTGTCATACCTTGGCCAGCTAAAAGTCCGGACCTAAACCCTATAGAAAATATGTGGGGTCAAATGGTTTTAAATTGGGATTCAAGTGAATTGCGGTCCAAACACAATTTACAACAAGAGGTCATGAGGACCTGGGAGCTAATGAGAGGTAACAATATGGGGTGGAAAATGGTAACTCAAATGAAAAATAGATTAGAAGACATTATAATTAATGATGGTTATCCTTTACACTATTAAGCGCTTACTACACATATCTACCATTTATTGCCAGAATTATAAAATATGAGATAACCATCAGTATAATACCATTTGGCCTTACGTATTTACTATACAACTAATTAAATAATAATATTTCATACGTTACTGGAGATCCAAATTGTTTTATTCATTAGTTTAGTTTTCGCGACAAAAACTAATGGTAACATGTGTATTCTCAAGTACTTAATAAATGTAATATGAAAATGATATAAATAGGTTCTGTGACTAATTTGTGTATCGTTATGTAGATTATAAAATGTTTTATCATTAAATAGTGATATCGTTGTGTAAACTTTATGTGAGTATTCAAAAGACAAAATAAAATTTAAGTTATAAATGATTTTGTTTTATTATTCGTTAGGTTAGGTTATTATATAACATATCTATCATCTAAAATAACGCTTCTCGCTAATCCTTTATAAATAGATAAAACAGAATTAAAAATAATTAATAGAACAAAAAGGCAGACATCCTTGCGAGGATTCGAACACGGGTGTCATATTGCATATCGTGAACATCATGTCAATAATGCCACTGCGCCACCATCACATGCTAGACAGTGTTAAATTTAGAAGCCGGTTTCTATATTATGTTAATAATACAATATAAATTAGATTTTGTTGAGAATATTTTGTTAATAAATACTGTCTTGGTTATAAAATTTAAGATTAAGCGTTATAATAACACAAAAGTGTCAAAATACATTGACGAAGAAATGTGAATGTAACTTAGTAGGTTTGAACCCGCATGTGTTTGAATGGTATTAAAATAAATAGTTACCAGTTAGTGCTCTTGACTGTACCTAGGACTCATTTATTTTTAAAGGTAAATAACATTACATAACATATGCATAGGAAGAATACAAATTTATCAAGTGATTTAAGTTTATCAGATAGCCAGTACCCGTAACACAAGCTTAAGGCTTAGGTACCTACCACTCACGCGGCTACATGTTGTGTAAATTGTCTGGAAATATTTATATTTATTTTATATATTTATTAGATACTTCCAACTAGAAACGTAGGAAACATTTTTTTTTAAATCTTTTACGAAATATACCTAATTTAAATTGCTTGTCAAATAATACGCAAGCAAGTTATCTATCCTTCCAAAAAAGGCAATGATAAATTGAGCGTCATTTATGATGACTACATAAAAAAGGGTATTCTGATTAGTCCGTCTGAAAGTTCGTCCGAAATACTGGACACCTAATTTTCATCTTATAAATTGAATAAGAAAATATCAAGATATGAAGCATCAAAGTTCTGGAGTGGGGGATGTACAAATTTGGTAGAAATAGCACGAAAGCGTTACGTCACCTGAAAAAAGATAACAGACAAACAAACAAAACTTACATCTATCATTAGATGCCATATCATGCTAGATGCATGGACTTTTACTATTTTTAACATTCTTTTACTAGTTATTTTTGTCTTATTTTAATAAGCCTTATAACATAACAGAAACCTGAAAATTGAACGTTCTACAAAAATCTCAATACAATGTAGTTAGTAGGTACTTTCAAACTCTTATTGAATTCAGAGGACTAGTAGCAGACAACAATGTAATTATAATCATAACGTACAGGGCTTGAAGTCACTTTTTATTTCAGTATTTATTGTTTTAAGTAGTTTATTTGAGTAGGTACCATAAACAACGTGACTTACATAATAAGAAGTCTTACAACCTACACAAAACTTCTTACAAACGCAAATAACTCTATAAAAATTTCACACGTCTTATAGACCTACCACGCCATCTATTATCTTCCCATAAGACTAGCTACCGTCTTGAAGATTAACTTAGTTCGACATTTCACCGCCTTGGCGCTGCAGTTTAATAGGACGCTGTTGCCATGACAACGGGATAGGGTAACGATTGGGGAGACATCTGTGATCATTTTTATGAGAAGTATAGGGTTTTGACTAAATTTAGTTCCTGAGATGGGTGTTTTCTACTAAAATCTATTAAATTTTGATTGCTTTAGTGTTTCAATGGGCAAGAGTGTAAGTTAAACGCCGAGAAATCAGTTTATATGTACCGCAAGACCCTTATGAATAAAAATAAGAACATTTATAACCCCCGACTAAAAAAGAGGGGTGTTTAACGTGTCTGTCTGTCTGTCTGGGACATCATAGCTCCAGAATGGATGGAGCGATTTCAATTTAGTTTTTTTTTGTATGAAAGGTGAGTTTAACCCTGATGATCTCAAACATGTTTAATGAAAATCGGTTGAGCCGTTTAAAAGTTATGGGGGTGAGAGTGGGGAAGGAAAACTGAAAATCTGCAAATACATATCCTAGTGTGGGGTATCAAATGAAAGCGCATCGCGTCCAGATTACATAATATTATGTTGTTACATTTAAGGAAATTAAGGCATTGGACGCAGGGGTTTTTCATAAATTTTAAACTTAGATTTATATTGTATAAATAAAATTGTGTGTCATTTACATGAAGATCTTAAATAAAAAAACTTATGTTATGTAACACAAGGTTTTAGAATACCACGGGAACAAAAATGTTTTTTGGGGACTGTCATGGAATATTTATTTAATCCTATCTTATCCGTTCAATGTTGTCTGATAAATTGGTCATCTAATGAATTCTTTTGCTTATTTATCTATTTTTATGTGAGCATTAAATAATCCCTATGTCATTTATAAACCCAAGGTGAAAAATCGTGAAAAAAAGCAAACACACATTTAAAAATAAAACTTGTACCTTGCTTGGAGTCGAACACGGACTTTTTTGAGAAATAAAAAAAAAACACTATTTTCATTTAGATATCGATTGTGTAGGTCTTATAAGCACTATAATTTCTATAATATAATTTCAGACCTTCTCATACTGACCGAAACGTTTGTATACATGTATCACATATATTCAGGAATGCTTTTAGTACAAAAGCACTCAAATTGTATTGGTTTGTCTCCCATCAGCCGGTGCGGTTTCGAGCTCTGAATTTATATGCATTTAAAGCGTTCCATGTTTGTTTTCTACAATAACAGAGGTTTTCGAACCTAAGGGTTTGAAATAACATCGGAATTCTGAGAATTGAATAGTATTATTAAAATGTTAACGGAATATATTGTTTTACAATAAAGGAAGAGGAAATAAGTCGGAATTCTTTTTAGGCAGGAATCATTAAGATTTTCATTTAGATGAGACTCATTAATTAAAAATGGTCGATTTTCTATTTAATTAGGATCTATCCTGCAGTTTTTAAGTACAATAATAGTTTAATTATTTGATAATAGTATTATTAATTTATTTAGTAATAGTATTAGTTAGCTCTTGAGCGATAAGACCGCCAAATGTCACATAGTCTTAAGACTATTATTTGTTATATTTGTTTTTAATTGTGTGCGCTATAAAGAATAATTATAGTGTCTTAACCCTTAGAAATTTTTAAATTCTTTTAGTAAGAATTCTCGACGTTGAAATAAATACGAATTGTATCTAATTATTATAAAGAAATGAAGAGAAATAAAACGTGCGGTAATTGGCATGTTCTGAGATCTTTAAAATGTGACTTTCATTCACCAACCCGCGCTTGGCCACCGTGGTGAATGAAGGCCTAATCTCTGTCGTCAAGAGAGAAGTCCCTATGTCCCAGCAGTGGGAACGTTAATAGGAGGATGATGATGATGAATGACGATGTAACCGAACTACACAAAAAATAGTTTCAATTTTCCAATATTTATAACACACTACACTACTCGTACCACAAAACGTTTCGACCAAAAAATGAATAAGAATGGAGTATTGTTCAGCGAGTGCGATTTGAATTGTGTTATAGTTTCGTTATTTGTATTCAAGTCGCGGTCAAAAGCTCTCATATTTCCACAGGCTTTTAGTGAAAAGTGCGGCTGGTGTTTTTGGGAGTTTCCGTTTTATCCGGCTTTTTAGTTCGGATTATGCGAGAAAATAAAATAGAGTCTCTTGATAACATAACAAACGCTATGTCGGTTTTCTGCCTCAGTTTTGTGGGTTAAGTTTTGGATTGTTTTTAAGCTTAGATAAAACTAGTTTCACGCCACTACGTCGCCCGTGTTTTAAAGACATTTCCTCGCGGTAAAAAGGAGCCTATGTCCTTTCTTAGGCTATTGAGAATCTGTGTAACAAATTTCATTGAAATCGGGTCAGTAGTTTTTGCGCAAAAGAGGAATAGGTAGGGTTACTTTCTTTTTCTTTTAATATTAGTATGCACTAGCTTTTCACAGATTAAAAAAAAAAAAATTAATTTTCAATGTGCGAACGTTTTCCAACATTTTGGCATAGGCTACTTACTAATCTGTTATTTAATAAATTTGTGATTTTGTAATGCATGTGTTTAGAAATAAAATCTCTTAGTCATATGATATCTGAGATATTTGGGTTTCAAATCAAACTAAAGTAATTTGAACTCGAATAACAAGATAAACATTTCAAAACATCTGATAAAGGATACGTATCGTTTTTTATTATGTCAAGCTTGCGACAAAAGATTCCCACTTTTTTAACTCAAAGTTTCAAAAATACCGACTTAGCAAAAATAAAATCTTGGTTAAGTACCTTTTGGCAGACAATAAATTATTGTGATATTTGATATAACAAAAACAGTCCTTTGAAAAGTAGAAGGAAACATTATAAGAGTCAGATAAATTAAAACTCCCAGCGAAGGATCGCTAAAAGGCTTTCAAAAACACTTGTCACTCGACTCATCGCCAAAATTGGAACAGAACGTCTGCCCCAAAATGTTTTATTTTCCGCGAATATTCCAAATAGCCAAGTAAATTCACCGGCCGCTGGCGAAAATAGGTCAGCGGAACCTTTTTGTGGCTAATTGGGGAACTGATTTTTGGCACTCAATATAAATATTTGAGTAGGGTTGCTGATAAATTGAGATTTTTACACTCCCCGCTCGAATAAACTATATTAAATTCACTTGTTAACGAAATAGCTGTTGCTTGAGAATAAAATTAGGCTTACGGACACTTCGACACAGAAATTTTACATATAGGACCAATAAAAGTAATGCTATGCTTTGAATTAAGGTACGGACACCCAGAAACAGTAAGGGGTGTCTTTTACAGGCCCATTTGGCACCAAACGCCGTATAGGACGTAACGTAAGGGTCACGTATTAGCATTTAAATGGGATCCGGATTCAGTAAAATTTGCAGATGAAATTGCAAGAAAGCATTTAATAGCGACATCTATACAACGTGCAGGGCAACTCGTCTCAAACGTTCGACGTAAATGAATATAGATGACGCTAGTGTTATCGTGCAATAAGGGATATAATGAATTTAAATGGTTATTTAGATACGTTTGAGCTGTCTGCTGTAACTGGATAAGTGAAATTTATTGGTTTAAGTTTAACGATGATATTTTGTTTGTTTATGAAACATTTGACCTAAGTTCCATACGTCTAAGGAGTCAAAACACACGTATCACAATCACAGGACAACCACAACGCAACGACATCGCAACCGCATCGCATCGCGTGGTCGAGCGTATATTTTGTATTTAAAATAAATAAAGCTATTCATACGTACCTAATTTTGCAGTCGGTATTGACCACCGACAACATCGCTAGTTGAGTTATGCACTTACCAACACATTATGCGATTCAAATCTGGGGCACGGCAGTGGCCCCACCAAGTCGAGCAAAATTTATATTTTAGATTATAATGAAGGATATGGAAGGTGACCTTATGAGGTTATAAAAGGTAGCTTTTAAGTTTTTAATCGTAAGATAAAACAATTTAGGCTTAAGCAGGCAAAGGTTCTTAAATGTCATACTAAAATAAAGGCAGGTTGGTATTATGCTGACCTTTCTGTTTGCAGTTTGTATATTAAAGAAAGATTTTGCTGAAATGTCTACATATTCTGCCACAAGATACTGCCAAAGAAGTATACCTGGAACCTGACCTTATTTCTCATGAATCTTAAAACGGGTATACCAAAAATCCATAGAGCAAACCAATTTATACCCTACCACCGAGGTCCAAAGGTCGAAGTTGACTTGCCATAAATTATGCAAAGGGAACTACGGGCATTGGAGTCTCAAAAATTCAGGCAAAGAAGGAAGCATTTTAATTATTTGCGAACTGTCTGCGTAACAAAATGTACGCTTTCAGATTATGGAGTAAGGAGATATTTGAGAGAGCTTTGATGATGATACAACGTTGTGAATTGCTTGAATCTTTGCATTTTAATTATATTATAACTAGATGTGCCCCGCGGTGTTACCCGCGTTATAATGGATTTTCCCGCGGAATGACTTTTCCCCGCGGTAAAAAGTAGCCTATGTTATTTTTCAGGCTCTAGAGATTTTGTGTACCAAATTTCATATAAATCGGTTCAGTAGTTTTTACGTGAAAGAGTAACAAACATCCATACATCCATACTTACAAACTTTCGCCTTTATAATAGTAGTAGGATAAATATAGTTGCTGGATATTTCGCCGTGAAAAAGTTTATGACCACGTGCTTTAACACTGAAGGCAAACATCGTGAAGATACCGGCACGTTCTGAAAACTTTAAAGAGTTCGAAGGATACGTGATAGTCACCAATCCACACTACTAGGTCAGCGTGGTGAATTAAACCTTATCTATCGCTTCAAGAGAGCAGTCTCCGAGTCCCAGCAGTGGAACTTAAAAAGGGGTGCTACTGATGATGACGCAATAGCAGTTCTTCACGGTTTAACCAGCGGTTAATGAGTTGTTTAAGTAGCCTTAATCCAGATAAGAAATTATGGACTATGCAATTTTCGTATAAAAAAACTAAAAAAGGTGTGTGTGCGATTCACACACAATAGAAGTGAAACTTCAGTAAATCGACCAAAGAATGAGATGAATAACAAAAAATACCGGTCACCCATCCAAGCACTGGCGTCGCGCAAAGTTGCTTAAACTTTTTAGCGTTTAAGATTGGCTTACCTGTCGTATTTCCGTTGCATCCGGTTTGAAATCACAACGATTCTAAAGAAGTTTCACTTCAATAATTTTAACTTTCTGTATTGTATAGTGGATATATCTTAACATAAATACGAAATAATAATTTTTGGTTCGATAGTGATAATTAGGGCACTTTAGTAGATATAGCGATATCTGTTTTTTTTTGTAATTTGTTTATGTATAATTTTACTAAGAAAGAATGTATAAAATGAACTACCTAGTGTAGCAACCATTGTTATAATAAGGTGAAATAAATAAATCTGAATCTGGGTCCGGTCGAACCGCCTCCCGGCCGGGGGACGTATGCAAGTTTTGAATCTTTTAACTGGCCCGCTTATTAAATTTCTTATTAGAATAGACAATAAGAAGTGTTAAAAACAAAGGAGGAAAGAAACTTCTCAATTCGACAGCGCAATCACATGGCAAAGAAATCACAACCAACAATGTTGCGACTGCGACGCAAGTTTTGACAAAAGCCCTTTGTAACTTTGTGTAAAAAAAATTTTGAATATTAGTTTCAACCATCACACATGTATCACTTCGTAAAAACACTAAAAGGCTAATCTTATCCTCATAATTATTATTCTATTCTAATCTACAACTACTGCAAAATACTCTCAAAGTAAGCAAGTCGTCTGTAAAGCCCATATTATCGACAGAAAGCAGGTACCTGTTTCTAAATAACTTTGTTACACAACGTAACATGTTTAAAATAAACATGTTCGAAGCAATGGCTTCAGATTTTGCGACCTCCGTAAAGCAACGTCCCGTGAAGGTCACTCAATCTCGCGTGGTCGCTCTGACCTCAGACAGATGTTAACAACATGAAGGAGCGAACATTTTTACAAAGATTTTAAAAGAACGGTTAATATTAGGTCCTTACATATGAAATTGGCGTTTTTCGTACTGGCCACTTTAATCACAAATTTCTCCTCTTTGGTAAGGAATTCCAAATTCAAATTTGTACAGCTATAGACTCATGTATTTGTGCTTCGATGATCGTCATTCATTTGTTTTTTTTCTTCTGTTTTTTTCTGTTTGCGTCACTCATTTTACAAAATGGAAAACTTAAAATATCGCATTATTTACGAGTACGAGTTCCGCCGTGGCACTAGTGCTGCGGAAACAACTCGAAGGGTGAATGATGTGTATGGCGGTCGTGTTGCAAAAGAAAACACAGTTCGTTTTTGGTTCCAACGTTTTCGTTCTGGAAATTTCGACTTGCAGAACAAGCCCCGTGGACGGCCTGAGACTCAAGTTGATAATGAAGAGTTGAAGGCTATTGTGGAAGCGGATCCATCGCAAACCACGTCCGAGTTAGCTGCAGGCTGCGGTGTTAGTGATAAAACTGTTTTAATTCACTTGAAGCAAATTGGGAAGATTAAAAAGCTTGAAAGGTGGGTACCTCACGAATTGACTGAAGCAAACCGGCAAACGCGCGTCGACTGCTGCGTTACATTACTAAACCGGCACAATAATGAAGGTATTTTAAACCGAATCATTACCTGTGATGAAAAATGGGTTCTTTACGATAATCGGAAGCGCTCAGCGCAATGGTTGGATCCTGGCCAGCCAGCCAAATCCTGCCCCAAGCGAAAATTAAGCCCAAAAAAGTTACTTGTAAGCGTTTGGTGGACTAGTGCCGGTATTGTTCATTACAGTTTTCTCAAATCTGGCCAGACTATTACGGCTGATGTCTATTGTCAGCAATTGCAAACCATGATGGAAAAGCTAGCGGCTAAACAACCTAGGCTGGTCAATCGCTCCACGCCACTGCTGCTTCACGACAACGCTAGACCACACACTGCGCAACAGACGGCTACTAAATTAGAAGAGCTTCAATTGGAAAGTCTAAGACATCCTCCGTACTCCCCGGACCTTGCACCAACAGATTACCATTTTTTTCGAAATTTGGATAACTTCTTGCAAGGGAAAAAATTCAACTCCGATGGGGCAGTCCAAATCGCCTTCAAAGATTTTATTGATTCCCGTCCGACTGGTTTTTTTAGTAAAGGGATCAATGAACTACCTATAAGATGGCAAAAGTGCATAGAAAATAATGGTTCATACTTTGATTAATTAAATATATTATATTAAAAAATATTCGACTTTTTGTTCCTCCCATACAGAACGCCAATTTCATATGTAAGGACCTAATATTTACATTGTTTGAAGTTTATAATTAAAGGTTCAATTCGCGCCGAGTGGTCAAGTATTTTTATTTTCTGCAAGCACTTTTGTTCTAGGTCATTGGTGTTAATAAGTATATTAAAAAATATCTTATATCGTTGTGTGGATTGTCCGGAAATATGTTATTATTTTAATTTTAAAGGCGAATTATTCCAGTTTTAGTCAAGTTTTCTTTGGCTCCTTATTGACATTTGAAAGTTGGAGATTGCATAGTCTAGATTCTAGAAGTTGGAAATCTGCATTGGAATATCGTTAAGATCATTACGCGATCGGTTCTCATGGAATACTTAGCCCTAATTTCACCATTGTATGCTACAAATCGAATTTTATTCAACCTAGTTCGACAGTTGAAAAATGTCAATTTAATTCAATTCAATTTATTTATTTCACTTTGATACATCAAAGAACACTTAGTTACGTCAATAAATTATTATACCTCTATACATTATTATTTAAAATCTAATTTAAAATATTCAATGAATAGTGCAGCTGAACAGTTGCTTTGTCAAAGTATGTAGAAGCAAGTGTAAAGAAGGAGAGGAGAAGCTGTAATCTAAGTTAGGCGGAAAATTAATTAAAGAAGGTTTTATTTCAGACTAGCGGCACTCGATATCTTTTGAATGGAATGTCAGAATCTAATAATTCAAAAAGTTATATAAAAGTTTTAAAGCAATCTTACATAATGAATAATTTATTTTGTTAAGGATTAATACCAAGACACAAATAAAGAGCCTTTTCAAACAGTGGTATTTTAATTTTTTAATATAAAAAATCGCTTATTGTTACAAAACTATAATAGTTAGAGATATGACGATATGACTATAATAGATAGAGACGTTTTTTGTAGATAATGATAAGTTCTACAAAGTTGTAATACATCACTTTGTTATATATTCAATAGTTTTCGCAGCATTCGCGATTAAAGAAATATTTTAGGTTATTTTTTTCACCATGGGTTACATTATCGGAGTTTGGTAAGGAACTATATTATTTTTGAAAACGAAATATAGCCTATGTCACTCAGGGATAGTGTAGCTTTCGAATGGTGAAAGAATTTTTTAAATCGGTGCATTAGTTTCAGAGCCTATTCGAGACAAATAAACAAACAAACAAACAAAAAATCAAACCTTTCCTCTTTATAATATTAGTATAGACAACACAATAGTACTCGTAATAGCACATTAATTAAAATAAAAACATAAATAACCTTAAAGTAGTTTAGCCAGAAATAATCTTGTTAATAGCTAATCCTGCAAAAAGAGTTAAATTTCTTTGATAAACTCGATCAGTAACGCCTCTTAATTTAATCCTAAGATAAAAACAAATTTGTAAAAATGCTGATCTTATAATTTCTAGCTTTTGAATAGGTAATAGTTTTTTAGTGCAGGCAATTCAGTTGCGGAACAAATTGCTTGAAGAAGTTATGCACCAACTCTCAACTGTTTTAAAAATGTCATTAGAAATTTCTATTTGAATAAAGTAGCTTGTGAATGTTGTATGTATTATTTTACATCTCTCGTTGCATATAAACGTATTTAACGTAACTTTACGTTGAGGCTGGTTTAGATATTAAGTATTAGAAATAGAAAGAAATAGTTTATTCAAAAACTTATAAAACAGTGAATAGGTTTCTTAAAACTAGGCTTAGCTATGAATTACATTAAAAATACAAGGTAATTCAAAAACAAAACAAAAAAGTATAGGGTAGGTACCTATTCGAGAATTGCACTGTACTTCCCATATATTATATGATAAAACATCCATATCCTTTTGAAATTGGCATAAACAATAAGTTTATTTAAGTATTAGTATCTCTGATTTTTTATAATAAAGAATATTCTATCTATCTATCTATTTATACAGATTTATTAAATTCTATTTAGATAAATAAAGATTATAGTAAAGTTGAAATGTATTGTCATTCCTAGAAAGATGACTACTTCCACTATGACTATAATCCACTACTGAAATCGAGTCTCCCTTAAATTATACAAACATTTTCCTGTCTAACATTAAAGTGTTAACAACCCAAACTGAACTTCCAAACATTTATAATACTTATAATAAGATACTTGTAAATAAGTTCCCTTAACAAGGTCTCAACAAAAAAGAACAATCGAAACACAATAACAGGAAAAATAGCCTGAATTTTCCCCATATATCAACAGTAACAAAAACTGCCATTATTTCTACATCTTTTGATGTTTCTCTTCGCACGTCAGCCGGAACCATATTTTATCAAAAGAAATCTCAGATTGATTACCCCACCTGAAGAATCAAGCTTTTCGTGGTTATTACGAAACACGTTTTATTTCGCGATATTAAAACACAAATTTCTGTCCGAAATCTTGAAAAATGCACGGGAAAATAAACTTTTCTCTTAAATTTTAGAGGCGAAGTTTCCTTGTCAGTGCTGCTGGGGGGTTTGCTGTTTATCATGTCGGGATTATCCGGTTCCCGATGAAATAAATCAAGAAAGCGATTTGGGTTAGGATCGGTACCCGGTGTCGCGGGGGATCCGTACCCGGTGCGCGGCGTCGCGGGGGATCTGGGCTGAGACTTTCGCCGAAACAAGTAATGTCGTAAAAAAGCTTTCTCGGTATTGTGGGAGCACTTCTGAGATAAAAGTACGCGGGTTTAATAGATAAGTGAGGAGTGGATGAATGCTTGGTTTTAGATAAAACTGCCTTTGTTGAGGATGGTCCGTTTCACTCTTGTTGGATGCCATTTGGATTACAATTTGCTTCCATACTTAGTGACTCCATTGTTGAGTGATATAAATATATATTTGAGTGGCTTACACATACAGAAACACAGTTTTGTACTTTTATGCGGTTAGGCACGACTATAGACTAGATTTTACCAACGTTTAATATATTTTTTAGTTAATACGAGTACCACGATAATAGTGCACTTTTTTGTAATCAAATTTTGCTTATGACTTTCGTTTCCCAGCTATATGTACCTATGAAAAATTTCAAGAACATTGACTGTAAAGATACCTCTATATAACATGTACTCTAGAGAAATACATATATTTTTTTGCATATATTTTACGTTTACATTATTTGGGGTTCATGTTTGCTGTCTGCTCGCTTCGATCTAGTTTCTATTAAAAAAACTCTTTATACTAGATTTTCCGCAAATGTTTCCTAGTTTCTTGTACGTGAATGTTAAAACGACACGTCTCAACTAAAATCAAGGTCTCAAAGTCGTTTATCAAAGGGTCATTTGATTTGGACCCTGTTTGTGTTAATCTGGGATGAAACACAACTAAATTTGGCTCTACGGTCTCTAAACAATGTCTGGGTCAATAAGAGGTCCTTATCTTAATAAATGCAACCCTTAAGGCTGGCAAATAAAGGCGCTTTGTTTTTAAAGTGCTTTGCAAAGGACCGCAAAGGGAGGCTCATTAAGATAACGTGCTTCAAAAAATTAAGGAAAGAGATAAATTTGTAAATAAGAATTTATGTTTTATTGCGGGACGGAAAGACCAGAAGCTTATGGACGATAAGACGACTGAAATGTATTTTTAATCAAACAATTTGAACTAATCATCAACATAACTTGCCTAATATTTGCCTAAATCATGACATTTTAATTTAATAGTTTTAAAAAACACACAGTACTTGGACTTCTCGATTTTGATCAGCATAGTGATTAAAAGGCCTGAGGGCCGGTTTTACCATCTCTGAATAAAATAGCCAATGGTTAAAATATAAAACAATACCTGCAAGTCTGACACAAACAGTTTTCAGTTGACTTGATAGCGCTATATTTTAACCATTGTCGTTTACCCGGAAATTGTGAAACAGACCCTTACTGTATTCAAATGCTACATAGTAAATCTTTTATCATTCTAATGTTAAGCAAAATCACAAAGAAATATCTAGATATATTATACATTGTTTCGTGTTAAAATATTTTAGCAAGTACCTAAGTCCTTTCAAAGGTTCTGAATTATTTCTTTTGCGCGTTCACACAATCGCAAGCTTTTCTAAGATTAATACATTGCTTTTGATGTTTTTATTTTCTGTTAACAAAAGTTGAAGAATAAATGTAGTATTCTTACGATTCTCTTTGATAAACGACTGGATTGGAGACTAATGTTTTCTTAAGTATTTTGTGTTAGGTAGATGTAGACAGGAGCGAGTGAACGATTTGTAAGTGGCAAAATTATTACGAGTGTAATATGGTACATAAAGGTACATTTAAAAAAAAAAAACTATAATAATCATAGATTTTTATTTTACAACAATATGTTTGAACCCGTATAAGTAAACCTTCAAAATACTAAATTCTTGTCTGTAGTATTTTATCTCCATCATTGCGCAACTTTTATTGGGTCTTTAATGGGTCGTTTCGGACCGTAGGTTGAAACGCCCAATTACTTTTTAAATTGTGTCTAATCGAACCACAATATTGGGTGCAGGTGAAGTCGGATAGAATAGGTTTTATTTTGTAGTATAGTTTTCTTTGGAGGTATTTGTATGATTTTAAATGTAAATACTTACATGGAACTAAGTGCTTACTACTAACCCTGCACAAACTTTTCTCTGAAAAAAATCTACTTCTAATCTAATTAACACGCACGATACCACCCCTTAAACCTCTGACTTACTTGTTACGTCAAAGGTCAACGAATATAAAATATTCCCATTCAGTTCCCTTATAAAACTTATTTCGAAAAGTCCCATAAAACTCCAGAACTGCGAAGTAAAACTAGTTAGCACTAAGCGAGGGGGGGGGGGGGGACGGAAAGTTGGCGCTACAAGTAGCGTGAAGAGGTTGACCGCTAAAGTAAATTTTTTACCTATTTTACGGTTAGTTCGTGGCTTGTTTCAGGAAAGTTCATAGCCGATCGTTTTTTTTCATTTTTATTTCACCTGGTAATCTCCCGTGGGTAATTTTAAACTAAAGTTTTCGGTAAATTGTTAATGCAAAAAAAAGCCGTGTTGGCTAAGTGAGAATACACTTGACTTTTATTCCGAAAGTCGTGGGTTCAAACCCCGCCACGCACCTCTGGATTTTTCTTCTTGAAAAGTGCATATGCGCTTAAAAACACGGAACACAAACGGTGAAGGCAAACATCGTGAGGAAACCGGCATGCGTGGAGAATTGAGAACTAATCTCTCTCGCCAAGAGAGAAGTCCCCGTGTCCCAGCAGTGGGAACGTTAATAGGGTGATGATGATGTTAATGCTAAGTATACAGTCAACAAGCAAAAAAAAACAGATGATTAAGGGTCCCAAAATAATATGTACAGTAAATTAAGTCAAAAGTTACGAACTATTGTAGTCAGTTAGAAATAAAGAAACAAATAAGGTAGGTATATTAATTAGTAAGTGATTTATTTATACTGTTTTATGATCATTTTCTTTTAACCAATAAAAACACCAATTTCAAACGACTTTTTTTGAAACGTTTATTTTGATCACTGTAGCTGTTGACTGTAGTACAAGGGAACAAAAAAATTGTAACGTACATTTAATTTATGAAGACTTTACAGTTCATTTAAGTTTAATGTGACGTAACAATTTCGTATGATTTGTAGCAAACGCAGTCACATTGATAAAGCAAAAAATGTCTAGTAAGGTGTCCACTAGTTTTTGGACTGGCTGGAAACGGACTAACCAGAATACCAATTGTTTAAGTAGTCAACATGCCTATTTACTATATATTGATATTAATAATAATTTAAGTCACACATAATAATGTAAAAACACTTTCTTAAAAAATATCTCGAACCCTCTAGAGAATATTTATTATTTATTTTTTATTTATTTATTTAACCACACTATAACAATGGTTGTTATATAAGGCAAGTCAGTTTACAATTTAATCCTTAAAATATTAAACAACTAAAAATAATATAAACATTTTGGAATAGAATTAGTTGACAAATATTGCAAGATTCATATTAGATTATTATTAAACAAGTGTACTTAAAAATGTTTCAAAATTATTTTCAAATAAAAAATAAAAAGTACCTACATTCAAAAGTCATCTCATCAGACATAAATAAAAAATCAATTATTAATTTTCTGTAAAAATGAATGTTCTGTTAAATTAGAGTTCATAAATTCGTTTAGACAATAGAATGGATTATTTATAAAGAAATATTTAATTTTATGTTTAAATTCTGAATAATTTTAATAGAATATCTGAAATTCATTTCATAAGCAATATTATAATTTAATTAGAAATTGTTTGCTGAAGATTTCATGTAATTCAAAATGGCGAGCTCATTTCAAACAAATTACTAAATTAATTAAATTGCGGTTCCGTATGAAATTAGTTTTATTAATCACAGGCAGTAGCGATTATTTGTTCGATCGTATTTAAGTAATATTACTATTAAGTTGTGTTAAGAAAAGAACCAGTGTGTATTGCCCGTGAGGAGTTATGGTGGGTCTACACCAGCGCGCGAAAATCATCATCATCCTCATCACCCTATTTACGTTCCCACTGCTGGGACAGAGGCACTTCTCTCTTAACGAGAGAGATTAGGCCTTAATTCACCACGGTGGCCAAGTGTGGGTTGGTGAATGTCACATGTCCTCCAAACTCTTTAATCAGAACATGCCGGTTTCCTCACCGAGATTAATATATATTTTTTATTTAAAACTATTATTAGGAGCTTAGATTCATACAATGAATATGCCTGCAGCTCACGGGATGACATAGAATTTTATTTTATCACGAAAGTCCTACGGGATACAGTCGCAATCAGGTTATATTATTCTTAAGTTATAAATTTTTCACAACCTAAAATAAATATTACCATTAAGTTGACAAAAAAAATCATTAATAAATAAAAAAGGTGATTATTTTTGTCATTATATACTTCACTATACGTTTTCTTAAACTATGCAGCTAAATAAGAACATAAAGTCAGCGAGAGCATCCGCCGTTACATCACAGTAACGGCGTCGTAAAGGACGTAAGGTAACGATAAAGTGTTGCCACTTCGCTTCTCGCTTTATGGCAATTCTTACACTGCGTACGAAGCTTACAACGAACA
Organism: Gymnoscelis rufifasciata; assembly: GCA_929108375.1. NCBI lineage: Eukaryota > Metazoa > Arthropoda > Insecta > Lepidoptera > Geometridae > Gymnoscelis > Gymnoscelis rufifasciata. Next base: position 11,309,704 of record OV815324.1, read on the forward strand.
TATAACATTTTAGAATTGATGAAAAAGGATGTTTCAATATTACAAACTTGCTTGTTTACAAAGTAGGTATACGTTTAAAGATTGTTGTCTCAATGTGTTTTTTTTTTGGATTTTACTGCGTAAATAACATTTTTCCCACAGCGAAGCACATATAAATCTTCCACTTATATCAACCTATCTATTTCTAAAAAGACACTGTAAGACAATTTGATTAGTTAAAAAGTTATCTAGCCCCATGGTAAGCTCCAAGCTTGTGGTAAGGGTTCTAGATATCTGATATGCTTAATATAATAGCCGTACATTAGTTTCCAACTGATAAAAGTTCCAAACTTATTCTTACCGGAGGCAATCCATTCTATTTGCTCACACGCAAACTCCTTAACTGCAAATAAAAACTCCCCAACTTTAGGGAAATTAATCTAAGGGCAGGGAGTATGCATATTGCAATAAGTCACCATCTAGCGGAACTTATTCCAATAATCCGCTTGGAAGTCCGTTTGGTCTCACTCGTGTAATCCTAATGCTTAGTTTAAAATATGGCGGCCATTTTATAAGGTTATCTAGACGGGTCTTTAGTCGTTTCATACCGCTAGTGGGGATTTAAAAGTGTGAAAGGGTAATTTTATGAGTTTTCGTACATGTCAAACTAAAATGAACATAGATCAGTACGCTTAGATTAGATTTGCATATCACGGTGTAGTTGTTTTATAGATTTTTCCGTGGAAGGAAGTTATTGTTCCGTGGTTTAAAGCATCGATTGTTCGAAAACGTTGGCTAAATGTAGTAGTATTATTTCGCTCTATTTTGAAAATGAATTGATTCGGCGCCCAGTGGCGAATTGCATAATAATGGACACAAAAATAAATTTCAAATAAACATCGTTAAAATCAACCTCTAAATGATACAATGATAAGCAATGTTTTATAAATGATGGTGTATGATTATGATTATTATTTTTTGTATATTATCGGAGCGAGCAAAACTTGTTGTGATCTTGTCCTAACGAGATAAAAGACGACCTCATAATTAGGTGATTTGGCGTATTTATCTCATTATTACGTTCCGTTGTTTCCTTTGTATGAGCCTATGACGTCATTATACCAGACGCTTTTACTTAGAAAAATATCATCTGTAGTTAATTCCTTTATGAAAATAGTAAGAATTATTACTACGTCATGATGTATCAGCACTCTCGACTCTCATTCCGAACGCCGTGGATTCAAACCTCACCACGCAGCTCTCGATTTTTCTCAAATATTTATGTACTTTTAAACACGTGCTTTAATGGCGGAGGCATACGCGAACGAAGGCATGTTCCATGGCCTATCTCCCTCATAATGCGAAAAGCGCCGATGCAACAGCAGTGGAAACTTAAAAATATTATACGAAATTCCCAAACAAACCAAGGAAAGCGACACAGTTGGTTGTTTAGTCGTTTCATACCGCGAGCTGTTCATACTACGGTACGAATCGCCCAAGGGCTTATATTATTATTAATGACAATTTGTGTACCAAATTGTGTTTAATTGAATTGATCACTACGGACGTCGGTGACGAACGAATACTGACCGCTTCTCAACTATTTTGGCAGCCGTTACTAAAAGTGTAATCTCAATCAAATAGGTGATTGTCAACCGTTGATAGCAGCAATCGATAGCGCCGCCCGCCTCAATCCCAGCTGATTGTAGCGAGATTGGATCGTCCGGTAACGACATTAGGGCGGCGTCGGGCGGCGTAGGGCGGACTAATTGGGCAGACGAGATTCTGCACGAACTATAAACAGGATGTTGAAACGTAATCTAACAATTTAAATTTATTACTTGAAGGTTGTCTGATGATTTTTTTGATAAGGGACATATTGATGCGTTCATGTTTAGGCTTAGTAGGTACCTTCCTCGTTTTTGATGGTGGAAATTGTTTATTATTAAATAAACTTTTCTTCAAAATCACTAGGCCTATTGCTGAAGTTTTTTTTTCAAAGTTCCTTAAATAACTTAGTAAGTAAGTGTATACGCAAGTGAATTTATAATATTTTAAAATAGATAACGATAAATCATTTGACTACTATTATGTTATGATAGACAACCCATTAAAAATATGTTTATGTATGTTGCGCAATAAAACAAACATCATAATTATAGTTTTTACTATGTTTTCCTTATTGCTATTAACACATTTTATACAACATTTCAAAGTCCTCCAACTCGATATTATTATAAAAGTTTTTTTTAATGGACGCTAGACCTTTGTTTGTCTACAAACTGACCTGATGGTAATGGTGGATGAGGACGAGAATGGATCACAATGATCTAGAAAACAGAAAGTTTCGACATAATTTTAATGTACAGTCACTAACACTCTTCAATAACGCTGTTCAGTGTAAGGTGATAATTTTGTGAAATAACCAGCAATATTTATTTATACGACAACGGTAACGAAAAATGTGTATCTAGGTTTCCTACTAGGTATTTCAATAATATCCTATCACCACAAAAGCCCGTTCCCGTATCTGTCCCGGCGCTAAGCCGTCCACGAGACGTTACCGGGATTTTTACACAGTTTGCACTAAGCTAGCTTATCGGCGGTACAATGTTCACTTCAACATATTTTGTAAAAGCGAGACTATCATCGACTTTAATAGTTGATTCTGGGAGTTTTTAATGTCTTTTTTGTGATAAAAAATAGCTATTTTACTTTTACTTGTGAAATGAGTGTTTGTTCATTCCGCAACCTAGCTAAGCAAATCTTGTATCTTGAGACTTCTGAGTGCTGTTTACAAAATGGCGGTTGGTATGCATGTTACAGATAACGAGATACATGGAGTAGTTTGAATTCATTATTATTATTTTTTTATTTTTGTATAAATTTTATGACATTATTCCTTATTTTATTGGGTATTTTCCTGTAATAATAAGATAATTAAATAAATAAACGTTAACCAATCTATCTAGATTCTATCGCAAAAAGGACATGCCAAGTGTGGTGTAACAAACCTCGTTATTGCGATTAAGGGATGTCTATATACATAGATTATAACACAAGCCTTAAAGCTTACCACGGTGCTAGATGTTGTTGTTACACACACAAACGCGATTCTACCACTATTGGTATAACTATTTATCCAATAATAATAAGTAGGTAATAATAGGTACTACGTTCGTAATAATTCTACACAGTCAATATTTTTCCAGCAGTGGTCTTAACTATCTATCTATCTGTATATTATTTTGAGAACCGATGACCGATTCATAATCATAAGTTTTCTGCTGTTTACGGTTCTAACAATACTAGACCGGCAGCAGTTTCCTATGCCAGATGATATTATAATATACTTGTATTTTTTTAAGGTGTGCAGCTTAATAAACTTTTCCGTTTATTACGCCATTTAACGGATGAAGGTTTTAGGTATATCCCTTCATAAAAATTGCAGATAACTTATTAGTAAAAGATTTCAGCGTATGTAGGTAAACTTACGATGTAGGCAGCCACAATAAACCAGAAAAGTAATCTCCCACCGCCGCTTATTCCCAACGTTAACAATGTGAACCCGAAACAGAAACTACACTTCAAAGGCCCCGTAAGCCGTAAAAATGGGGAAATATGTCGGGAGAATTCTCCGCATATTCCGAGAAATGAACGGACAGCTGGCAATACTATCGGGATGTCCAGGCGGAATGTGGCAAGGAACCTAGGCTTTGTCGGGCTTAGTGCTCGTTGGATATGGTTGTGTCTAGTAACATGTCATACTTTTGCCTAGCTTTGAAAGATTCTCTGAATTTAGCAACAGAGAGGAGAGAATATAATTATGCTGGCAATTTAATGTTAATTAATAACAATCCGTGCCAGCGTTGCACAGGTGCAAATTATGGTTGATTATTATAATCAAACAATAATTTATTAAAAATCAAAGAAAGTAATGACATAATTAACATCTTTAGGACTTTACCGCCTGTGCTAGTTAGAAACTATGTTACAGCGAGGTTATATCCCGAAATCCACACGTATATGTACATAATAATATCATTATGTTATAATAATAAATCCATAAAACTTAATTAAACATAAGTTATCAATGCCACTATTCGGCAGCGTAATGATTGTTACATTTCTTATTGAACGTGATGGTCTGTGCTATACATATTTTCTATGTGTATATTATAGCTTTATTAGAGTTGAACGAATTCAAGTGTACAAAATTTTGCCTATGACGAATAAATAAACTAAAAGCGCCAATAAGCTGTTCCCACCACTGGGATTATGATAATCCCACTAAGCTGTGACCACCAGTCCGAAGGGATTTTAACAATCTTCGAAAAAATATTAGCGTTTTTCTGACTATAATGATAAGTATAAGATTTATTTGATATTATCTCTCCAGTGCCTTCTAAATAAAACCATTTTCATTTTCATTAAAATCAAGTTCGAATAAGATTTTTAACCATGAAATAAATAATAAACTCAATGTAAGTTATTTTTTTTTTGTGTTCAGTTCAAAGTATATATAATTTATTATATATTATATTATATTTAAAATGTATTGTTTTTTGTATGTTTTGTGTGAAAATCTTGACTGTGACATTATGGACGGACACATCCATAGGGGGTCCGTTTTTTGCTATTTGGCTACAGAACCCTAACAACGCACGTATATATTACCTAGTACTATCAATCGTTTTCTTTCTTTTCAAGCAGCGAGAGAAAACTAAAAACTTCAACGAGTAAACCTGCACAAAAACTACAATACAAACGTTATTGAATCGGAATTTCTAAAATAAAAGCAACGGTATTTGTACCGTGCAGTTTGTTTATGAAATTCTTTGATGGAATGTTTCACGGGAAACATTGTGAATAAAACTAGTTTATTTAAACTCAGTTACAACACAGCAAATGTGTTAAAAAAAAAGGAACATAGAGAAATTAAAAAAAGCAACACTGATGTTTTTAATATTGACTTTTGGAGTAGGCAAAAGGTTTTTAATATAATATTATTATTTTTTTTATTTCTGTATTCCATATTAGGGCTTTATAGTTATAATTTTGGCAATTAATTTTCTTTTTATTAAATTATAGTTACATAGATATAATTTTTATGAGTTTTTTCTAATATTCTGCTAATTTGGAGGGAGACAAATCGAACAAATCATAGCTGTTAAAATCTGTTTGGCTGTTCTGAAGTTACAAGTGCTGTATGGCACCCGACTTTGTTTTATATTATAGATACGAATTTTAACAAAAAAAATATTAAATATAGCTAATTGTGGCCGTGTGAATTATTCAGCAAACTTTATTGTACTAGCTTAAAACTCCATGGCTTGCCCGTGTTTTTGGATTTTCCCTCGGGATTAACGTATTTTCCCGCAAAAACAAGTAGCCTAAAACCTTCTCCGATAAATGAGCTATCTATCACTGAAATAATGTTTCAAATTGGACCAGTGGTTCTTAAGATTAGCGCGTTCAAACAAATAAACATCTCAGATTTATAGTATAAAAGTCTATATTATATGATTAACACAACATTAAACATGTTAGAAAGCACTTCCAAAACTTTAAAAGCCATAAACTACGCATATAGATAAAATTTATTTGTACAAATGACCTAGTTTATTCAAAACTTCACCAATGAACCAATTCAGGCTACCAATTTATCGGCTGTAATATTTCAAGTTTAAAAATGAGTTTTTTCGGAAATATAACGGTAATTAATTTTGGTATTTGGGCGGGCCGCTAGTACGTAAATATTTTTTACAAACTCTGCTATCTGTATATAACCGACGCGCGATGTCGATGTGTTATTTATCGATCAATAACGTTCGATATAGCGATGGATCCGGCGGCTCCGCGGGGATATCATATCTACTACATTTTTTATTACAATTCCAATCAGTGTGCTCTCTATTTCTATCAGCCCGTCCCAGCTTCTCACGGGTAAAGTTATGATTAAAAAGCCCAAGGGTAAAGATATTTTTATTTATCTAGGACCAAAACTTTAATTTGTTTGCTTAATTTGTTTTTAGTTTGTAGTCATTTAATTCATGACAATATTATTTTATAATTTCAATTCTAATTAATGTACCAAATGTACCAAATCTTTGTCATATAATAATAATTAATTCTATTTGATTTTATTTTATAACTTGTTACCTACTTATTTTTAAAAACGATGTGTGTATCATTATATTGTTATTTTGTGTACTAATGTAATTGGTTTCGTAATAGTGTTAGTATATTTAGATAAATAAATAAATAAATAAATAAATAAATAAATTTATAGATTTTATCAATATGTATGTACGTTAAACTGCCGTAAAATTGTACCTTTAAATATCAAAACGAATATCAGTTATATAACATTTAACTAATTTATTTTTATTGCACAATCAGTTTTCATTGATTAGTATTATAATTAAATAATAATGTCTTACTTACTTCCTTTATGGTCAAATTATAGCACCATTTCATACTATAAAGCAATTCAAATTATAGTGTACTAGCTAACCCGTTCTGTTCTGGTAGCTGGCTTTGCTCGGATGCGATAATCCTACCTATTGCAGAAAACCGCATAAAGATCCCTTTAGTAGTTTAGAGTTAAATTCGAACATAAAATGCAGTCTGGACCGCTCTCGGCCAAAACCGCTCACCCAGGAACGTCACGATGTTGAACGAGATAATGATAAATTGATTTCCTATTTGTGTTCAATTCGTTTATGTTTTTTGTTATTTATTTGTTACGTTTCTGAGATTTGTTAATCCAAACTTTGAATTTAAATAAATTATGTTTGTATCTTGAGTTGGTGCCCGCACCACAAATGAACCGAAACTCACATAATGGCAAGATTCCAACATAAAGAGGCGAACCAAAAATGCACTATTCATAATTCATTTATTTGTAAGAATTTTTGGCACATAATTGCCAGGTATTAAAGCTTTATATAATTATCCTAAGAATTCTACCATAATAAGGTGTACAAACACATAACATAATTAATTTTATGAATTTAAATAGAAAACAAACACAACCGATATATTTATTCTAAAACGACGAATTTACGAGAGTATTACTTACTTTTCAAAATGAATTCACTCTCAACCTTAAACTTTCTACCACTTTGCATCCATCGCCTTCAAAGTTGCCGAATATGCAATTTACATGAATCACAACTACATCCCTGTTCCCTATTCCCTGTCCGCATTCCACACAATATAGATAGTCAAGTCAAATCCAGTTCAAACTAGTCTGAACTATCGTGAAACTGCAGAATGACGTCACAACTTTGTGAAGTTCCAATCAATGATAGCGTGGTGATCGGAACTCGGAGTTTCATATTCAGAACTGATAGTTTCATTTCAGTTTGGATCGAGTTTCAGCGGTTTGTTTGTATAGGAGGATGGATCGGGTGAAATAAATATTACTGGTTTTTGTACATTTGCAGATTGAAACAAAGCCTGTGTGATTATTTTATTTTATAAATAACTATGAATCGACCCTTCTTCCCGAAACTTAATTAAGTATATATTTTAAGCATAAAGACACGAAAATATGTAAAAAGACATAGACTACCTTTGATCCTGATAAAACTATAAGTTTAGTTATACATTAGTGGGATTTAAAAGGATTTATATTTTGTAAGTACACGCGAGCAACGTCGTAGGTAAACGCTAGTCCAAAATAAATGTAAAGCTCTTTTTATACAACATCAAACTTTATACGAAATAATACATTCAAAAAGCCATTTAAAAGCTATTTCATGAAAACTCCTTAAATTTTTAAGGGCGCTGCGATGTAGCGGAAAAACTCGCTACATTTTTATCCAGACATAAAATTTTATCCAGCTATTAAATTATCAAAACAACGGAGAGAACAAACACGTAAATATCCGATTTATGCGCGATTGTTGAAATCGCAGCCGGATAATGTCCTAGGACGCGGATTATGACCTAGATTATAGATTACGGATAAACTCCTAGATTATAGATATTGTCTTTAATTTTGGTACAGACTATTTCGCAAACTGGGTTAATAATGACTTAAAACGTGTGATACAACACAAAATGTTTATTTTACAAATTACAATAAATTTAATTGTCTGTCTGTCTTCGTAGAATGTTTACTACTGGACCATAGCTCTATACGCACTTTTAGTAAGAATTAATAGTTAAGGTTATCCATCCAACGAAATTATGTTTCGTTTGTAAACTTATACGTTAAAAGCCCTCTCTTCGGATCTTTGTTGCCCATATCTTGGTACTTTACAGAAATAGGTGTCCAATATTTTTCGGAATGGCTAACAGACGTAATATACAGAACAAATATGTTTTTCTTAGTCATAGTGCCTATTTTTCCTCTTCAAGGTTTTCCACAAATTTTATGAAGTTCGATAGGTAGGTTATCAATTATTCCTTCTTCTTTCGTTTATACTTATCTGTAAGGTAATTATGACCTAAAAATAATTAGGCACAGGCAGATAAAATAACCGAGCGTTTTTCCGACATTTCCCAAAGGCATTCCCTTCTTACATTAATTAGGGGTAAAGCGCCCCCACCCGGAGTGTCTTCATTAGCTGTGACGTCACCGTGACGTCACAATGGGAGGGGAGTATTCTTATATCTGTAGGATCCTTTGGGAGGTAGACTTTAGGTACGTGTAAAATATATAAAAACACGTAGCTGCAGTCTAGATGGCGCTGCTATCTAAGCAACTTAAGCTCCGTAACAAAATTAATAAAAAAATAGTTAAAGTGCATCTCTAGATAATTCGAGTAGTTTACTGTGAATAGTGTTGGTCATCTCACACATAAAACTGTTTGTGGCTTGCTAAGTACATTCCCCGAGAAGAAAAACAACAAAGAATAATACGAAGAAATATCAGGATAAACAAGTATTAAAACAGATTATTAGCTAATAACAACAGTACTTGGCAACACCCCTGAAACATAAGCACCGATTCTACGCGATAAACAACGGAATTAACATCAATAAGTGAGTAAAATTTCAAAATTTCACTTAATTTGAGCCGTTATAAACAACACAAAGAGACTTCTTTGTTTTGTTGACATCTCATGAGTCACGAATCGGATGCGGTACATAAAGAGAAATTACGCACCAACTAACTTCAAAATTTCGACGACCTCATATCAGCTTCCGTGGTGGAGCGTAACGTCGTACAGAATTAAGATCTAGGCGCGACGATTGCGGGTTCGAACCTCCAAATATCGATTGTACTTTTTGCACGTAAAATTTAACGAAAAGTCACCAGAACCCAAAATAATGACCTCTTCGGACAATATTATTATAAGGCGGGCTCATTCACAACTGGTTCTGGAAACAACCAGCAAACTGAATGAGTCGGATATGAGTATAGACGAGACAATAGATGGCAGCACCAGTAGTTTACCCGACATATCAACTAATATTAATACTAATGAACAATGTCTTATGGATAAAATACAAAGCCTTCAGTTGGAGTTAAAAAGCGCTCATAACGAAATTGAACGACTACTGCTTGAAAACACAGAATTAAAGAATAATAATAAGGAGTTAGTAAAAAAAAATGTCATGTATAAAAAGCTTGGTACTAGCCCTAAAACACCTATTTACCAGACACGAAAAAATACAAAAATTCAACAAAATATAAAGATGGACAAACACACAGAAATAAACACGTCTAAAAATACCGAAGTACTTCAAAAAGAGTTTAAAATCACCTATAAACAATGTCAGACTCAAACAGATAAAATATCAATGATTCAAAAAGAAACTCAGACTGACTTTGTTTCCGACAAGAGTAACAAAAATGATGTAAAAACACAGACATATAGTGGGTCAGAAAATAAATTATATTTCGCAAAACATGCAAATAATTGTATAACACAAAAATACACACCAAAAATTTGTATTGTAAGCAATAATAAGTATAACAAGGTCCTAGACATCGCCCAGAATACCTTAAGAAATGATTATAAAGTTTGTCATTACTTAACCCCCAGAGCAAGGATTCAACAGATACTTCACGATATACATTCTAAACTTAATGGGTTTACTATGGAAGACTACTGCATTCTGATGTTAGGTGATGAAGACTTTTTCGAAGACTGCAATGTACCCAATATTATAAAATACATTCGATCTACTCTACAAAAGATAACGCAGACAAATGTAATAATATGCGCCCCGTGTTACCAATATGGATTAGGAAAGCAAAATATTAATCTTAAGATAGAAAAATTTAACAAGATGTTGTATAGAGATGTAATCCTTCACAAATATGGCTACCTATTGGATTCAAACAGAAATCTATCCTATGACTACTCCATGTTTCACAAACCAACTGGACGTATAAGTAACTTTGGCCTTCGAGTTGTGTTTCAGCACTTGGCCTATGTGACTGAAACTATGGGGAAAAAATTGGATAATTATAATAATTGTAACATACATGTACCAATAACCACATATGAAGATAACATGAATGAAAATCAGTTTTTTCTTTTATAAGAATCTGAATATTTTACATCAGAATATTGCAGGCCTTCTCGGAAAATCGGACTTACTTACTATTTGTTTGAACGAACTACAAGAGCGACAAAAGCGTGTAGATGTACTATGCATTACAGAGCATTTTATGAAGGAGGGACATGAACAATTTTTAGCACTTTCCAACTACACTTTGGCGGCCTGCTACAGCCGCAGCGACAGCAAGAGGGGCGGAGCCTGCGTGCTCGTGCACAATGAACACAATAGATGGAAGGAGCTGAATCAAATAAAGGAGTATTCCGTTACGGGTATTTTTGAATGCTGTGCTATAGAACTGATAAATTATAACATTGCAATTATATGTATGTATAGAGTACCTAAGCCTATTTATATTAATTTTTTTATGAGCAATTTGTATAAAGTTTTGTGCGAAATTAGTAGGAAAAAGTACGAAAACATTATATTGGCTGGTGATTTTAATATAGATATTTTAAAAAGAAATAACATCACGCTTGACTTTGAATGTCTATTGTTAAATTATAATCTTAGACTTGCTCTGAAGCAACCCACAAGACTTAGCAGTAGAACTTGCATTGATAATTTTGCGCACAATTTTAAAAAACGCTGTACTACCGAGGTCCTTGAATTTGCATTATCCGACCACACATCACAATTAATTCAGGTTCCGATAAAAAATCTTTCTACTCTCAAATACTGGCGAGTAAAAAGGAGAGATTACAGTTCAGAAAATATTGAAAAATTCAAAAACACATTAGCAAGCATTTCTTTTTCAGAAATATACAATGAACCAGACCCCAACAAAGCGTATGATATGTTTAATACAACTTTTTTAATGTTCTATAATCTCTGCTTTCCATATAAAATGGTTACAATAAGAACGTCAAAACCGGTACATTGGATATCCAGAGGTATAAGACAATGCTGTAAAAACAAAAGAACTCTTTTGTGGGAACTTAGAAAAGCTCCCACGAAATCCAATAAAATAAAATACAATAACTATTCAAAAATTCTAAAAAATATTGTAAAACTAACACAAAAAGCGCGTAATAATTATAAAATAAAAATGTCAATAAATAAAAATAAAACAAGTTGGAATGTTATAAACAGTACAAAACCGTGTCTGCCAAAGAATACAATTGACGAAATAATAATAAATAATTGCTCCATAACTAATCCCATTGACATCTCAAATTCATTTAATAATTACTTCATTGATAAAATAATCCCAATAAATAAAACAGGACATAATGCAACCAAAAACATAACGAAACATAAAAATTCTATCTTCCTTAAACCATGTATTCCATCTGACATTACTAAAATTATAAACTCCCTAAAAAATACAAATAGCGTTGGGTACGATGAAATCTCAACAAAAATATTAAAAAACGTCACGCAGTATGTTTGCACTCCATTAGCTTATTTAATCAATGTATGCATTAGCGCGGGTGTATTTCCTGACGCTTTAAAAGTATCAATTATAAAACCTTTGCATAAAAAACAATCAAAAAAGAATTTGGAAAATTATAGACCAATCTCACTTATACCAGTTATGTCGAAGGTTTTTGAGAAATACATTTATAAATTGCTAAACAACTACCTTGAATCGAATAAGTTGTTTTGTAGTGAACAGAAGGGTTTTAGGGAAAACAAAACAGTCAATGTAGCTCTATATGACTTTCTCTCTCGTGTGTCGTATAACGTAGACAAGAATATACCTGTCTGCTCTATCTTTTGCGACATGACACAGGCATTTGATTATGTAGAGCACAATATTCTACTTGATAAGCTAGAAGCATATGGTGTTAGGGGTAATGCTCTACAGCTCATAAAATCATACCTAGAGAAGAGAAAACAAATAACTCATATCACTAAAATCGACTATAAAACTAAAAGAGAGATGGTTTACGCCTCTCTGGAACGTGAAATTGTGTATGGCGTCCCACAGGGGAGTGTGCTAGGACCTCTATTGTTTCTAACCTATATAAATGATCTACCGAAAGCAACCATACAACATATGTCACTCTTTGCGGACGATAGTACGGTAACGGTAAAATGTGACAATATTATTAATTACGAAAATGACATAAACCTTGCACTGACATCTATTATACAATGGCTAGAAAATAATAATTTAAAAATAAATGTAAATAAAACTAAAGTAATTCATTTCCGACAACGCGATATAGCTGCAGTAAAAAACATTGACATAAAATATAATAATAACAAAATCGAAGAAGTTGACACTACAAAATTTTTAGGAGTAGACATTGATAAAAAATTAAACTGGAAACAACATGTAGAGAATGTTTGTAAAAAAGTAAATAGCCGAGTTTACGTACTACATAAATTGTCATTTTTAGTGAATGAGGAAACTCTACTACTTGCATATCACGGCTTGATTGCCTCGATTTTAAGGTACGGTTTAATTTTTTGGGGTAGCTCTACTGACGTTGTAAAGGTATTTAAGTCACAAAAAAGATGTATTCGAACCATGTTCCGTATTAAAATGACTGATTCTTGCAAACCAATTTTTAAAAAGTATAACATTTTGACGCTACCATCTATGTATATTCTTGAAACAGTTATGTTTGTTAGGAACAACCCTGACCTGTTTTGTCAGGTTTCTGATACTGTTCCCCGAAACAGACGAGATCAACTTAAGGTCTGTGGTCTCACCTGCAAAAAAAAATTGATGCGCAAAAGTTTGTTTGGAATGTCGTCTATTTTATATAATAAAATTCCGCAGACAATTAGAAAGTTGACAACCGGAATGTTTCAGAGAAGGCTGAGAGCAATTTTACTAGATAAATGTTATTATGATATTAGAGAATTTTTAAATGACAAGTCTATTGACAAAATTTGACATTAGGTACAATTTTAATTATATGTGTGATGAAAAGTGATTTATTGATTAATTTCATTTAAATAATTTTATGATAAGATGACATTATGTAACAAATGAAATTGCATGCTCAATGGGTAATTTACATTGATACTAATTTATATATTTAAGATCTTTTATGTACATGTAAATGCAATAAATAATTACTTTACTTTACTTTACTTTACTTTACTTAACATTTACAATAAAAAAAATGTTTGTCATATAAGGAAGCTATTATAACATGAGCATATCAGTCCTGGTCAACCAGAATTATTAGAGCCTGTTACTGTGGAACTAAGCAACATCTATCCAAGCTGCATCATCCTTTATATAATCATTTATAGAGTAATACGCTTTTTTCATTAGACTTCTCTTAATAAATGATTTAAATTTTCTAATAGGAAGCTCTGTTACATTATGAGGAAGCTTATTATAAAAACGTACAGAGTTACCCATAAATGATTTGCCTAGTTTTTTTAGTCTGTAAGTAGGAATTAGTAATTTTTCCTTACTTCTCGTGTTAATACTATGTACGTCACTTTTTCTTAAAAACAAATGCTTATTATTGTGGGTGAACATCAAGTTCTCAAAAATGTACGCTCGCTTGCTTGGTTGGTTTAGAAGTAGAGGGTTCGATTCCAGCCGAGAGATCAAGTGTTATTTTTATTGATTTTTTTCTAGTGTTTTAGGTAAAATAATAATCTAATACTACATCAGGTTGCCAGGCGAAAATCATCGTGGAGGCGGACGGTATAGATTATAGTTTCGTTGCACGCTACAACATAGTGACGTAGGTTTAGCATCGCGCTCGCCAAACATCGTCTTCGCCCGAATACTGCGCGTTGCAACATAAGATTTAACCAACCCTAGTTATTAAGTTTGCTAATAAATTATGGATATTTTTATTTATTTTTTCTACACAATAACATCTAGCGCCTCTAAGCTTGTGTTTCGGGTACTAGACATCTGATATACTTAATATATTTATTATAAAAGATTTGTATTTAATTATTTTAAGAGAAAAGTAAAGTGAACCTGTGCTTGGGATCCCCACGTCAGTAAAGCTTTGGGAAGCTTTGAATTTGATAAGCTTTTGAATTTCGCCTTCGGATATAATTTTTTACGAGCATCGCGTGAATGTCGCATTTTGAAGGGTTAGGTATTGTCATTTGGTGAAGAGATTGTATATTTCTACGTATATAGAACTGTCTTACTTAGTATGTTTATTAACTCGACGACGTCTGTGGCTCGGCGGGCAAAGGTCCGCTTGAGGCGCTAGAGGTTGCAGGTTCGATGCCCGAAGCGGGACCAGATTTTGTACGATCTAAAATTTCTGGTTTCTGGTCTGGGTGTTTTCTATGTATCATAGTTATGTATATGTATAAAAGTGTATATGTAGTATATCAGTCACCTAACCCCAACAGTAAAAGCTCTGCTTAGTTAGCTGCTGCTAACCCCAAGGTTAGGTGATGCTGTGTGATTAGTCCGTAGTATCTTTATGTATATTAAGTACTTAGGACTGTTTCACCATCTCCAAGTAAAATTAGACAATGGATAAAATATAGAGCTATTTCGCCGCATGTAACAATGTGAGATAGCTCTCACGTAACTAACCAATACTTCTGATTTGTGTAACAAGCCCTTGGTTTAAAAACGATTAGATAAATTTAATTAAAGGTGTTAAATGAGTGGGAGGATGAAAGAGATTTAAGAGATTTAATTTTAAGAGTTAAATGAGTGGGAGATAATAGAGGTTTTTAATATTATTATAAACTAGCGGCCCGCCCCGGCTTCGCACGGGTTATTATTCAAAATTAATATCCCGGCAATTATTCGATTCATTCTCGCCTTTTAAACCTTCCCTAGACCTCCACGAACATTTCAAGACTAAGATAAGATAAATCCGTTCAGCCGTTCTTGAGTTTTAATCAGACTAACGAACAACAATTCATTTTTATTTATATATAGATAAAACAAAAGGTATTGATTGCTTAACAATGACATAATTTGTACAGAAGATGATACGAAATAATATTCTCCCAACGTTCGTTTGAAATGAAGACGCGTTAGATGAACCTTTCTTCGCACTATAAATAGCATAATCGATTTAACCCCTCGAATCCCGTGTAACCCGTGTAACATGACCCGAAAGTTCCGCGACAAGTGCCCGGTCTGCTAATCACCCGGTCCCTCAGACCCGCGGCTCCCACAGGCCCAAGGACTCACAGACCGGCTCTAATTGTTCTAGGATTACAGCACTTCTTTGAAGTTTTGTTTGGATGGGGCGTCTTTCATGTATTGTCAAAGTTTCCGTGCTAACTTTGGATTTAGTAATCGCTTTGTTTTACGAACACTTTGGTGGAATGGTGTTAAAAAACTTTATTTATAGTGGTTTTCATGATCGGATCTCTATTTTTGATTTAACTTGTATTATTTATGTTACTCTATTTTAGGGACCAGCTCAGAACTCGCAATGGTGCAAGTTATTTAATTTGATAAAATCACCAATTTTCTTTATTTATTGTTGTATAACAAATTAATTCTTAAGAACTTAAAAAATAAGCCAACAGATAGGAGAAACGACTTCAATTTATGAAAAATAAATTAAGCTTTTATAATTAATATTTTTAAATAAAAACTTTCATTGGATCATTAAATAATAAATTACTACATAAACTGGACACCTCAAATAGTAACTCGTATCTCCTTGTTTTACCTTTAAAGTACTTATCGTCAGTTCATTAAAACCCCGTACAGTACAAAGAAAACTAAACCATTTTAATCAAGAAGTAAAAGAGTCTCACAGCCCGCAATCAATCTAACAGAAAAACAGCGCTCTCTAATTACCCGTGAAACTATCCCGGAGCCGAGACCTATCGGGAGGCGATTAATCTCGCCTGTTGTGGCGTGTCGGGGTCTGCCGTGGCGTGTCGTGGGCTGTCGTGGGCTGTCGGCGGGCCAGGACTAGGACGCTCAGATCCGCCCATGTGCTTAACACGCTGTTGGACTGATTGAGTTGGTTTTTTGATGGTGGGAGTATTGTGCAAGATCATTATTGATTTTAGTTTGGAGGTAACTTAAATCAATAAAGATTTTGTAATAATTACGTTGTTGGTGTGTCATTACAGAGTATTGTATTATATTATAAACATATTCAATTTCTGGATAATGTTAAGTTTGTAAAAAAATTTTGGACAAACATCTAACTACTTCATGCTACTACGATGCGGCTGCGCTCGCCCCGTCTCACTCAGATAACCGAATAGTGCCGAGTGATCGCCGAACACGAAGGTGCCGGACACTCGGACACTTCTTGCCACTGGACTTCGATACTAGATAGGCGCGCTCAACTTCATTCGTCTTTAATAAACCAGTCTAGCTCATACTCGTACAGTTCACTCTTTTATTCTAAGATTATATCCTTAACAATAACAAATAGTTGGTCAATTTGAGAGATGCCTATGGCCAGCAGTGGACGTCCTATACCTGTAATGTTGATTATAAAATGAATATAGCATTACATTTCTTCTAATTACCCTTGAAACTATCATCGAGTGAATACTAGAGTGCACGATAAAGAGGCGATTAACTACGCTCCTGTTGTGGCGTGTCGGGAGCTGTCGTGTCGTCAGTGGGTTAGGACCGCTCGGACATTCAGATCCGCCCATGAGGTTTGGACGCTTGAGGGGTTGATTGAGTTGGTTTTTTGATGGTGTAATTTTATCCTTAATTATCGATAATTCTTTACAGCTAGAGCATTTTCAGATTGTAGATTCAGATTAATTAGTTTATGCCGAATTCAGCTGAAGATTATCTATGAATATGAATATTAAGGCGTTTCATTTCACTAACAATGTAATTCATAAAAGGATAGATTATATACAAGATTTATACTAATGACTGTTGAGTGGTTGAATAAGTTAATGTGTGTTTTTCGATGGAGTAATTATTGTGCCATATCTCATAATGTTAACCGAAATTAGTTATTTTGGTTAGTTTTATCTGTCAAATGTATGGGAGGACAACATGTTGTAATCATAGTTGGCCACTCTTGGTTAGGCTACATATTCTTTAAAGGGGCACCAAATTATGATCAAATTCCACCTTTAAAATACTTTACTTTATATCTCGTATTGAACGTCTTGTCTGTGTCTTTCGCTGTATTCTCTGCGTGTGAATTATATTATAATTATTACAGTATATAGAACTTATTATAATAAGAATTGATTGTTCTTCTTGAAAAATGTATGTACGCTTTAACACTTGCTTTAACGGTGAAGGCAAACATCTTGAGGAAAGCGGCATGTTGAACGTTAAACTGTTTGAAAAACATGTGACATTGACCAATCTGCACTTGTCCAGCGTGGTGAATTAAGGCCTAATCTCTGTCGTCAAGAGAGAAGTCCCTGTGTCCCAGCAGTGGGAACGTTACTAGGGTTTTGATGATGATTAGAGTTGAATCGATTGTACAATGTTACCTATGATTAATAATGAAACTACGAAACTTTCTCAGCCACCTAACGGTCTACCAATAATTCGATGCCTAAAACAGGAGCCTACACACAGGTTACGAGCTCTATTATTCCAAGATTGGGGAGCGCGCGCCGTATCGACCCCTGGCCCGCCGCCAGCGAGACCTCATAACAAAAACTAACCTAGTTCTACTCTAAATATACTCTGAATGGTTTGATTTGTGACTGAATACATTGACGGGAGTTTCAGAGTTACGACATGTTTGGTGTTTTACACGGACTCTGATATTGTAGGAGTACCTACAGCCTTTTAGTTTCACTTTTCTATAGTTTTTTTGATGTGCAATCTAGTTTCTCGCTTTTATGATTATTATTACTAATTCGATATAAGTGAACTAAAGTCGGTAGACAGTTTAAGACAGAGGGCAGTTCTCGTGTTTATTACTATGACTAAAACAAATAAAAAAATCTACCGCTTTTAGGTTATTATCGAGTTTGTTAAAATATCATAGAATAGAATAAAATAGAATAATTTATTTGCATAACACATGAGTGTATATTAAAATAATAATAAGGTATAATAAGGTAAGTTAAAATAAAGTGTTCTACATGTTTTGCCAATCCTGGCGTGCACATTTGAGAGGGCACAATGCATTTAGTCACAAATGTGATTTGTCTGTGAAATATTACCTGCTGATTAGTTTATTATTATTATATGTAGATACATCGTTTAGTATATTTTTCATAATTATAAATCATACTAAAATTTGTCAAGAAGGAATTGATCGCGAGAATTGCCTTCCTGATGTTGGAAAGACGCTAGTACATTAATATATACAAATTCTAGTTCTTGCACTCCCAATATAAGAATTTCTACACCATATTGAATCTATTGGAGGTAAATTATGTATGGTGTTCCAATACACCTAATGAATACAGGTATCAATGGTCTAATCAGAGCCTCTGAGATTGAGAGGCTGTGCTTAGGATTTCTCTCAAGGTGATTCCTCACCGGGAACATTCGCGTGTAATGTACCATATAGATTCGCTTTTGAGCATAACATTACAGACAGTACTATTATAATATTGCTATTTTCAAGAAATTTTCATTACAATACTACCTCGCTGATTGACGAGCGTGCGCGTGTAATGCTACATTATAGATTCGACGAAAATTAATATATAAAATAAAATTGAATTAAGATGAACTTTAAAAGAGTTTTATGGGCATTCACCAACCTGCACTTGGCCAGCGTGGTGAATTAATGTCTAATCTCTCTCGTCAAGAGAGAAGTCCCTGTCCCAGCAGTGGGAACGTTAATAGGGTGATGACGATGAAGATGAACCAATATTATTTATTTATTTAATTATTAAAGCCTGCAGGTTCAAGTTTTCCACCTCTTTGAACCAAAATGTCTAGAAATCAATGAGGAAAAACCTATGTAGCCGACTGCCTGTGTGTCCCAGACAGCCAGCCAGGTAATAGCCTAAGACTGAAGCAATGATGATATTTGAACACCTACAGATTATTATTCTCTTTGGTCCGGGTGTATATTATGTATATCTCTATCGTCTATTATTAGTATATTTGTAATTGAATTATAGGTAACATTCTGTACACCTCTATTTAACTTAATATTATTATAATCTTCATAAAAAAAAAGTGTAAAAAAACGAGCTGACCCCAGGAAACGTTGTTTTGCAAAATGAAAAATAGATGTTGGCCGAGTCTCAGACCTACTCAATATGCTCACAAAATTTCATGAGAATCGGTCAATCCGTTTCGGAGGAGGTGACACGAGAATTTTATAAGATAACACTCTGGTAGTCACAGACAAGACACCAATAAAATCTTTATATATATTAAGTATATTATATTACTGTTAAAAAAAATACACATAAAATAAAGTTTATATTCGATTATAATGTAATATACCTACTTAATCATAGTTGCCATCATAAGGAAAACGTTAATTGTATTTTAGTTTTCCGCGACACAGAATCTAATCGTAGTGCGGGAACCGCTAATAAATGAAATGTTTTATAAGTTGGTAATGAAATGCATTTGTTATTGTTTGTATTTGCCTAGTACCTGTAACACAAGCTTAGAGCTTACCACGGGGCTAGATGCTTTCGTGTGGATTGTCCGGATATATTTATTTAAAATGTGGATGATAATGATGATTCCTAGGTATTAAAACACATAGCTACATTAATCTATGTAAACAGACCGAGCGAGCTACTCTGAAAGTAATTGAAACGCCTCCGCGCCCCAGTTCACCGTATTTATTACACCGCACTTGTGTGCCCCACTGTACTATGTCTATGTGTACATTTGTGTGCACGATTGTACCATGTCTGCGAGTACACTTGTGTGCACGATTTTACTACGTTAACGTGAACACTTGTGTCTACAATTGTACTAAGTCTACGAGTACACTTGTGTGCACGATTGTACTACGTCTGAAAGTACAGTTGTATACAATTGTTTTTTTTTCAATATCTTATACATTAAATTCACCTGTCACAATGTTAGTTACCGTAACCGAAACGGCTTTACCGATTTTTACCAAATTTTATATGCGTAGGTATTCAGTAGGTCTGAGAATCGGCTACTATCTATTTTTAATTTTGCAAAACAACGTTTGCTGGGGTCACCTAGTAGTTTTATATCGATGATTAATTGTTATAACTATTTACTTATTTATATTAATTATTATGAAAATGTTATTATTGACGTGATTGCTATATATATAACATCGCATTAGGGCCAAAAAAATAACCTGTAATGATGTATGGAATTGTAAATAAATTAATAAATAAATATTTCCCGACAATTCACACAACAATACTAGCCCCGTGGTAAACTCTAAGCTATTTATATAAAAGACACTTTACGCTATATTTAATATAAAAGACATACATTTATAGATATTTTTTTACGTATTAAAAACCCAGACCAAAAAGAAAAATGTTTGCAACTTGACCCCTGGGCGGGAATCGAAGCCGCTACCTATTCCGCCACAAGCGGACCTGTGCCCACCGCGCCACTGAAGTCGTTTACTTGTCCATGTAAGCATAGGCTTCTAAGGAAATAAACGTTTTGACTTTGACTTTGACTTTGACTTTTCTTCGTAGTATAATCGCTTTATAAATTATTATTAATTTTTATCAACTAGCGTTTCGCCCGCGGCTTTGTCGGTTATAATAGATTTTCCCGCGGTAAAAGCCTTTTTTCCACTGGGAAACAGTTGTCTCACAATGATTATAGCATAATGCGTTATTCTGATATGTAAGCTATAAAATTGTTAAGTTTCATCAAAATACATTCTGTTATGTTTTCGTTAAAGAGCAACAAACAAACACATTTAAATCTTCACAAACATCCGCGTTTATAAGTTGGATGTGACAAACAACAATTATGGAAGTGTTTTTTAATTATTACAAAAAAGGATAGATTTTTAAATAACGCAGAGAACTTATAAACCTAGCAAAAAAAAGAACTAAAATGTAGTTTTTAAAATGAAGGCTTTTGTGAGAAAATGGTAGATCTGTGCTGTAGTGTAGCAAAGCTTCGTGCAGTATAGGCTTCTGCGATTATTGCAATAACTCATTGTTTTGTATGGGAACTATTTGTCATGAAACATAAGAGAACCCATAGTTTTTTATAATAATTTATAGTAAACATAATTAAAGCTAAATTTGTTGATATGAGATGTTCTTTTCAAGCGAATTGCATCCGTAATTTTCAAGCATGAATTAATTGTTTTTGAGTAATTAACAACTCAAGCATCCACAGCTTGCCAAGCTTATTTGAGCACAACATAATATTATTAAAATAAATAATTAAAAAAAAACTCATTAATATCCAAAATCCCAGCTTAGCAAAATTTCTGAATTTCCATCCCAACCTAAAAGTTATCAACTTATCTTACATTTCGGATTAATGAGTTGGTCCCTGAGACCCCAACCCGAGGATAATTCCGGGAACCAGACACCGGGTCCATGAGACCCACCTACGAAGGCGATTGGGTACTTCTCCGCGCGAGTGTACACCCACACACGACTGTTAAATTACTTGGAATGCTTGAGAGTTAAGTTTTAGTTTCTACGTGTTTTATATATAATATGTATAAGTTATGCAAGCATTCTACGGCTTTGCCGGTGTTTTGTGGATTCTCCCTCGGGAACGATGTGGTTATTCTCGGTAAGAAGCCTATAGCCTTCTTCCATAAATAGGCTCTTTTATAGTGAAATAATTATTGAAATCGGACTAGAAGTTTCTGAGAATATTGCGTTCAAACAAACCATTTCTTAAGCTTATAATATTACATAGAAGTATAGATATAGTATGCAGGTGTTAACAAAATGAACGGTATTAGAGTTAAGTTGCTCTTAAATGATTGTTAACCGAAGTATGTGTTTTAAAAACTAGCTGGAGTTAAAACTTTGAAATATTAAGTATTTATATTTACGAAATTTTACCTATACCTTTAAAAGTCTTTTTTGGTACTAAAACGTACATATAATCGATGCCATTCCTGTATTTGTTTAAAATGCTTACAATGTACGCTTAAAAAAATAGTACAGTGTATCTATAATATAAGTCATAAATACATAATATGCATTTATGACATTTCTTTTATTAATACTGTTATATAATATTTAAATTATATTATGTACTTTATTTTTTTTTTTGCCGAATTTACCTCAGCTTGGTTATTAATTAAAATAATTAAAGGTCATAACAACACTGAAAAATGTCTACCTATTGTTGTATAAATTACAGAATCAATAATGTATTGTCTGTATAAAGCATATCGACCTAAACAATGTCAAACTGCCACGCACAAACATCAAATTATTATTAGATGACTTAGGGGCCTTTTCAACATCTCCAGTAAACTTAGACAATGGTTAAATAGCTATTTCTCTCAGTCACTTGTGACAAAGCGAGACAGCTCTTGACACGTATTATAACTAACCAATGACTATTATTATTGATATAACTTGACATGCGATTAAATTAATCATTGCTTAGTTTACTCGCATTTTGTGAAATAAGCCCTAAAACTATAAATTTATATTTTATATTTTAAACATAACTTATTTAAAATAATACATCATAATATAAATATGGCCCAACAAACCACTCAACAACATTAAGCCCCGTGGTAAGCTCTAAGCTTGTGTTATTTTATTATGTATAATAATTAATAAACATGCAATAATTCTGTTTTAATTTTAGTAGGTATTTGATAGTAATTAATTAGTATAATTAGTAATTAAATAAATATAACTTTAAATAAGTATCACAAACAAATAGGTATCTATTATTACATAACTAAATTTTTCGGCATACGCTTGAACAAAGTACAGTGCAAGCTAGTATGTTGAAGCACTTTTCTCCTCACCTGTACAAGTGTACACAAGTTAAGCGACTTGAGTTATTTTCCGGAGTTGAAATTTACCTTAACCACGGATTTCGGTTAGCACTTTTGTCCGTGATTAACCGAAGAATTTTGCTCATACGTGTAATTTATAAAGTTTGTTATTGACTGTTTCATGTTGGAATGAAACAGGTGTATTTGTAATTATTGTTTGAAACAAGGAGTTTCATGGTTCGGCGAGAAATTGATAATCTTATTAGAGCAGAGTTTGAAACATCAATTTGCTGAAAATGATGAGTGTTTAATAAAATGGCAATTAAAGGTAGAATTAAGATCACTGACCACAAGTTTTATGATTGGTATATCTTTCAAAGATAAATCCGATTTCTCACTTTCTTGACTTCCAAAGTACGAAACGAGTAAATCCCGTTTTTTTAATAAATACTTACGATAACTTTGAAAGTAAGACTATGAAATTTGTGTGCATATGGGGTTGGTCTGAAAATCTGACAACATTTATGAATATTGGTATTCTGTTTAGTCCATATTATGTTAGTCTATAAATACTAGACACCTATTTTTGCTTGACAATTGATTAAGAAAGTGTAAAGATTTACATCAAAGCTCGGGCGCGGGGTGTGGGGGTTCTGACTGCGAATATTAGGACAAATCGCACGAAAGCGTCGTGTTTGAATTGGAAAATTGAAGTTAATTCAATGCCCTGTAACATATAAATTTTTCGATTGAAAAAATAGGAAAAATAGGGATAATTTTTTTTTAACTATTTTTAATTTAATTACTATTAATTAAATTAAAAATACTCTTTTTTTTTAGTGATCTACCCTTTGACAGTACTTAACATAAATACTCAAAATATAACCAACAACTGGTCGGGCAACACCACTCATCCATCACGCATCACTGGGAAGCTATGGGTCAGCGGCGTTGGTATAAAAAAAAAATGCGGGTTGAATACAGTTGAGACCACTAGATCATAAGATTATAAGATCTTTACATGTTTGTAATAATGTAATCTGCAAATAAATGATTTGATTTGATTTAAATACACATAAACGAATCTAAACAGAGTTTTGACGCTTAAGTTTCTAAATAGGTCAAAACTACTCGCTCGAAATTACTAAATTACTTTCTGAAAATCCTAGCACTAAATACCTAGAACACTTGAAAAATAGCTCCCGTAATTTCTAAAAAGACTTCTAGAATCGTATTTGTGAAAACATTTCTCGGAACTGCTCTAACATTCAAAATAAGAATTCGGTGGAACGGTGTTGCCCTGTTTGCCCAACAATTTACCTTCCGCCCCCGCGTTCCAAAGTTAAATCCTTCGCTGTATTTACCTGAAACAGAGGAGCAGCCATTTAAATTTTCAAGTGGAATTCTTTTGTAACTTCTAAGATATTTTAAAACATATTTTTATGTAAATATCATATTATATATAATTTTAAAATTGAAGTTTAATGTAAAACGATTAAATTGAAACATCTCTTCGTTCGTTGATACGTCCGTGATTGAAAGAGTTATGTAAAAGATGATTGAATTTTTTTATTCACATAGTCAAATCTTAGGTGCAAAAGAAGTCTTAATATGTGACTGTATTTCAGAACCTTATGTTGTTATTCATGTAACACTACTGAAAGAAATTAAAAAAAAATGTTTTATAAAACAAAAATATATCTCTCTATTTAACATAAGCTGAGAGGCAGATAAGCGTCTTAATTTATAGAAAAATATACTAAATTAGTCAATTAACAAATAGAGCCAAAATTACAAAAATAATGAGATGAAATTTACCTACTGAAGGAATAATATTACTGAAATGTTTGAAATTTTTGATTGTCTGAGTAGGGACCGGGCCTAATATCGCCCAATTTCATGACATCTGAAAGGTTAATTCAAATTCGTCTAAATCACCTTCATTATGTAAATTCAACCATCTCCCGAGTAAATTCGTTCCCTAAAAGTAGGGTACGGGGAACCTTTAGGCCACATTTCCAAGCCGTAGATAACGGCCAAAATTTGAAATAGATTATTGAATTTGGAATTATATAATTTTTAATTTAGATTTCTCTTTTCAAATTGTTCTAATGGAATAATAGATAAATGTTGTCTCAAGGGAACATAATGACAATACCTTAACGTACTTATATTAAATGTCAATGTCAAATAGTTTGTTGTTAATTTATGCTTTCTATATCAGATGTCTATTACCCGTATTACAAGCTAGAGGTATAATCTTACCACTGGATAGATGTAGTTGTGTGAATGTCAAAAAAAAAACATTTTACTTTAATAAATAATTATCAAACATAATTTTGAGTAAAATACAAAGGAAATACAGCTTTACAGTAGTTTTAGAATATTACCAACGCTGCCTTTGTAAATTCCCTGCTCATACGTATCGCTGAGCTCCCGAGAACATCAAACTCTGAATTTGCAACATTTTTCTGTCAACGTCACTTCAACTATAGTCTCTGTTTCAGCAGTCAATTGTCGTAACGGACGATGTCACGTGATATCCGGCTTTGTGAATTTCCAATTCTAATGGAAGTTTCGAAGGTAACAAGGTTACTGTTTTTTGTTGGAAATAGTAAAAAAAATAAACTTGAGGCGCTAGTATTTAATACAAGAAGCTTATGGCATAAAAAAAAACATTTGTTTTTACTGTAATGCGCCAATTGCCAACCACAAAAATGCTTGGGAAGGACAGATTCTAAATAAAAGGAAAATATATCTTCAAACAAATACAAAGAAAACTAACAAATATTTACCAGATCAAAAATGAGATAGATTCTCATCACTTTTTTGCTTTCGTTTTAACAAAAACGAATCGACCATATAGGATTTTATTTCCGATTAACTATTTCATATTACGACGTTTCTCATCTTTGAAAAAATAAAAAATATTTTGTATCTCATAACAAATAAAACTGCTTTAACAATATCTACCCATTTTATAAAAATCCCCAAAAAAAACATAATTATCAAACACATACTGCAATCTACAAACCAGTTTAAAAGGCCGTGTTTCCCCTAAAAATCCGGAGCAGAGAAAACGGGCAACATTTAAAACGTTTTCGCAAACATCGTTACATTAATACGTCAGCGTAATCGGGCTCAGCAAGTTAAGGGAACTGCCCACTAAAGCAAACTATTTAGAAAGTAAAATAACGTTGGTCGGGAGGTTTGCTTGGTTAACAACTTAACTGGTTATGTAGCCCAAAAAAAAAATTGAACACATAATGAGATAAAAAAATATATTTATTTATTTCAAATACATGTAGCGCGATCATTACAGTCATTACAGGGCTCTAGAATGGATTATATTTGCAATACGGTCAACTAGGTGCGAACCGGGGGCGGACCTCTAGTTGAATATAAAATATTGAGATCCTAGATTTAATTTTATAATTATTAAATTAGAGAACACTAAATCTAAATTTAAAATTTATGAAAAACCCCGATCTCAATGCCTTAAAATTAAAACACCATAATATTTAGTAAAATGCACGCGATGCGCTTTCATTATAATATTTGCAGATTTTCGGTTTTCCGGATTTTAAACGGCTCAACCGATTTTCATGAAAAAGAACACCCGGGCAAAACTCACCTTTCATACAAAAAAACACTGTGTCTCTTACGACTGTTGGAGATAACAACATGTCGTAATATAATTTTATAACCAATATTTACGTTAAATAAAAACATTTACAACAATAAACAAATATAACAATAATTTGGTAACTATACCTAACGATTCTGGTCAATTCTAGAGGCGGTTTAAAGTTGCTTTAAAAATTGTTCAGCTAAGTTGAACCGGCATGTTCTGTGACATTCACCAACCCGCACTTGGCCAGAGTAGTATATTAAGGCCTAATCTCTCTCGCCAAGAGAGAAGTTCCTGTGTCCCAGCAGTGGGAACGTTAACAGGGTGATGAAGTTGAACTCGATGTCAGCGAGTGAGCTCAGTGCGCTCTGCCCTTTACGGAAGAGAAAATATCATTATGAAAATTGTGGTGAGCTGTCCGACCGCGTTTATTATGAATGCTTAAACAGATTGTTTTGCAGATTCCACAGAAATAAGCCCGCGCTTAAACGAATAGTGGCATTATTTGAAAACAGTGTAATATTTGTCCTGTCTGTCTGTCGGGAATCTGCACGAGTTTGCTACTTGCAAATGGAATTGTCCCATCAAAATGGGTTAGAGTTACAATAACTAGTGCAAATAAGCTTGATGTTCTTATGCGCAAAGGGCCAACATCAAATTTATTTGCATTGCATCCTTCTAACCTACCTTCTAACGCATTTATTACCTTCTAACGCAAAATAAATCTTTATTTGAGTTTCTTTTAATTACTGAACCCAGATAATAAATAAAATAAATCTAAATTTAAAATTTAAGAAAAATCTCCGATCCAAGTGCCTTAATTTCCATAAAAGTAAAACACCACTATATTTTGTAACGTGCACGTGATGCGCTTTCATTTGATACCCCACAGTATATTGGCAGATTTTCGGTTATCCTTCCCCACTCTAACCCCCATAACTTTTAAACGGCACAGCAGATTTTCATGAAACATGACTAAGAAAACAGGCGACAGACTCACCTTTCATACAAAAAACGAAATTGAAATCGCTCCATCCGTTCGGGAGCTATGATATCCCAGACAGACAGACAGTCAGAGAGACACGTCAAACTTATATATACTTATATAACTATAACACCTCTCTTTTTTTGTCGGGGGTTAAAAAGTAGAAATAAAAATAAAGTTTTTTTCGTGTTTCGTAATGTGGTCCGTCTTGATGTCTTCTGCGGCAGAAGACATCTACCATCTTAGACCACATCGTCACTTTACATCAGGTGAGATTGTGGACAAATGAAGACTTATCCAGCATTAAAAAATAAAATAATAACAATTTACCTTAGAAGCACAGGCCATACATGGACAGGTCAACTTAAAATTAATAAATTTTAAAATTTAATCAAAATTATTAAGGAAATAATACTGTCTTCGCTTCAATGTTTTATACTGAGTTGAAAAGCAAAAAGAACAAAACAGCTTTATCAGATTTTAAAATGTTGTAGTTATTACAATTATGGAGTTCTTATTAATAAGTACCTATGTTATACACGTGTAGGTATGTATGTACATTGAGATACTCGTGTTTGCAAATAAATATTATTATATTCTTAGATTCAAATAATGAATAGAATCATTGAATCATTGAATAGAATCAATTTGATGTTGATCTTGACGAGACCTTCATTTTGTCATGGTGTGATTAATCCGGATCATCATCATCATCATCACTCTATTAACGTTCCCACTGCTGGGACACAGGCGACAGTGATTAGCCCCAAATTCACCACGCTGGCCAAGTGCGGGTTGGTGAATGTAACATGTCCTTCAAACTCTCGTTCTCGGAAAAGTTAAAAAACAAAGTTCTCGGAACATGCCGGTTTCCTCACCATGTTTGCCTTCATCGTTAAAGCACGTGTTTAAAGTGCACATACATTTTACAAGAAAAATCAAGCACGAAGTGCGCGGCGAGGATTGAACCCACTACCTTCGGAATAAAAGCTAAGTGTGCTCCCACTAAGCCAACACGGATTATTAATCCGGATAAATCTATTTATTTATTTTCAACTTCAACCTTCTTTATAAAAACCATCGGTTGAAACATTGAGAACATCGCAACCTTTCAACCCTAACCCTATGTAGCTATTCACGCTTTATTAAGGGCTGAAAAGACCCACCCTTCGTATCTAAATGAGACGTGCCCTGCATAATTAACGCCGATAGAATCTAGGCCTTAAGTCAAGGGATGTAGGTCTAATTTCGTATTGAGCGACTGTAGTCTAATGAAGACTGAATGTAGTTAGTACTTAGGTATCAAGGTTTTATTGACGGAGCTTCTAGATTCTACTCAATATTAAAATACATAGGTTTAGTGCTTTTTTTTTTTTATATATTTGCGTTTGTTAAAAAGTGACACATTTAATCTATACTGATACTAAAAGGTGAAGAGCTTGTTTGATTGTTTTTTTGGAACGCACTTATCTCAATAACTAATGGTCCGATTTAAATAGTTATTTCACTGTTAGACGGCCCATTCATCGAGGCAGGCTAGGAGCATTTTACCGCGGGAATGTACATCGTTCTCGAGAAAATCTAAAAAAGCTAGTTATAACTATAATGGACATTATATATGTACAAGTAATATTTATTATGTTAAAGAGGTTAAATATAAAAATAATATATATTAAATTCATACATAGTTATAGCTCATTTTGTATTAATATGCCCCCTTTGTCGGTAGTTTTGACATTTGTGATTAGAAAGAGAGAAAGATACATTTTCATTAATGTACTCTATGGTGACAAAACAACCTTTTTTTTTCTCTGTCTGTCCTTCTAACTGTGTATTTCTTTGTATTAAATATGACGAACTAAATAGGAAAACGTAAAATAGTCTTTTTCGTAGAGTAAATACAATGTTCTCACAAGAAAATCTATTTAAACGTACGCAAACCAGGCTGTTCTAGAATGGATCTTTGAGGCCTATGACCAGCAGTGGACGTCCTACGGCTAGAATGATATTGTTGATGATGAAAACATGTGTATTATAAAATTTCTCAACTTTATACAAATCGCTGAATGTAATTTACGTTCAAAATTCGTGTTCTTGGAAATGAAAGCCATTTCCTCAAACACCGTAACAGAATCCAAGCATTTACAAGCAAAACTCAACTTTATCCCCCCACTAGTACGTGCAAATTCCCCTCAACTTTCATTACAAAGTAGATCCAATCGCTTAGCATTACATTGCCGGTCGCGGTCGTAAATCTGGAGCGAGCGTTACTACCGGCGCGCAATGTATCGCAATGTATCGGCGACTAGAAATATTGCCGAGTAAATTATACGTCTTCCGTTTTCTGGGAGCCTGGTGCTTCAGACGAGGAAACTACTATTTTATCTTGTCTATCAAAATAGATTTATCTAACAAATTCTTAGGTAAACCAAGGAAAAAGTTTGCTTGGAAACTTTATTTCACTTTGTTATAGAATATTTCAATCAAAGATTACAAATACGCCCCGGTTTCACCATTGGATATAAACGCTATCAGATTAATCTAAGCTCGTTTAACCGCGTAACTAAGATGAAATTTTAATTTTTTAATGGAAATTCTTGGTTTAATGAAACTCGATTTGTAGCATAAAATGGTGAAATTAAGGTTAAGCATTGACATCACACAAGTTTACAATGTTTTGCAATTAAACTTAAAATTTACATAACCGACATAATGTTTGGGAAGGCATTTTAAAGAAGCAGGATGAGGGATGCCAAGAGGGAGATTATCAAACAAATTGATAGCCGTTAATCAATTGATTAACGTAAGCTTCTAATCGGAGATCGGTTATGCAGGTATTCTGTGATTGGCAGATATCCAACCGGTGTGTGTTGCCAGTGACGACTTATAGATGACAGATTGGCTTAGAGCTCTCTCCAAAGCTCTTTAGGCGAATGCACAATTAAATTCCATCAATTGTCCTAAAACAAAGCTCCTCTCAAAGAACTAAATTATAACATTTTGCCTACAATTGAACTTTCAGAAATAATGGCCCCTCAAGCAGTCTTCAACAATGCAGCACTGTCACGCCATTCATAACTTTCAGACAGCTTCTGCTCTCCTGGTAGGGATGTGACTCGGGCTATTACTCGACTAAACTTAATTACTCGAGTAATCTAGTTATCTTACCCGGAAATCATTTGTATAATTTCTCGAACAAAACTATGGTATTTACATTAAAATGATTTAGCTTTCATGCAAAATATGTGAACACCTTAAATTGTTCTATCTTTTACTCAGTTCAATTTTGGTAGGATTAAAGATCATGTCCTGTCAAATAATACACATTTAAAGTCCAACCAAATATCTTAATACAAAGCACCGAACTCACAAAGAACTAAATTATAACATCTTGCCTAAAATTGTGACTTTCATAAATAATTACCCCTCAGACAATTTTCAACGATGCAGCCACCGTCACGCTATCCAAAACTTTCAAACAGCTCCTACTGTCCGCGTAGGGATGGGACTCTGGCTATTACTCGAGTAAACTTAATTACCTGAGTCACTTGAGATGTCGCAGGCGGTCAAAGTCATACTCGAGTTATTATAATTAATCCAATGCGAGTTGGACGATTGGGTGTGCCAAAGCTTCGTTCTTCGTTGGACATGAAAACACCACAAGTAGGTTAAGTTGGCTTGGGTCTTTAGGAAGCTACTAACCCCCAATCCCATATTTAAAAACTCCTTATCTTCAAAATGAAGTTATTTTTTAAAGCTCGGTGGTAATTTTCAACATAAAATAATACTGTAGAATCCGGATTGTATCTCTATACTACCAAATAATTTAATTAAATAATCACGAAAAGGCAAAACAAAGGTCTTAATTATGTATGTAGTATCTTGGCTACAATTAAGCCCTTTCATAAATATTGGCTCGACAAGCAGCCTTCAACAATGCAGCCACTGACTGACACGCTCTTAGTCAGCTCCTCCCTTTAGGGTAGGGATGTGACCCGGGCTTACTCGCAAGCTTAATTACTCGAGTCATTTGATTAACTTCACGAAGTGAGACGCGGTCTAAGTTATAAAGCATTTTCACTTATATCAGATGAGGTTTTTTTTTATGATCGTTAAGCCTTCATTTGACCACAATCGCACACACATTACGAAACACGAAAAAATCGCTTCACGCACTGGCCCAGCCCGGAGGGTGGCGACAAGCCGCGGCCGAAGCAGAGACTGTTCTTAGCACCACCCGGAGGTCACGTGTAAGGGTTCAGGGGGTTACCACTTACGGACGTGAACAGACAAAACCTCCAAAATTATTGAAATCGGACTAGTAGTTCCTGAGATTAACGCGTTCAAACAAAACAAACTCACTTTAGCTTTATGATATTAATATAAGTAGATAAGATGTCTTGTAAAAACTGTATTTATATAAGTAGATTAAATTAAACTCTGCCTTCCACCAAATTACGGTTAATTGCTATACTCGCATGACTCGAGTAAAAACGTTTCGCATCACTACGGAATCCTAAAAGCCTTGGCGGAACCTCGAACAATTCAATCCATCTGTCTGTCCTCTTCACATTATTGAATCAGACCAGAGTGCCATTCAAATTTGTGCCGTATGCCAATTCAATATGACTCAAAATGCGCTGTTCGTCATTTCGATATGATTTCCATTGCGATATTGAGCCTGTGAAGTACTTGTCAGAATCTATCAGAATTATAGGTTGGGAGCTGACAGTCAGGTTTTTATGTCAAGCAATGGTGGAATTGCATCACGAATAGTTGTACCTACACGAAGTTTATTAGTGGAAATGGAAATTAATGATATATCTGATCCCTATGTTTTCATACAGAATGAAAATAAATAAATATTTGTAGTCTACTCAGCATTACCAAATAACACACTACTACTAGCACAATATAATCATGCTTAATTCATCTCGAACGCAACGCGAACGCTACAAGTAGTACAAGAAAATTCAGAAAGGAGTTAGACTGGTTCGTATGTGAATAACCGCCCAATTCGCAAAGACATCGCAATGGCAAACTCTATTCATGGTATGTTACCCGTTTTATGTCTTATTATTGTTAAAAACCATGATAATTTAAAAAAGTTATACTACCCCTAGTTATGTTATTTATTTTGGTTTCCCGTTTTTATTATCTTTATTGAACTGCGTTTTACTCAATTCTGTTGACAAATAAAATAACCACAATCATTTTTACACTTAAATTATTTCTGTTGCTTAATATAAATGATGTACCATAGCACTCGTACGTTTAAGACTACGTTACGTAAACGAGGAAGATACATCGAAACAAAAACAACTATGTAACTTATTCACAACACAATGAGTGATTTCGATTGACGTTGAGTGACGTGGAGAAACCACAACCAGCTCCCGAACTAATCTATTCAATCTCTCAGGATAAAAGCTCGGAGTAAAATTAAATGTAGTAAATTAAAATGGTTTTTCGCTTATAATATTTTTCTTTGGCAAAGATCTATCGGGTATTTTGTAATGTTAGGTTTCTATTTGACTAATGGACTATTAAGAGTTTATAGAATTTCGATTCAGAATTAATATTGCTTCGATACAACTTTATTTTCATTTTAAAAGCTCTCTTTATTGCTCAAGAGAATTGCCCTATTAATATTTTTGAATTGATGGAATATTTGTTCCAGATAAGAAGTATCATCATCATTTTAGATGGAAGACGTCTATTGCTGAATATAGGCATATCACAGAGGTTTCCAGTAATTTTGGTTTTGAATAGAATAAAATTTATTCAGTACTCATAAACCCAGACCCGCGTTTTCAATAAACATAAAGAAAACCTAAAAAAATATCAAAACGAAAGATATTTAGTACAAAACGAACAAAATAAAAATAATACAGAGAATATGTCTGTAATGTGTAAAAACCTCAGCATGTTTTGACATGGAAATATTATGTTGTTCAAATCAATCCTTTTGTTACTGTGATTAGCATTCGGTAGTGTGAATTTTTTTTATATGTTATTATTTCAATGAATGTTTTTAAATTTATAGATTTGACAAGGCACCTGATAAGCCGCTGCTGAGAAATCACATGTCGACCTCTAACGAAAACAAGTGTACAATTTGTAATTTCACGTTAGACCCTGTGTGGTGTGTACAATAGGTATACCTCTATAATATTTTTGCTAAACCAAAAATATTACATACATTAAATTTTATTTAAATAGCAGGTGGAAGGCAAGATAGATCAAAGTCAAAGTCAAAACGTTTATTTCCTTAGAAGCACATAGCCTACATGGACAGGTCAACTTAAAATTAATAAAACTAAATTGCTTAAATAACAAATATCAAGGAAATAACATTGTCTTGACAGTTCGCTTCAATGTTTTATACTTGAGATATAAGTTACAATATAAGATAAAAAAAAATTAATTAACATTTATGATTATTTACGCTGGCAACATTTTAATCAAGCACAATCAAATCGGTTTGATTGAACACGACTGCAGCATTGCCACGCATTGCTTACAGAACTTCTCAGTCTCAACGGCGATCTGTTCTACGTGCTACTCGTATATCTAATAGCTATAGCCCACGGCTTTCAATCTCATTTCCAATTTCGAGTCTTTTAATAACTAACCTTAATTTTGAGGTATGAAATGGCGTCTTCAACCAGCTGTCCCTGAGGCGCCATTCCCGGATAATCCGGGATTCCGGATGTCCGGGAGATTAATGACTAGTTACGGAAAAGCCCGGATAAATGCGAATTCAATTACGAGTCTCATTGGATTTTTAAAGTCGCTTAGTCCGATCTTTTTGGAGATAATTGTGTTATTTTAACGTTGAAAAGAGTTGTCAAGTCTATAGAGAGACAGGGCATCAAAAGAGTTTTTTGAATAAAGGATATTAAGTATGTATAGTGTTAAGATATGTGCTTAAATATAAACTAGGTGTTTTGGAATTAGTATATAAAGCACCAGCAA
Source organism: Gymnoscelis rufifasciata (assembly GCA_929108375.1). Taxonomy (NCBI): domain Eukaryota; kingdom Metazoa; phylum Arthropoda; class Insecta; order Lepidoptera; family Geometridae; genus Gymnoscelis; species Gymnoscelis rufifasciata. The sequence goes on from OV815324.1 coordinate 11,344,529, forward strand.
AAAATGCAATTATTGCGAAAAGTACCCCACCACGAATTGCCACTTTCACTCGATTTATTTTTTACGGGCATGTTGTGTAATCTGCCTTTACCCAGCAGTTACACAAATTTTGACAGATAATGACAATTTTAGTTGTGAAACATCTGTCAAAAGCATGGAATTACAACATGTTGTAATCTCCAAGAGTCGTAAGTGGCAACTCATGGTAGGGCTTCCGTTCACTGGGAGCGCAGCACCTACGATACTCTAAGCATACAAAGTCCAGTGTTTTTGTGTGGGAATTGGGCGGGGATTGAACCCGCTACCTCTTGCAATACTAGCGGACCTTCGCACACCGCGCCACTGAGCCAGACAAAGCGCTCTAAGCTTCTTCAAAGTATTTATGAATAGGACGATTTAACCTTCAATTGAATGATCAAAAGTTTCGGGTAACTCAAGGATTATTTAAACTCTGTATTGGTATATGTGTGTTATTTTCTATTACGGCTATTTCTCGTATTTAGATATATCAAATAGGGGTTTCATTTTTAAATGTATTCTCCAGATAGATAAACTTTTAACTAAGAAACTATCTATACACGCAATGGCGTTGCGCGAGTTTATAGCTTTTTTTTTCCCGGGAACAACGTATTATCCCGTGTAGAAAGAATAGCGTAGCCTTACTCGATAATTGGGCTATCTCACACTCAAAGTATAATTCAAATCGGACCAGTAGCTCCTAAGATTAGCACGTTCAAATAAACAATCAAAAATACAAGCTCTTCAGCGATATCAAGGTTTTTTTTTGCTAGATAAGCCTTCATTTGACCACAATCTCACCTGATGTAAAGTGTCGATGTGGTCTAAGATTGGGCATGAAGACCTAGAAGGTAGTTGGCTTCTCCGGACCACATTACGAAACATGAAAAAATCGTTTCACGCACTGGCCCAGCCCGGAGTGAAATATGTAACCCTTCCTTGAGTTCTTCTGTTGTTTAACATAGTTTGTGCGTCTAAACAATTCTATAGATGACGAAGAATTGGATGTCGAAATATAACACGCTGTTTGAATTCAAATAAGTCTTCCAAACAGATCCACAAACCACGCGGAAACGGAACAAGTCTTCAGAAAAAAAAACAACTAAATCTATTTGCATTCGTAAACGCAAGCAAATAGCTACTCTAAAATGCATGTGATTAGGTTCAAATCTGATTGTATCCTTCAAACCACGCTAGCAATTCTTTTCTGGGTCTATTTTCTTTTAACCCTCCAGGCTATTTTGAACTCTAGCTCTCAGTTTTACGGTTTATTTTATTTTAGCAGTCATTTTGTTAGTCAGCTTTGCATTTTTCTAAGGAAACGTATACTTACCGTATTCTTGTAGTTTATGGTTATTTTTGGGATATTTTAAAGTTTTTTTGGTAGAAAACGAAATAGGCAATATTGTGTAAGTAACTGCTATTTTGGAAAGTTTTCCTTCTTATTAAGCATTTATCTAAAACTTGTGAGTTTTACGTAAACAATGGTATAATAAAATCGAGGCCATTCCAACTTTTATGTGATTAATAAAATAATTCGTTCCCGGTCAATGAGAATTATTTTTGACGGTAAAAAGAAATGAGAACATAATTGTTGACCTAGTTGTAGAGCTCTGCTAATGAGGTCTGTGTTTTTAGGATTTCACCTTGAGTCGAAACGATTGATTGGAAAACCCAATACGTTCTAAATAAAGCGAAAAATAATGTAATAATACTTACAAGGATGTATTTTTGTGTGCTTACCAAAATAAGACTATTTATTTTATAAGTGTACCAATATGTAGCTTCGTAATATCCAGGTAAATTAAAAAACATAAGCAATTAATAATTCGCAAAAAAATCTAACATAAATTTCATTTAAGTGATTTAACTTTTATCCTGATCATAACATTTCTAAGCCCGGCTGATTTACACCCGCCTATCGAAAAGCCCGGATGCGGCGAATTATACGGCACTTCCGGCAGATAAGCGCCGTTGCCTGCCGTTACCTGCCGTTAGCGTTATATCGGATGAACGGTAACGCTTTATAAAGTCTCGGATCGAATCGTTAAAGAAAACGGTCTCTTGTAAAGATGGGCTGGATAATGAATTTCTAGTGGGCTACACTTTGTTTATGTTAAGAAGATTATATTGACAGATTTAGTTGATCAGTAAATATGGCACTGTTTAGTGTCTGTATATTTTTTTTAATTGTTGAAGGGCTTGTTTCGTAAAATTAGACAACGGTTAAAATATACATAGAGTTATCAAGTCAACTGACAACTGTCAGTGACTGAAAAAACAATATTTTTTATTGGTATAGGGTACCCATGCTTTAAACGGAAAATCAAAAGTTTTGTCTACAAACCTTTATGAGTGTGTTATTTATGGATAGATCTTAAAAAATGATATTGAGGTATCTTTCATATTTTATTTCTAAACTCAATAGTTTACGCAGGAGACACCTTCATAGCAGTAAAATGTGTGCCGCTCCTGTAATTTCTAAAATAAGATATTGATAGAACTGAAAAAATATATTATGCATTAATCTTTGCAAACTTTCACCGAAAATTTATCTCTCTGACTGCAACTTATTTTATGTGTTTTTATAACAATAAGTATATAAACTATTTAGATGCCATCTCATACTTTTCAAATTTATTAAAACTTGACAAAATCACTTGACACCGTTGCGTCGTGCAAATTACGGCCGTGTTGAACAAATCAAATATTTTGCTCGCGAACGGCCACTTTGATAAGGCCTTTTACCCAACACCGAGTAAATTTATGATGACAGGCTAATTATTACACGTAATGTCTTCCTCCCTGATAAGGAAAAAAATATAAAGGACGGCCTCGAAAAAACAGGCCAGTTGCTTGTTTTTCAAGTTTCTGAGAGCGATTGTTCATTCCTTATCTCTGATCTCTTTGTCAAGTTGTGAAAGAGTTCTGTTGAAGCGAAGGGAATTGGTTGTCTCTTTAGTACTTGATTCAGAAGTTTTGTTGTATTTTCTTTTATTTCTCTGTATAGGATTTGTATTTATTCAATCAGTCAATCATTTGTTAAAAAACAAAGATAGTATTACATAATTAACGCAGTCTTTGGGACTTTTGCTCCTGTGCTACCTAGAAACTGTGTTACAGCAGGTAATTAAACATAATCGAAAGAATGACGTATACAAGCATTATCGTAACCAATATATAAACATAACCTCACAAACTTTTTAACTTTAGAGAAATAATATAGTAAAATTGATATGATTAACTCATTTTTCTGTTTTCTCAATAATGTTAAATCTTCGATTCGAACCAGTTCTGGTAAATCTCAAGAATGGGTTGTGTAAAATGGTTTTATTTCGATGTCTCGTGAAGACTCGGTACTCAAACTGATTTTCTGAAGATATCTGAATAGGAATTATGAGGCGGGAGCATCTGACCCCGGGTCGTGTTTGCCTAAAGGCTTCCCGCCGCGTGGTCGCGCAGGCGTTCAAAGAGCCATAGGTAGGCTGAATTTTGTATCATCGCTTATTTTCGGCGCGTAACGTCTGCATGGAAATACTATCAGCGCTAATCGGTCGGTGTAAATCTCAAAAGTTTCTATAGGGTACATTCAAATTGCTACGCGGCGATCTGATAGCGTCGATGATAAGTGTGATACAACAATCAGAGTAAAGTATAGCGTGGGGTAGCGTTCACCGCGTGGCAGACGCTTCGCAGTCGCTTTGGTAGCGCAGGTTTGGGCAAAGCTAACATATAACTCACCATTCCTATATATTGAATAATGATCGTCGGCGGAGTAGAGTAAATTACATTCTAACAGGAGAGCAATCTGGCCATCGCTCGTGCCAACAAAAAACCTTCAATTCCATTAATTATCTTTTTTCTCTTTCGCTATTATTGAACGAATGGTCTTCTTTCAATTGAGAACGTTGAATTGATTTCTATTTAGCTACGTTGTTCTTGATATTTTTTTTTAAGCTTGGAGTTTTGTTTATAATAACATTATCAGTAACGTAGTTTGAGCTTTATAGGTAAGTTATAGAATTAGTCATAGTTTTTTTGTCATGAATTAAAAGTATGTTAGTTCCTGCATATAATTTTTGTACTATAATCTATATTATTAAAGACTAGCTGTGCCCCGCGGTGTTACCCGCGATATAATGCATTTTCCCGCGGAATGACGTTTTCCCGCGGTAAAAAGTAGCCTATGTTATTTTTCAGGCTCTAGAGATTCTGTGTACCAAATTTCATTTAAATCGGTTCAGTAGTTTTCGCGTGAAAGAGTAACAAACATCCATACATCCATACTTACAAACTTTCGCCTTTATAATAGTAGTAGGATTTTAACTTATCAAGTAAAGTCATTTTGAAAAATTAAATCAAAAATGAGATGTTTTGGATTTGTCATGTATTGTCGGCAAACGATTTTGAGGTCGACTCTCTCCTATCCTATCTTTCATCACCATGCTTAAGATTCCTACGTCGTACCCGACAACACTCACAGTTCGAAAACTTTCATTTTCGGTTCTACAACAACGTAGGATAAAAACAGCCAAATGCAAAACACTTTTTGCCTAAAAGCCCCATGAAGATAATCTCGTTAGGCATTCCTCGCACGCAGCGATGGGACGAAGCGATGGGACAAAACGCGTCGTAGCTTCAAATTCAGCTGTTTCCGAGATTTTTACCCGCATTATTTAGACATGGAACAGTGCGCTGATAACATGCTGTGTTTTTCTTGTGATGTGACTTGTTTATTAATTATTAAAATCCCTGGTAAACGGGGTAATTAGGTCTTACGTGTAGATGCTAAGCTGGGGGACTAATTAGAGTGCACTTGATGAAAAGATTAAATAAATAAATATTATCCGATCAATCCACACACTAATAAATTACCGGTGCGAAGCCGGGGCGTGCCGCTGGTACTTAATATAATAGATATACTTACATTAAATATTACACTTCCAGACCATGGAAAAAGTGCATGCAGAACATACAAATACTTGACCCCTCGGCGTGAATCGAACCCGCTACCTCTTGCACCGCAAGCGGATCCTCGACCACCGCGCCACAGAGGCAGCCACAAAAGCTACAAGATTCATCGACTTTTACAATCAAGTAAAAATGTGGGTAAAATCGTAGTATCCAGGTAAAGTGCAAGGAAATACAGGGTGTTAAGTAATAAAGTTTTATTGAATCGATAAAAAAATGTAATGACTCGCCCGGATTTTGATTTTTCCAGCGTTGTACCAATTTCCTTCAATCTTTTTGATCCATTTTCGAATACGTGGAATGCCTGCCGCATCATTTGAGTGGCGTAAAAATAGAATACTGAGGGAGTTGAATTATTTGTTCAATAGGTTTCCATAGTTTTTATATGCTGCTTATTTGAAAGGAGATTTTTTTTTAAATCAGCAACGAGTATTGTTCCAACCGTTGTCGAGTTGTAAGTGTTTGAATATTAAGATAATTATTGACTGAACTCAGCTACGCGCAACACTACATTTACATCATTAAGTATGTCGTAAGTTAATACTTAATTTTTTATTTACATTGTTCCACAAGAGATGCAAAATCTATTTGCAAACGAATCCATTGAGTTTACGATCAAGATATCCTCAATGTAGAAGGCTATCGCCGGTATTGTCGTGTCGGAGCTTTGTCGTGTCGGGCGCTGAAAGCATGTCGAAGTCAAAGGCGCATCTCCGATAAAGTGCTTTTAGAGTTGGGAAGTGTATGGGTAAAAATGCCGGAATAGAGTTGCTTTTAAGCTAACTAACATTTAATTTATTATGATTTTAATAAATGATAAACCTCACTTCTAAGTAAACGTACGTATGTAGGGTTTTCTTAGTTTTAAATAAAAAGAATCTAATGGGACTTCTACCGAATACGGATAATTTACGATAAAATCATGAACTCATAAAGATCAATGGTTATATATAAGCTATTAGTTATTTAATAGCTTAGTTAGTGAAATTCCTACTAGAGGAATTGTTAATTTCTAGAGACTCAAATCTTTGAACTTTGTGTAAAAATTATACTGGCATGCTGGCTGGCATGGCTGGATTGTATACTTGACGTTCCTTGGTATAACTGCTAAAATTTAAAAACATATTCCTATTAATGTAACAATATAATATTTTTTGTTAAAAATCATATATTTAAATTTCCGAAGAACGAGGTAATAATCATCATCAAAATACGCTTCATATTGTGAAAAAAAAAATGTTGATTAATTTTAAGTTGAAAACAAAACTGACTTCAAAAATAGGATGTTTTGAAGACGGTTTTGTTTCAAATTATGTCAAAATAAAAAAAATATATTTTCTTAGAAGCACAGTGTGTTCATGGACAGGTTAACCTTAAATAATTAACCAATTTTAATTATAACAGTTTCAGAATAAACAGTAAATAACCGTATGTTTTATTTAAATAAGATGTTATTTTGACACATCCGGCTTTCAAAATACTATTTCCCATATCCGGTTATTCAATTACATCCGGCTTCCCATCCCTATGTCCCAGTTTCAACTTTCTCGTCTTTGATCGTCCCGCCAGACTGTAGACATTGCAGTGCAGGGAGCAGGTATCCTATAGAGGTAGGTATTCTATTTACAGCTCGCAGGTATTCTAGATTCCAACCAGGTTGTCTATTGTATCTTTGACATCTTTACCGACGAGGGATTGTGTGTAACAGTGAATCTGATTGAAGCCGTGGCAGGTTTACTGATTTCAAATTTGAACTATTTATTATTTGAATTTGATTATAGGTATCATGCACTGACATTTTTATCTTGTTGATATATTTCGCTCATGAAAACTGTAAAATTAAGTAAAATGTAAATATATTTCTCTTTTAAGTGAATGTAGTTCTTAAGAAAAATAAATGATCTTAAGCCCGATATTCATTTGTACTAAAACCCAGCCTGTAGTTTAGACGTACTATTTCAGAATCAATAAATGACTATGACTATTAATAACTAGTTAAATCGTTAGATATTTTTACTTTGCAAACTCGGATATATGAAATTAAAGAATTACACTTGAATGAAGAGTTCGAAGCGTAGCCGATTTGGGTTCTTAAGGCACAATGCCTTCTTGACGTTTATCTTCACATGACATTTGGTTCATTATTTTTGTTACTTTAGGGAACTATTGGATGCGGCGTAGACAGTAAATAATACAGATTTTTTTGGACAAAAGTTATAAAAATTCATACAATACATAAGTCTAAATGTAATGAGAATTAAATTCGAATATGGTTTAAAGTCCAGGTTAGGATTTTAAAATGAATATGGATTTAAGTGTCAGCAATAAGCTATGTTGCCAAGTATAAACAAAAATGTAGTCCTAACAAACTTCTTAAGCTTTTTTACTTTAATCTTCCACGTGCTGCACAGCAGGAATGTCCGGGACCCTCTGCGAGAGTAAACAGGATTCCGCCCAAATTGGCTCGACTTTGAATACAATATAGAATGGACGGTGTTATACTAACGGATTCGGGTGTCGTTTTGTAAATCGCTTTGCTACGTGATGGCTCGAGTTAGTTTGGAAAGAAACTTATTTACAATAGAATAGAATAGGGTTTTATTGAGCACAAAATAAACAACAAACTCGGTACATAATTATAAACACGGCATTTTATTACTAACTCTATTGCTCGTCATCTCAACACTCACCCCTTTCTAATATATAAATAAATATTTCCGGACAATTCACACAATAACCCGTGGTAAGCTCTAAGCTTGTGTTTACAGTACTAGACATCTGATTTACTAAATGTAATAGACATACATACATTATTTATTATTCATATTAAACCAAGGAGAAAATGCTTGCAGAACATACAAACACTTTGCCCCCTCAGCGGTAATCGAACCCGCTACCTCTTGCGCCGCAAGCGGACCACTGCCCACTGAGTCAATATCTATGTAGTATATCAGTCACCTAACACCCATAGTACAAGCTCTGCTTAGTTTGAGGTAAGGTGATGCTGTGTGATTAATCCGGAAATATTTATTTACTCCTTTTTTTGTGAGTTTGTGATGATGTAAGAGTGTTTTATTGTTTGAGTAATAATATAGCTGACATACCAGAATAATACGAAGGCTACTTTATCGCGGTAAAATACTATTTTCAGGAAAACAAATAATTGCGTATAGTTCGATTCCGAACAAATTTGGTACGAAAAAAGTTATTATAAAACGAGCAAAGCCGCGGATGGTCAGCTAGTTTAACACTAAGACCAAATAAACCATAATGAAACTTGTAAAAATATAAGCTTAAAGGCTTCCTACTCCATCTCCGAGTAAAATCCGAAGTATCAAATCAGTGGTTCTTTATAGCACTGTCTTGCTCAGTTACTCCGAGTGAGACAGCATGCTCTTCAAATACTAATTAGCTACTTGGAGCTTTACTTAGACGTGGTTAAAGAACCTACTTTTCGTTTAATCAATTTAACAAGAACGTGCCAAGTAATAGAGGCTTACATTTTGCTCGAAAGCATTACTACGTCTTGATTTTTCGTTAGCAAGATAAAAGAAATATAAGTGTATATTTATTTTAATAATCTTAATAACTGACTTATTTATTTTAAGTCATCTACCCTATCGTCGCATCTGTCGGTGAAATAGTCGCCGGTGGAACTCAAAAGCCGGACTGCACCTTATGTTAAACGATTGGAATCTTCTCAAAGGAGCTCTTTACAGAGGTATGTAATATGTGTAATTGGATTCCTGGCGCCTCTACACACCCGGCGAGGACGGGCCCTGCCGAGCCTGCTTCTAACTCACCGACACGACAATTATAGTGCACTTTACATAAGATTTGTGAGAAAGAGAAGTAGTAATATAAATAGATTGAAAAGCCAATCCAGCAAAAAAAATCGTCAACTGTTTTATTTTGATAGTTTATAAATCACTAGCTGCCCGCCCGTGCCATTTTATGGGCATTTTTACCGAAGAAAAAAGTAGCTTTTGACCTTTACTGGGAAAATTACACTAACTATTACACTCTGATGCTCTATATCCTAGAAATTTATTATGAATTGATAAAGAAATAATTATGCGTCCAGTATTTTTGGACGGGTTAACAGGCCCATTAACCATAATACCTGGTTTTTGTATTCATCATGCCTACGTTATCATTGAAATACTGTTACCAGTGATCCGGCTCCTACAAGACACGACGCCGATGAATGCAGCGTAACGTTAACTAGACAAATCGTGTCGTCGAGTATAAAGGGTGTGGACCTAGTCGATTGAATATTCAGTAATTTGGAAGGCTTACGAAGGCTTTGATCGTAGCGTACAATAGCGGCGTTACCGATTATGCCCTATGTGTACAGGGGCTTAGCTGTGTAGCCTGGATTTCGTAATACTAATAACACAACATTGAGTATTCAGTGAACTGTTAATTTGATATAATATTAGCAATATTGGTCCGTTTATGTTATTTGGTGATGAGACATATCGGCTAGAAATAATATATTAATATGCAGGAAGGCAGGTATTTTTGTACTAATTAAGGTAGGCATATAAGACTAATGAGAATTAGGCATAACAACATAAACAGTACAGATAAATAGACCAATACTTTGGAGAAACCGACATGTTCTGAGAACTTAAAAAAAGAGTTTGAAGGACATGTGACAATCCGCACTTGGGCAGCGTGGTGAATTAAGGCCTAATCTCTCTCGCCAAGAGAGTAGTCCCTGTGTCCCAGCAGTGGGAACGTTAATAGGGATCATCAGATGATGATGATGATGATGATTGTTGTAAAATCCACTCAAATACAGATAGACCCATTTTAATTATGTTTTAAAACTATACGCTTATTTTAGAAAAACTTAATCTACATAGTTCATCATTCATTTAAGTGTGATTTGAATATAGTGCTTGCAACACGAATGTTTCTCTGTTCGCAAAGTAAGTTTATGATTTAATTTGAATGCTTGGCGATTGCCGAATAATTGTATTTTGTGTTATAATTGTAGTTGTGTTTTGTGACCCTAATTAGATAAATAATTCAAACTATTTCGGCCATCAGATGCCCACCCCTGGGCATACGCCTCAAAAATGTTTAAAGTCGTTGGACCATAACCTACTCCACACATTAGCAAATAATCTTTTAAATAATTTATTTAAATTCCATTATTTCATTAAATGAAATTATTAATTTTATAGATTTAGGTGGTTTCCCTTCTCACACATGAAAACATTATGTTGGATCAAAATCAATCCTTTTGTTATTGTGATATCATTCTACTCCTATTGTGCGTGATTTGTTGCCAATGTATCAATCACTGTTTTTAAATTTATAAATTTGCCAAGGCACCTGATAAGCCGCTGATGAGAATTAACATGTCCGACCTCTAACAGCCCAAGTGTTCTGTTAGTTCCTAAGGTAAATTAATAAATTAATTACCGAATGAATAACTCACCACTCGGCCGAAGGTTAACTTGAGTCATATTCATATTCATTTACTCGTTGATTCATGTGGTTACAAATGGTGTTAAGTTTTATATATACTCTAGTCTTTAGTAAAGTGAATCGTTTGTAATCTCCCCCTAAGTTTAGGGCTTTTAAAACATCATAATTTTTTGCAACTCGAATATTGTAATAATTTATGAATATTTCGTAAAGCATCAACCCCGCTTTGAAAGCTAACAAACGGAGCGCGAAGTAACGAATTTTGACAGCTAAGTGCTGTGGGTGTCGCGTCGCACGTAGCTGTAGCTGCCAGCTAATTAGCTGCGTGCGACAGACGTCCGCAGCAGACTGCTGCCGGTATTAAACAATTATACAGCGTGACTATAAAGCGGTGAACAGATTTCGCTGCTTTAAATGATTAACTAATATATTTGTTACGTATTTTTATCGTTAAGCAATGAAATATTGTTTTTAGTGAGTTTTTGTTATACTACATAATAACATTTTTCTATCACTTAAATAATTAAATTTACATACAGAATATATCAATTTATATCAATGTGTTATAAAGTTTTTTTACTGAAATAAAGCAAATAATATTCAAGCGAAATTACTATATTTTAATGTATTGAATGTTTTAGTTTAACATATCAGACTAATTCTTAGCGCTCACCATAGGCAAATCTGTTTAGAGCCCCCTCATAGAATTGATAAAGCCGCGCACACCTTAAGATAATTGTTTTTTAGACTCATGAGTCTGTAATAAGACTTGTCTAAGGTGAGCGGTGAGCCTAAAAGGGGATTTCACCCCTTTTTGGCTCACCGCTTGCAGGGAAAATAGTGAACAACCTTTTTTGTAGGGATGAGATATTTGTGTTTTTTTTTCCTTTAAATATCAGTCATGTTGTGTGCTCAGTTCATTTTGCAAAATACCTAAACACCTTAAGTACTGGGTATTTAGTCTCATTATGGCAGCTGTAATTGTTTGCTGTTAGTGGAAATTATCTCGTTGTTAGACCAAGAATTAAAACAGGGAATTTACCTTGAAAGAGACGTTGAGTTTCTTGTTGATGTAATAGCTTTTGAATCTTACCTGTAACAGAAAGATGAAATTTACAGACATGGCCAGGTGCTTCAACTTTAATATATACATAATTATGTTAAATAATATCAACAAAACTTCAAAATATTTTGTTCATGCTATTTTCCTCCTTAAATATGTTCTTTATCTATATTGATATAAATTTGGTATTGTTTGTATTCATAATCTGTATTGTATGTAAAAATACTTTTAATTGTACAGTATGTGCACCCCAACAATTACAGCAACCAATACAGGTTGACAGGAAGAAAATGCCTTTTTTTTTATATCAAAAAATTAATGAAATATTTTTATTATATTATTGTAGGTACCTCTATAAACCAATGATAAGACAAGTAAAATATTATTTTGAGGCAAATAATTAAATATCAAAATTAATTGACCAAAACTAAAACATTCAATATTTGATAGCCTCATTGGCGCGGTGGGCTGAGATCCGCTTACGGCGTAGGGTTCGCTAAAGGCGAGTCAAGTGCTTACAGAACATCCGATTCCGAATTATTCCGATCTGTCACCCTGCTTTGTCCCCATGGGGTGACAGAACGGACAAAAAAGTTTGATCTGTCCCCCTGTTACCGATGAGGGGACAGTTCGAACTTTATTCAGCTCCTTAATGTTTTATCTGTCCCCCTATAAGTATTAGGGGGACAGATCAAACTTTTTTATTCCTGTTTGTCCGCAATAGAATTAAATATATTCTTAAAATCATACAAAAAAATATTATTTATATTTGATTACGTTCTTAAAAATAATGCAACCTTTTATTAATTAAAAGCCAAAATGGTTTCGATTTATAATCACCTTTATTTATATGAGTTATAAATTCAGTCTCTAATAATTATCAGTCTCATAAATCACGAAAGGTACATTTTACACAATCAGTCTCATTAAGATACAAATATTCATATTAAAACTTACTAACACCACGAAAATATCTTTATCAATCAACATAAAATCTTGCTTTAAATATAAATCGCAGTAAATATTGTACATATTACAATCAGTCTTCTGATTTGACTTCTTACCTAGTTACTATAAAATTAAATGAAACCTGGACTAATAAACTAAAAATTATTAACGTAAATAATTTAAAAACTTAAATAAACGAATCAATTGTCTAACGAATTATAAAACTTTAATTTTTTTTACATGCAGATTTCGGCAGTCAAAATGTGACTACTAATATTGTGCCCGTAGTTTACGCTTTAATGAGTCACAAGGATCAAAAAAGTTATGAAATTTTATTTAACCTGATCAAATCATAGATTCCAGATTGGAAACCTAAAACTTATAAATCTGATTATGAAATTGCAGCAATGAAGGCAATAAAAAAGATTTTTCCAGAAGTCACCGTTAAAGGTTGTTTCTTTCACTACAACCAAGCTGTATGGAAGAAGAGAGCCGCTCTTAAGCTAACTAAATCAAAACTTTTGAAAAGGGCAGTGGAATTGAGTGCCGTCCTGCCACTGATACCTAATAGTGAAATTTTAAATGGATGGGCTTATATCGCATCAGAAAGTCCGAATGATGAACAAAGTAAGAAATTTCGTCATATAATCAAACAATGGATCAAACGGCGTGATGCTGAGTTCAGAAAAACCTGGTGTGTTTTTGGTGAACGTCATGGCACTACAAACTTTCTAGAGGGCTAGCACCATGCGTTTTTTGAAGTGAAGCTTCTATAGAATCGTTAGTGTGAGTGATATGAAACCGGATGAAACGGAAATGGAAATAAGATTGCTTTTTATTTGGAAATAATATTAAACGCTAAAAAGGTTAAGCAGCAGGTAAAACAAATATTCTAAAAGATAATATAAGAATACATAAGTACTTGTCAAATGCAGTTTGTAGCTGGTGAAATTACTGTTGGTCATTTATTTGAGAAATTAAGATAGACATGTTTTTATATATTTTATGTTTACAGTTTACAGTTATACAAAAAAAATAAGTTTTATAATTCGTTAGACATTTGATATCGTTTAATTAAGTTATCAAATTATTTACATTATTAATTTTTAGTTTATTAGTCCAGGTTTCATTTAATTTTATAGTTACTAGGTAAGAAGTCAAATCAGAAGACTGATATTGTAATATGTACAATATTTACTGTGATTTATATTTAAAGCAAGATATATTTTCGTGCTGTTAGTAAGTTTTAATATGAATATTTGTATCTTAATAAGACTGATTGTGTAAAATGTACCTTTCGTGATTTATGAGACTGATAATTATTATAGACTGAATTTATAACTTATACAAATAAAGGTGATTATAAATATAGACCATTTTGGCTTTTAATTAATAAAAGGGTGCATTATTTTTAAGAACGTAATCAAAAAAAAAATAATATATTTTTGTATGATTTTAAGAATATATTTAATTCTATTGCGGACAAACAGGAATCAAAAAGTTTGATCTGTCCCCCTAATAACGATAGGGGGACAGATAAAACATTAAGGAGCTGAATAAAGTTCGAACTGTCCCCTCATCGGTAACAGGGGGACAGATCAAACTATTTTGTCCGTTCTGTCACCCCATGGGGACAAAGCAGGGTGACAGATCGGAATAATTCCCGATTCCGATGTTAACACTTACTCCTTGGTTTTTAATATGTATAACAAAAAAATCTGTATATTTGTATGTCTATTATATTAAAATTATCAGATCTATAGTACCGGGGACACAAGCTTTGAGCTTACCACGGGGCTAGATGTTGTTTGATTGTCCGGAAATATTTATTTATGTACCAAAAATAAAACATTTATAACAAACGATCTCAATTGACTATTTACACGTTGACTTTTTAAAATATACAAAATGTTCGTCTGAATAGGAAAAATGAGTTCTAATCAGGCCCAATTAGGTACAAGATGCCTCTGCCAAAATGAACGCAATTCACGTAACAAGACAAGTCATTGCCGTAATTTGCAAAGTTGGGGGAAGTCGTAAAAAGACGAAATGTTGTTAAGTGAAGTGCCGAGGTGCTGTCCTTTGGAGTTCTTAGAAGGAGGCTTATGTTTACGAAAATTTGGAAATACAGACATCTGTATGAATGTATATCCAAAAAAACTGTATTTCCAAAATAAACCCGCCGCTTATCAAAACATCCGTCTATAAACTAGATGGAATGTCTCTTTGTAAGACACACGATACAAAATAATTTATTTGAATAGTTTGACGTTTTTTTGAGCCTTCATTTGACAACAATCTCACCTGATGTAAAATGTCGATGTGGTCTAAGATGGGGCATGAAGACCTAGAAGGTAGATGGCTTCTCCGCGCCACATTACGAAACATGAAAAAATCGCTTCACGCACTGGCCCAGCCCGGAGGATGGTGACAAGCCAGGTTTATGTCGAATTGGCCAAAATATGACAATTTCTTATTCGCCCCACGTGAAATTCTTTGTCCCGCAATACCAAAGTGATTTTGAATTTACAAAGCCTAATAATGTCACAAAACGCAAATTAATTGAACCATACTATTAACTAGCTCCAACGTCGAATAGATATTTGAACTAGGTAATTGGGTAGTAACGTAATTTCGATAATGATATTGTAGTTGAAATTCCACCAAATAGCCACTAAAAATTAATTACCAATGACTAAAAATTTATGAGTTTCGCGTCACGTTATGCTATAGAGCAAAATGTACTAAATGTATACGTCCTACTACGGAACTATGGTGCTGTTTATCTTGGCATTTAATTATTAAATTGATTACACAAAGAAGGTATACAGTATTTTTGAACGGGCTAACAGACGAACTAAACAAATTACCTATTTTATATAATAGTTTTTTTTATTTCAGATTACATTATGGGTCCATAGTTTATTAGTAAAGACTTGAGATAGGCTAGTAACAAATTGATGTTTTATTAGCTTAATGCAAACAATAATGGCAATTTAATTGTATTTAAAATTAATTAATTAATTATTGTGGAATACTCTTCCATTAGAAATGCGTCAAGCTACTCGTAAATCTCTTCCTATTTTAAAAAAATATATTTTTGCCCATTTTTTGTCTTGCTTACCACACTAGTTTTCTTATTCTATTTTACATATGCATCTCGCTCTGTGTATTTGCTTAAAATGTATTTGTTATTTCGTATAATATTTAGGTTTATTATATGAGTTCTTTATGTATTTTTTAAATGTTTTTCTTATATTTGTTCTACGCCACTGTCTTTTCATCCCATTTATTTCCTGTCCATCCCAAGGTTCAATAAAAATAAAAATATTTCCAGACTACTCACACAGCAGGTTGCCTGGAAGAGATCGCTCATAGCGATAAGGCCGCCCTTTGTAACCTGTTTTGAATTGAGTTAAGGGTTTGTAAAGTATTTTACTAATTTATGTGGAGTACAATAAAGTGTTTTCTATTATATTCTATTCTATAGTTATCATGCCTATCCGTCTGTCACGCCTAACAAAGAAAAGTAAAAAAGTAAATAATTATTTATTTGACATAAAAGACGTACTTTTTACGACGTAAAGAGACACACTTTTCCCTCACACTAGACCAATGAACCGATCAAAATACATATAACTTCTTTATCTAGGTAAACCACCGTTCTGAAGTGAAAATCAGTGTCTGATAATATCCAAGTTTCCACTGTAAGGATGTCGTATAATGTGAGTACAACGCCGGCGGCGCCCGGCGTCGCGGCGCCGCCGGAATACATGCAAACTGTGCATAGCTATACATTTACCTTGTTAATGTTATTGGTGAGGCATCTTGTTTACTTTGCGGTAAAAATGAGGTTATTTAATGTGTACAATACTTGCCTATTTAATAAAAAACCTAGTAAATTTAATTATCATTATTAAATAGACGAAAGCCTTTGATTGTTATTGTTTGATACTTGATAAAATCAATGCTTATATTATAAAGATGACGAGTTTGTCTGTTTGAACGCGCTAATCTCAGCGACTTCTTGTCCAATTTAAACAATTATTTCGCTGATAGCAATCCTCAATGTCAATAATCATTGTCAATGTAATTGACAGTTTCAATGGGTGAACTTGGTTCAATAAAACTAGATTTGTAGCATTAAGTAAATGATGAAATTGAGGCTTAGTCTGTATTCGTAGTGTATAAATGGTAGTTTTTGACTTAAATTTCATTGTTTTTATTTGTAAACATATTAAATTCGATGTTATAACACATCGTACACGGTCGTTGCCCAAATTCGTGATGAACTGAAAACCGAGTCTCAAAGCTAACTACACGGTACCAGTACGTTCCTATTACAGAAAATAAAAATATTTCAAACGTAACACAAGGGTCAACCGTCCAAACTATTCTTTGTAACACAAGCTATAAAGCTTGCAGCTTCAACCAGCTTGAAGGGAATAGCTTGAAGCTCCAAACAGCCCGCGCCCAGTTTCAGCGCGACATTGTCGACATTTCTGGAGAATGCTTCAGTTTCACAAAGTCCGCCACTTTGGAATTTTACTAGCTTCGGCTTGTTGGGTGAAACATAACCGGTAAGGGCGAGAGTTGGACTTACGAAGGGTTCTGTACGTTATAGAATAGAATAGAATAGAAAATTCTTTATTACACACACCATATGTTATACAAAAATACAAAATTATGAAAACTGAAAATAATTGAATATTATTTGAATATTAATTATTGGTTATTTGAAGAGATAAATAATATTGGACTATATTTATCATTTTAATTAATTACCAAAAACATAATGTTTAATTGATTATGTAATGTTCAAGTATAATAATATCCTGCTTTTAATAATCAGCATAAAATTAAAAATCTATAATTTGTAAAATTAAGACTTTCATACAAACTTTCAACCCCCATTTTACGTTATTAGAGGATGATTTACAAATAAAAATTTACATGTTTCATACTTTTTAATAAGAATAGAATAGAAATTACTTTATTTTAAACCACACAAATAAAGAATAAGCAAAACCCTTTATTAAAATAAAAACAGGGCACAAAGGGCGGCCACCATAATGAAAATTTTATAAGAACCATCATAATAAATTTTATTCGAATAACATTAAAAACATAGGACTTTCATACTTCAACCAACATTTTCATTATAACCCACGTTTAACCCCCTTAGAGGTGGAGTTTCGTATAATACGATCTAAGCTGACGTCTACACCCTACAAAAACCTACCTGCGAAATTTCAGGTTTTGATGTGGATTATGAGAACTCGTAATTAATCAGTTTCTGGTAAAATAGTCCTTTCAATATGTTTTTATAGATTCAACTTGCCAACCCAGAAGTACCCACAAACACAGCTTAAATCGGGTCAACAACAAAATACCAAGCTATAAGCTATAAATTACTAGCAATAAGAGCTTGTACAAATAGCTTGAATAGCGGTTGGGGGTGAAGAGGGGTGAAAGGGGGGTGAAGGGAGGTTATTAATAGCTCTTCTGGATATTGCAATGCTGTGCAGCTGTTTGATGTCGCAGCATCTTGCGGATTGTAATCTAAATACAGATGATGCCGATGGATCAAAATTTTGCTGCATTCTTTTGCTGTGATAAATATATATGTACTAGCGGCCCGCCCTGCGTCGCACGGGTATAAAATTTTCCCGGAAATGATCCGAATTTTTCTCGCCGTAAAAACCATCCAATCTCTCAAGTTGGATCGAACTGCACATGGTGTGCGAACTTTATTATAATCGGTTAAGTGGTTTATGAGTCCATTGAGGACAAACATTGTGACACGAGATTTATATATATTAAGATAGATATTATATTTAACGTTTTTAAGGTTACGTACTTAATGGGTAAAAATGGGATTCTATAGAGAGTTCGTTGTATGTCTGTCTTCTCGTCGATTCGAAACGACCCATTCTAAAAGAGGCAATGGGCGATTCATATAGTGGAATGACAGCTCACGGTATGAAACAGCTCAAGAAAAGTGATACATAGAGAGTTACAATTTTGAGGGATGATGTATTTCTTTTGCCGCTATAACAAGATATAGTAAGAACTCAAATAAATCATTATTTAAGGGGCTCCCATCACCAACCGTAGATTTATTAAAAATATAAGCAGCTTTGCGCGTGGTTAGTATTTGGATTATGCAGACTGCTGCAAATTTTAAACTATCCGTTTGGCTGAAAACTGCAAAAAAACTGTGGCGTGTGACTTTGATTAACGTTTTTTCCACAAGTCGGGGATTTCGACAAGTTTTTTGCAATAGTGTTGAAAACATTCATGCCAATTTATTGTCAACCCACTCTTTTTTACACGTCTCTTGTATGTCGGGGTCCGCTGTAAGAAAACTCTTTTAGGGTTAAGCTCACCTTTTGTACATTTTGGCTTATTTATAAACTTTTTGAAGTGAAACTTCTATAGAATCGTAGTGATTTCAAACCGGAAGCAAAAAGATGAAACGGAAATGGTAAGAGACACAAATACAATGCTTTATTTAAATTTCTTTTAGCGATACTTCGTAGTTGAGACTACGAAGTATCGCGCAAAGAGGTGTTGCTGTATTTTATTTTTATTATTTTGTAACATACTTTATGTAATACGTTTTATTGAAGTAATAAAAATAATCCGAATAATTACAGATATATGTTTGTTTCTCTTATCATTTTAGCAGATGCGTTCATTTACCCTTTTTTTCTATTCGATATACGAGTATATCATAATTATAGTTCGTAAGTAGTAGACTCCAATCGTGCGTTGTAGCTGACACACACACACTTTTTTTTATTCTTCTTATTCTTTCGTCGATTTACTGAAGTTTCACTTCTATCGTGTGTGAATCGCACACACGCCTTTTTTTTATTTTTTTTTATATGTATTTTTGTGTGTGCAATAAAAATTTATGAAATTTATGAAGACAAAGATTGCGAAAAGTTATAATGAGGTCACAGGTAGGCTCAGCGCAAACGGGCTACCGACTTCATCCACCGGTGGTGGTTGTAAGTGCCAGAAGCGGGCGAGAGCCAGTGTCCATTCGTTCGGAATCCAACGCTATTTGTAATCCTCTAAGCGGGGTGGGTGTAATAAAGTGACAGTGGCGCGTATTGGCGACTGTGAGACCATAGTAGTAGGCGAGTGGCCGCCATCGACACACGTGCGCTGTTTTACAAAATGAATAAAAAATAGTGTGAACTGCTAGTAGCTGGCCGCCGGTCGCTGTCGTCAGCGGCCCGTTTGCACCTGTCCTAAGTCAGTAGCATAAGCGTAAAGAGTTTGAGAAGCATAGTTAACTCACAAGTTGGAATAAGTAGTGCAAGTTTGAGAGTTTGTACCAATTCCGAGAAGACGCAAGGTTGGAGATCAAGATGAGTCTGCCGGGTGATGTCTTAGAATGCTTTTACAACTTTCATATTATATTTTTTTCCTCATAAATGCTTTATTTACGGTTATGAGAATTTCAGAGATGTATAATGAAACTTATTATATTACATTGAAACTGGAAGAATAAGTAAGGAAGAGATCGCTCATAGCGATAAGGCCGCCCATCAATCATAATGAATATAATATAATCATAATGTTAGACTACAACATTATGATTATGCTAAGTCTATGTTTGTTTGTTTTTTGTGTGTTTTGTGTGGTGTGCAATAAAGTGTTATCTATCTATCTAATGAGAGATTATTTAAATTATTTTTATGTGAGATTTTTTCAGATTGGTTCTGTACCCAATGAGTAAAACGGGACCCTATAACTCAGACTTCGTTGTCCTGTCTGTCTGTCACCATACTGTATCTCAATCGTGGTGGTTCGAGAGTTGAAGTTAGAGTGATGATGTATTTCTGGTGCGCTATAACAACAAATACTTAAAATACAGAAAAAGTAATATTTAAGAGGGTCCCATACAACGAACGTGATGTTAAGGTCGCGCGGAGCCAATACTTGGATAGGTGACCGAATTGCATCCATTTTTCTATATATATTTTTTTGTACATTAAAATTTATATGAAATTCGCGGAACCCTGGGGATAGTATGAGTCCAACTCATTCCGCCTCTGAATTCTTAGTCTCCAAAAATGTATGCGCGCATTAAAACACGTGCTTTAACGGTTGAAGACATATATATATATAATACACCTATGTGACCTTCTCAGCAATGTCTAGATCTTATGTGACTAATGTACCCAATTCTAGCGGCAAACGTGCGATCGCAAGATGCACACGTTAGGGTACCATTAATATAGTTGTACTGAATATTGGAGGGGGGGCTTGGCTTTGAGAAGGTCACGTATAGGTGAAGACATACATCGTGATGGAACCAAGTTACTAGTACTTTGAAGATTTTGAAGAACATTATTATATTTGAAGAAATATTAACATACTCAAGAGCAAACTCAAAATATTTCTGACAAATAAATGTTATTATGCCATAAATGATTATTTAAATGATAAAATTTAAACATTATTATATATATTTATTTCCATTATTTTTGTATCCTAATTATTATTTATCTGATGACAAAATCAAAATATGAATGTTATTGTATGATTGTATTATTTTATTTGATTTTTAAGTGAAAATGTAATTGAGAAACTTGCAAACCAAATGGTGAAATATGTAAGAACGAAATGACTTTATAACAACCAAATGTACATATGTGTTATGACAAATAAAAGTTCTATTCTATATAACATGTGACATTCAAATTAAAGCCAAATCTCTCTCTGTATAAAGTCCCTGTGTCCCAGCGGTGGGAACGTAAATAATGGTGCTTATGGTTAATACTCGCTACTTGTTCAAGTTCTTATGCCTCGTTACTGCATATTCTCTCAAATCCCCAAATTGAAGTTTCTCATGCTTTTGCTAAACTTCACTGAGAATTTCTTTCATAATACAGACATGAAAAGGGAAATATTTGACTGTGACTTCATAGTCTTTTTCTTCTTGTCTACGCCTAATTTTACCGGTCCAAGACGGCTATTAGTTATACATAGCTAGTTACGAAGATCATTACATTTTACATATCTTGCTTGCGTTAGGAATAGCGCGACGCGTAGGCTAAGCGGCGCGGGCACGGTGGCGCGGCGGTCCGGTGGCGGCGGCATCGCGGCCTATACAACCATACAACGCTTAGTTGAACAACTGTTTTGTCGAGTGTCTTATGTTTATAGTAATATATTGATGCGCACATACTAAAGATAAAGATAAAAGATAAAAAAACGTTTATTATGTCATAAGTTAAAAGTAAATTAAATATGCTATAGATATTATATAAAGATTACTAATGACATAAATGGTCACCAATCAGCATGTGCTATGACAGAACTAGGTCCTGTCATAGCGCTGGTCTTTCATGGTGACCAAGAATAGCGAGAAGCGGCTGCTGCGTTACTCGCAGAAACAGTAAACAATATTAGAAACAGTAAACAATATTAAATACTGTCAACTTGATAGTTGCTCGACAAAAATCAAAAAGCTAAATCGATCTGCTATTCATTGAAACGTTGGTCAACTATCGATCTAATGCTTAACTTGTATTGCATTGTATTGATGTGCGAATACCATCGACTAATTAGTCAATCTATTATAAGGATCCAATAATAATAACAGGACATTTATGGTTTCTTCACATTATTTATCTTTTATCTTCTTTATTTAATAAACTTGTTTGGGTGCACTTTTAGTTTCAAATGTAACGTATGAAATATCTCACACTATAAATGTATCTTTTGTAGAAACTAGTATAAAACTGTGCCGTAGCATTAAGTTACGAAAAAGCTACAGCGTAGCAAACAGCTACGAAAAAGCTACGCCGTAGCACTTCGCGACACAATCGTAGCAGCATAGTGCTTCAACATTTTGCCCCTCTTTAACGGAATGTGACGAATCTCGAATTTCAGCCTGGAAATAATTATTAAGAGTAATGGATTTTGCCGCAATAAAAATGATTTATTATCTTTAATGGAACTTAAATATTTCACGATTTCTTATTTTAATATTATGTAGAATAGAAATTAAGTTATAGTATAAAGAGATAACATGGCTTATATTCTAATTCTTATCATATTTACAAGACAAAGTACTAGTTATTTAAGGTTAAATGAGAATAGATAAAATATTTATTCAGTCACATACACGAAATACAATATAATATATGTGATATTTATATGTGATAACTTTTAAATGGCCTTCAGTGTGCACATATGTGTATCTTTATTGTTTATATTACATACTAGCTAGCTGTAAGTTTTCCTAAAATCTTAAAATAAAAATAAATAAATAAATATGCGTTACAAAGAAAACAAATGAATTTTTAAATAATACTAATACAATAACATAATATTTAATTTTACGATTATGCGACAAAATCTTGAAATGTTCTCATAAACATGAAGGTGAACGTAAGCCGGAAGTGACGATGAAATTACGTCATAGGCTTAGTTCAACTGCTCTCAAGAGTCACCCTTGAGACTTCCGGTGTCGTTAACGTCGGAAATTTGATTATCACTGCATTTACTGGGTAATATTATACCTTAAAATAATATAACGTTGAATATGTCATAAAACCCAGTGATAAGTCACAAATTTGGTAAAAGTGTTTGTACAAAACGGCTTACATAATATAATATTTTAGATTTTAAGACACTGTACATATATAAAATTCTCGTGTCACAATGTTCGTTCCCGTACTCCTCCGAAACGGCTTGACCGATTTTCATTAAATTTTGTGAGCATATTGAGTAGGCCTGAGAATCGGCCAATATCTATTTCTCATTTTGCAAAACAACGTTTGCTGGGGTCTGCTAGTATATGTAGAGGTATATAGTTTAGATTAATATTTGAAGCCATGAGTTGATGAAAACAGGAATCTTAAAAAAATATTAAAGCAAGGTAAATATCCCGTTTTTGATGTGAAAAACAGTTATTTGACCTTAAACCACTTTACCTAGCACCTTTTAAGCCTGTTAATAATTGGTATGTATATGATATTATTTTATTAATAACTGAGTTTTAGCACCGAGCCTTAGCTTTGTCTCTGTGTTAAGATAACAATTTATGAAAATTGATCAAAGGAAAACTTAAAACAACGTCAAAAATGGGAAACGCTTCATTCATCTCTATCGACTAAAACGTCAAGTCGAATAGCCCGTAAGCCACGTCCAAACAATTTATCATTCCTATAAAATTCCCCGAAAATGTCTCCGTTACGAAACATATCTCTCGGATCAAATTATTCATCCATTTTTTGTAAAAATTCGTTTTAAGTAATCCGATATTCTTTGACGATATTGCTGCCTTTGTATAAAATTTTTATACAACCTCTCTACTGACATGATCAGTTGTTTTTTAATTTAAATTAGACTTTTAAATAAGACTTGTTATTGATTCCAATACTTGTATTAATTAAATATTATAAAATAAGCTTATACTATTGCATTGTCACGACACGATTTGAAATTTGTTTCAGTGTCAGATGGTCCAATTGTCGAGAAAGACTATATGCTATATAATATGATACACGCTACGGCGATGCCTGTGTTATCTGTATATGATACTTTATGATATAAAAAAGTTTAATTTCGACTTGTTTGGTTATTATCTGCTGTTAATAACTAATTACAAAATGATGTAGAACCACTAACGGGCCACTCCGCGGAGTTGTGATTGCAAATCAATAGTGACCGTCGTTAGCGGCGCGTAATTAACGCGGGCTAGCGGCTATCGGGAGCTGTCTAATTAACTTGATAATTAAATGATTGTCCAATATGGCTGGTAGTCGGCAAAGCCTATCATTAGTATGCAGGTTTCAGCTGTAGGATTCTAAAGCTTAATATAGATGGTGATTGTAATGCAGTAGCAGTACTCTGCGGTGCTACACGCGGTTAATGGATTTCCCGCGGTATTACATATTTTTCGGCGGTAAAAAGGTAGCCTATGTCACTTTTCCAGTTTTAGAGAATCTGTGTCCCAAATCTCATTCGAATCGGTTCAGCAGATCCAGAGATTATCCCCTACAACGTCACAAACGTCACAATCTCACAAACTGTAACTCTTTCATACTATAATAATATTATAAATGCGAATGTAAGTTTGTTTGTTACGCTTTCACGCAAAAACTACTTAACCGATCATCATTAAACTTTGCACATATACTCTTGAAGGTATTAGAAGTAACATAGGATACTTTTTATTAAGAAAAAATTTAAAAAAAATACGAAAAAAATAATTACCCGTGCGAAGCCGGGGCGTGCCGCTAGTTATAATATAAGTATCGATATAACTTTTGATTTTTCTATGTAACTTGTAATTGTTTGGACCTTCATCATCACCCTATTAACGTTTCCACTGCAAGGACTAAGGGACTGCTGGGACTGGCGAGAGAGATTAGGCCTTAATTCACCTGGCCAAGTGCGGGTTGATGAATGGCACATGTTTGGACCTCAATATAAAAAAAAATACATATTTTTTTTAATTTTTGGCGTTGGAAGTTGTCCCAACTCCTTCCAAGTGGGCCGTAGATCCCGGCAAGGGGAAACTTACCAGAAGACAGACTGCATCATTTTCTCGGAAAACGACATTTGATACTCGACTCGACAAATGTAAGCAAAAAATGCCATACTGCGTCTCCCAGACCACCTGCCACCGACGTCAGCGAGAATACCATTCTACGTCTGACATACTACCTGCTGCCGACGTCCCAGAGGCGACTGGTTATGTATGAGCACATTTGTTCCTGAGATGGGACGCTGAGATACCCGGGACCATAACTCAGTGCCTTTGCTGGCGTCGGCTTTTGACCACAATTGTCGTTTTTATTTGCTCGTCTTGTTCGCCGTTAAAAAACAGGAAATTAATTTATTGTAGCAGGAAGTTACATAATATCGCCGGATGTAAGAGAATAACATACCTAATATTTTATTATTTAAATATCTGTTTTAATAAATGTGGGTCTCGAAAAGTACCTGCGAATGTAAAATTAAAGAATGTATTATAATTATCTGGGAAGGCACATTGAAATCTAAATGTAAAACCTAATACATCGAATACATAAGAACAGGGTATAAAAAACAGTACAACTTAAAATTCATAAAACTAAATTTGTATAAAAACAATTATTAAGGAAATGACGCTGTCTTGACAATTCGCTTAAACTTTTTATTCTAAGTTGTGAAACGAATAAAACAACGCAACTTTACCAGTTTTTTTTAAATTTAGAAGTTTAATTAAAATAGCAAAAGCTGTAGAAACGGGAATTCTAGCTGGTCTATTGGCAGCATCCCAAAACGTTATATGAGTTACTGAGTAGGAATCCGAGTAGAGTGATTTAGTCGTAGTGTCGACATAAATTTAACCTAACATTACTTGCAGATATTTTTTTTACCAGCGGAAATACTCAGTCTGTTTCAGATAACTTTCATGAAATAATTTGCATATGTTTCATTCAAGATTTATAGATAAAGATAAGATAAGCTATTTTCAATTATGTTTTATTACTACATAGGTAAGCGTTCTTATCTATGTAGTCAAATAATTGACGACATGACCTGACGACCTCTGTGGCTTTGTGGGCGAAGGTCCGGCTGAGGTGCGGAGGTGGCGGGTTGTGTCCCCACCGGGAGACCAGATTTTATACGATCAAAAATTTCTGGTTTCAGGTCTGAGTGTCTTCTAATAATAATAATAAGAATTCATTCATTTGCGAGAATGTTTGTACAATAGGTCTTAAATCTAAGTTATATGTCCATTAACACTCTACCTAAACAGGTGTGCAAATCTACAATAATTACAAGTTATTTATTATCTATACAAAATAAATAATTTTGGCGTTCCGCAAGGCAGTATCCTCGGTCCTTTGTTGTTCTTGCTATACATCAATGATCTGCCAGAAGTGACGAATAATAAGTGCACCTTATTTGCCGATGACATTTCTATTCTAATCACATCAAATTCTGACATATATAATTATAATGCTGACATAAACAACACTATTGAATCTATTATTACATGGCTTGACGCTAATAACTTAAAGGTAAACTTGACTAAAACTAATTTAATGAAATTTACAAATAGTTTAAAGAAAAGGTATGACCTTGACATCTTTTATAAAGATCATAAAATCGAAGCAGTAGAGGTTGTAAAGTTTTTAGGTATACACTTGGACTCTATGTGCAATTGGAAAGCACATATTGAAAACGTGAGAAATAAACTAAATAGATTTGTTTATGTTTTATACAAACTGCGCAAGAGCTCTAGTATAAACACTATATTGTTGGCTTACCACGGATATATCGCCTCCACGTTGAGCTATGGTTTAATTTTATGGGGCAACTCTACTAATGCTGATCTTGCTTTCATTGCACAGAAAAAATGTGTGCGTGCTATTGTCGGGATTCCACCTTGGGAATCTTGCAAACCCATTTTCATCAAATTAAAGCTATTAACATTGCCCAGTATGTACATTCTTGAGATTGCAAAATTTGTAAAGTTACACTCGAATCTATTTACTAGAGCCAAAGACATAATATATACTATAGATGTGTCCGAAATCCAGAAAGAATTGTTTTTTCTAGGACACCGAGGACAGCCTTATATAAAAAAAATTGTCACGCTATGTGCGGCATTATTTATAATAAACTACCAAACAAAATAAAAGATTTACCATATAATTTATTTGTGAAAAAGTTAAAGTTATGGCTAATAGATAATGCTTTCTACAGTGTCAAGGACTATTTAGATTTTAAATCTTGACTATGTATATTAATTGACATTTATAACTTTGATGAATGAACCATGATTGAGAACCTGTAATTGACATTTAATTTAATCTTGACTTAGTATATTTTAATGTACATAATTTTTGCATGCCAATGTTTTTTGGTGAAGTATGTGAAACTAATTTAAATTTAATATCTTATAATGTACCATATTTCTTGCAATAAATGATTATTATGATTATGATTATGATTATAAATAACACTTAAATATACATAAAAAGGAAACTAATTTAATAATAAGAATAACAAATACACATTAATGAATTGAAAATTTTATCATAATTGGTAATTAGGTAATATGTCAGTATTTTAAATTCATATATTCCTGCATATCATATATGTATGTGTGTAGAAAAAAATACCCTATCTATGTATTACATCAATTACCTAACACCTATAGCACACTAGCTCTGCTTAGTTAGTTTGCTTAGTTGTAAAAAAATATGTTTAAAAGGATAGTCGATTACAGTGCCGTTCCTTAGATGAAAATTGAGCCTGTTTATATATTACTAGCAGCCCGCCCCGGCGTCGCACGGGTGAAAAAAATTTCCCGGTAATTTTTAAAGTTTTTTGTTGAAATTAAGTTATGTCAAAGACAATCCTATTCACAATGAAGTACTCTTAACCAACAACATATTTATTTGAATAAAGATTAATATTATTATGCTGATACAACTTAAACAAATTATTTCCACCAAATTAGGTACCATAAAAACGGTTTTTGTGAGTTAATCTTAAAAGATAGACATATACTATCACGGACTGTTTTTTAGATCATTAAAAGAGCTATTATTCTTTAATACATATTTTTTGTGTATCTTGAACCGTTTTCACGGCGCACGCAACGGAAGGCTTTAAAGATGAAATAATTTCTCCTGTTTTTTACACATTTACCACTATATCTTTGCTCCTATTGGTCGTAGCGTGATGTTATATAGCCTATAGCCTTCCTCGATAACTGGACTATCCAACGCAAAAAGAATTATTCAATTCGAACCAGTAGTTTCGGAGATTAGCGCGTTCAAACAAACAAACTCTTCAGCTTTATAATATTAGTATGGATTTAGATTTATTATTTTTAAGAAGATTAAGGTAAGAGAAAACATACTATGTAATGCTCAAATTGGTGTAACCGATAACAAACATAAACTTGGTTCGGGTCAATTGGTGAAACGTTAGTTTTTTGAAGAAAGTTGGTTTTATATTGGTGTATGTGTGGTTATAATTTTTCGTTCAAGCTAAGAATTAGTGTAAGAGCAATGCTGGTTTGCCAAGATACATACACCAACTTATTCTCTTTGGTCATAGGATAGGAATACAACAATTCGACTTATGTAAATGGATCACATACCTACTCAGTTACAACATAATTTCGACGGAAGTCTGCAAATTCACAGTTAAAATGTGTAGCGTAACTGTATTTTTTTAAAGCTAGAATTCTATTATTATGCTATTCGAAAGAGCAGAAAAAACTAAAAAAAACTGTAAATTCAACTTATTTTACGTGTTTTGGTGGTTAACCCAATTGAACCTGCAACCGACGATAATGTACAATATCTATGCTATATGCTAGGGTTTAGTTCTGAAAATAACTTTTTGGATGGAATTAGTTACCTTATATAAGCGGTTATTTAAAAAAAAATTAACTCGTGATATCTTTTGAATGGAATGTCAGAATCTAATAATTCAAAAAGTTATATAAAGGTTTTAAAGCAATCTTACATAATAAATTATTTATTTTGTTAAGGATTAATACCAAGATACAAATAAAGAGCCTTTTCAAACAGTGGTATTTTAATTTTTTAATATAAAAAATCGCTTATTGTCACAAAACTATAATAGTTAGAGATATGATGTAACGACGTTTTTTGTAGATAGTGATAAGTTCTACAAAGTTGTAATACATCACTTTGTTATATATTCAACAGTTTTCCCAGCATTCGCGATTAAAGAAAGATTTTAGGTTTATTTTTTCAAAAAAATCGCTTATTGTCACAAAACTATAATAGTTAGAGATATGATGTAACGACGATTTTTGTAGATAATGATAAGTTCTACAAAGTTGTAATACATCACTTTGTTATATATTCAACAGTTTTCCCAGCATTCGCGATTAAAGAAAGATTTTGGGTTTTTTTTTTTTTTTTAAATCGCTTATTGTCTCAAAACTATAATAGTTAGAGATATGATGTAAAGACGTTTTTTGTAGATAGTAATAAGTTCTACAAAGTTGTAATACATCACTTTGTTATATATTCAATAGTTTTCCCAGCATTCGCGATTAAAGAAAGATTTAAGGTTTATTTTTTCAAAAAAATCGCTTATTGTCACAAAACTATGATAGTTAGAGATATGATGTAAAGTCGTTTTTTGTAGATAATGATAAGTTCTACAAAGTTGTAATACATCACTTTGTTATATATTCAATAGTTTTCGCAGCATTCGCGATTAAAGAAAGATTTTAGGTAATTTTTTTTCACCATGGGGGACATTATCGGAGTTTGGTAAGAAATCATATTATTTTTGAAAACTAAATATAGCCTATGTCACTCAGGGATAGTGTAGCTTTCGAATGGTGAAAGAATTTTTTAAATCGGTGCAGTAGTTTCAGAGCCTATTCGAGACAAACAAACAAACAAAAAATCAAACCTTTCCTCTTTATAATATTAGTATAGATAATTTAATTCACATTACAAACAAGTTGATAGACAAACAAACATAGCTAAAAGAATTAATCGTTCGAACCTTGAGAGAGTACAATAACGTCTTTAGACGATTAAAACACCAGCCACAGATAAGTCCACCCTTTAACCTCTACCCCTCAAAACTTCTACATTTTTTAAATAAATAAATATTACTGGATTAATTAATATTCACGAATTTCACTTCGAACTTTCATTTAAGAATATCTTCGCACAAAGAATATTTACACCGCGTAGCGGCGTAACGGCCTGTAGCGAATAAAAGTTAATTCGTTAAGTAATTACGGCGTTCCGTTTATTTCGTAGTTAATATTCAAGCGGACCTGTTTGTTCGGTTTCTTTGTTCTTCAAATGCTAATCAGTTTCATCGGAGTTTTGCCGAATTCGCTTTTGAGTTTCTGTGATTAACAAAAATGTATTCACAGAAATACAAGGTGCTTCAAAATTGATTCAAAAGGTAGCAACTAGTGACGAGTAAGTATTATTTGTTCTAGGATTTTAAAATATCATAAATCCAATTATTAGATTAATATAAAAACAGTATCTGGTGGTAGGCTTCGGCCGCGGCTTGTCACCACCCTCCGGGCTGGGCCAGTGCGTGAAGCGATTTTTTCGTGTTTCGTAATGTGGTCCGGAGAAGCCATCTTCTAGGTCTTCATGTCCCATCTTAGACCACATCGTCACTTTACATCAGGTGAGATTGTGGTCTAATGAAGGCTTAACAACCATAAAAAAAAAAAAATAATAATATTCTTGACTTAATGATGGTTAAAAAATTATAAGATTATTAAGATATGAGGCTAAGCCTGACCTGGAGATAAGACAAAACAAAAAAAAGAATAGGCCTCCATATCATCATCATCATTCTCTTGTCCTTATCCCACATTACGTGGGGTCGGCACAACATGTTTTTTCCTTCCATTTTCCTCTGTCACTCGTCGTTTCAACACTCACTCCTTTCTTACATATATATAATAATAGGCCTCCAAATCGAAAGAATTAAAGAAAATCTTTATTGTATAAATTGAGTATGATGTTATGACCTGATGTTAGCAATGAGTAGTAACAATTGTTTCGTCGCATCGTACACATTTAAACTATTAACATACCTAAATTGTATTAACTAACTATTAACATACAAATACACTGAACACTTTTACGTGATCGTAACTTGACTTTGGTGGATTTAGATTTTGAAAAGTGCTATTAAAAATGTGAAATTATGTATTTTGTAGTTCTTGAGCTATTTTCAAAATGCATTATTTTGTACACTGAAAGTAAGTTTATTTGTTTATATTTTACTTGGCTATAATTTATTGAGGAATTAATTAATTGCAATTAACACGGCGTTCTTATACTTAAATAAAACGTGGGGTTGGTACAGCATGTTTGGCTTCTATTTTCTTCATTGAACCTTTCCAGACACTATTTCTCAAACATAATAATCTTCTAGAAAGTCTGTCCATGTTTCCTTTAGTTTTCAATATTGAAAATAATACAGCAAAGAAACAAATTTTCTAGCCGTGCTTTTATGAGAATCCGCGTTGAACACTGTTTAAAATATGCATTTTCTACTCTGACTTCCGCCACTTTATATTTTTATCTAGAATATCCGCTTCCACCTCAAGCTGCTATAAAACTCAAGACTGACAACACAACAAGCGAAAACAGCCATGTTTCCAAGGTATAAGGTGCGAGATTGAGAACATAGTGTAAAGGCACTTGTTTTCAAGATTGTAGTGATGGGCTCACAATATCTCTTTATTAAGATATAGCTTACTTTTAGCACCTTCATGCACCGGCCCAGCCCGGAGGATGGTGACAACATTTTATTTATCTAATCATAATTTTCAACTAAACTTTTCAATAATAGAGAGAGAGCTGTCTGTCTGTCGGTCTGGCACATCATAGCTCCCGAACTCTGAAGCGATTTCAATTTAGTTTTTTTTTGTATGAACAATGAGTTTTGCGCGAGTTTTATGAAAGTGAGAGTGGGGATGCAAAACTGAAAATCTGCAATTACACTCGAGTGGGGTCTCAAATGAAAGCGCATCGCGTGCACATTACAAAATATTATGGTGTTTTACTTTTAAGAAAATTAAGGTATTGTTATCGGTAAATCTTGTGGAAATCTCTGGGTCGACTGAACCGATTTGAATGAACCTTGGCACAAGTTTCTCTAAAGCTTGAGAAGTGACATAGGCTACTTTTTAGCGCGGGAAAATATGTGCTCCACGGGAAAATCCATAAACATAACGCTTGTACACTATAAAACGACAAGTTGAAGTTGTCTTACGTTGTTTTGTTTGAAAGTTTTGTGACAGTTTTATTTCGCCATCTTACCCTTTATTATTCTGTTATTTTTATTCTGACGTTGGCAAAATCCAAACAGTCAGACGTTATAACTAATAGTCATAGTAGTATCCAACTTTTGGCTCCATAAAGCACTATCCGTATTCGTTTTACGGACATAACGATTTTACGGCGTTTTTACGGCCGCGGCAATCTTATTTACGGAACTTAAATATAACAACTTACTGTAAATTTTTTATTTCTTCGTGTGCTGTAGTTTTATTTCAAGTTGGTTAAGTTTTGGCTTGTTAAGGTTTGGGCGGTTTTGGATATTCGATTTAAACGAAAACGTTTTTAAATTAAATACACCCGTTAAAGCACGTTAAACTATAAGTAGGTTTTGATATCATTTGTCTGGCCTGATGATATAATAAAGAATTTGTTTAATAACCTAAAGTCGGTAGTATTTATTTATTAAATAATTTTATCAATGATACTTCAAAAATGTACGTTCAAGGGGCGATTCTCGTGTTTATAATTAAAGCAGACCCGAAAAAACTCAATCAACTTTAGGTTAAATATCGAATTGTTTAGAATATCATAGGCGCGAGAATTGCCTCCCAGCACTATCCATCAGCAATATCATTCGATTCAATTTCTTATATTGGACTCTTTGCTTGAAGTGTCAATATGCTACTGTCAAGTTAATATTATATACTTATATTTGTTAATCTCAGAAAATACTGCTCCGCTGGTGATTAAATAATTATTTCCTTGTAAGATGGCCTATTTATCGAGGAAGGCCTATTTATTGACTTTACCGCGGGAAAATCCTTAAACCCCAGGTGACGCCGTATCGCGAACAGCTAGTCAAATAATAAAGTTAAAAATATGTTGTCCAAATGAATACCGAGTTGCGTTCCAATAGTTACATATCGACGCTGGAAATTTGAAATGTCGTAAAATTTGTTCTTTTAAAACGTCACAAATTTATATATTTTTTTCCTATTAAGATGCTTTTTAGACAGAATGTTTTAAAATTACTTGATTTATAGCTAAATATATCTTTGACCTCGTTAAACTCAATAGTTTCAAAGTTGATGTCCCTTACACTTTGACATTAAGGAAGAGGTGTCCCTTACACATGGATATTTTTGAAGAGGTGTCCATTACGACTTTAATTATTTTTTTATAACCTTAGGTTATAAAAATAATTTTGTCATAATTACCCGAACCGCCTTGTTCCTGCTAGCATTTTATGTTGCACAGTTAAGAAATGTATAGGAAAATGTAGTGATCGTAAACAATAATGAAATCATTTTTTTGAGAAATAGTTTTGTTAATGAAATCTAATACTTAAACCTAATTAGATTAAGCATGTAGATCACGAAAAACTAATATTAATAGATTAGTTGTACTTTTACTGACAAAATTTTGTGGATTTGTAATTTTGTGTGTTTGTGTTACACCGTATGAAACAGACAGTTACTTAGATTTACGACGTTGCTAAAAACTACATAAACAAAACTTGACCCATACGGCTCACTTTACTACAATTTCACTTATTACAAAACAATTTGACTTCATGCTTCTTTATTTTAAGAGATATCAAAATTC
The DNA here is from genome assembly GCA_929108375.1 of Gymnoscelis rufifasciata. Lineage (NCBI taxonomy): Eukaryota > Metazoa > Arthropoda > Insecta > Lepidoptera > Geometridae > Gymnoscelis > Gymnoscelis rufifasciata. Next base: position 11,378,372 of record OV815324.1, read on the forward strand.
TAAATATAAAAAGATCGATAGAGGATAAAATTTCCAATTTGAATGGTATACAAATGTCCCTTACGACAAAATGTCCCTGACGACATTTCAAATTTCCAGCGTGGATATCTAGTAAAAAAAAACTATAAAACAACGCTTAAATAATAACGAACAAAACATTTAAAGGCCATAAACAATATTGGACCTGAAAACTAGTAATATTGTGAAAAACGCGCTATATTTCACGTATATCGAGCGATGCCGAGCGGGCGCAGTCATGTTGATTGAAAGCACGAACCTTTCCAACAACCCCCCCCCCCCTCTCCTCCCTCCGCCCTCACCGAAAATGCCTTTGATTTTAAATGCTTCAAACGCTCGGATTTACAAGTTTAATTGTCTTTCGGTTTTGCCTTTTAATATATTTTTGCAGCACACTTTTGATGTGTACGTACAATGTGTTCTTTAAAGGGGCAGTAAGGCAAGCCATATCGCAAGCGGAACTGATGCTGTTGGGGCTAGAAAGTTCTCGGATACTAAATGGATTGATGGTCGGTTTAGAAAATGGACGGATGACTAGGAAAAGGTCTCAAGTTCTCCATGGATGCCCATCGCTTCTAACTGAAACGACTGCATATCTATCAGGAAGGTCTAAATTCAGCAGAGCTCGTCTAAACCAAAGTCTAGACACCGTTATGTTTAAAATAATGAATGTGAAAAAAACTTAAATAAAAGGACTTAAAAAAATATTTGTCATTTACATTTTAAAAATAGTGCACTCATTTTTTCTCGCAAATTATAAAATCATAATGATACAGTGCATTATGTCTGTACTAAATTGTAAAATGAACTAAATTTATACGTCACAATACCCTGAACCTTTTGTGATCTATATCTTGGCACTTTCTTCTTAAATATAATATTTTTGGACGGTTAACAGTCTGAAAACATAAAGACAAAAAATGCACGGAACATTTCTCACAAATGTAATATCATTCATTCCCATAATTCAAAGGTATTCTTTTGGATGTCTTGCAGCTAAAATGATAATAATCATCATCAGCATCATTTCAGCCATTAGACGCCCACTGCTGGACATAGGCCTGCCTCAAAGACGACCAATTATTCAAATCCACTATGACCCAGCAAGTTTGACCAAGTCATCTGTCCATCTTGTTGGTGGTATTGTTGGTAAATGATAATAATGATGATCTACAAGTATTCATCGCCGCTCCTGTGTACCCTCTATATATTTACATATATAGGTAACTATATAGTAGGTAAAGTTGTGATGGAGCACCTCGAATCTGCAAGTCAGGGAAATAAATGACATTGTGCAGAACCCGGGCGAGGGTTTTCAAACTTAAACATTGTTTTAGGTGCTCACTATGTATAGAGGTAGATACTGCGACAATGTGTTTGATGTAGCCTTGGTAGCGTAGTGGTGTCATATTTATAGTGCTCAGTAAGTTTTAGCTATATCGGGAAAAAAACTCTTTACTTAAATATAAATTTGAGTTTACGAATATACAATTTATAACACGCTGTCTTGAAGCTACACTAGTCCTTGAACGCGGCTTACAGAATATTATTTCCATAAAAAAAGTGTGTGTGTGTCAGCTGCGACGCACAATTGGAGTTTACTCCGAACGATAATTCGGATTATTTATATTACTTCAATAAAGCGTATTACTAGTAAATTCCAAAAATATATATTTTTATAAATATTTCTCTATGAAATTGCTAGGTTTTTTTGGAGTTTACTCCATAAGAAACGATTTGAGTTATAAGGCCCGGTACGGAAATTTTATGAGGAGTAAAATCAAAAAGTGTAACACGAAAAGTTGAGGCGTTACGTAGAAAGATACAAACATATATATCTGTAGGATTGAACGTGTAAAAGAATGAGATGGAATACATTACACAGCGTATCTCATTCTCGGGGTCTCCTCTTTGCGCGATACTTCGTAGTTGAGACTACGAAGTATCGCGCAAAGAGGTATTGCTGTATTTTATTTATATTATTTTGTAACATACTTTATGTAATACGCTTTATTGAAGTCATATAAATAATCCGAATAATTTCAGATATATGTTTGTTTCTCTTATCATTTTAGCAGATGCGTTCATTTACCCTTTTTTTCTATTCGATATATAGCATAATTATATTTCGTAAGTAGTAAACTCCAATCGTGCGTCGTAGCTGACACACACACACTTTTTTTGTATAGATTAATAGAAAAAACTATGGAACTCAACCAAGTTTCCTGATATAAAAACTACACTCCATTCTGTACACTCTCGCCTTGTTAGGCTTCCTAGGAATTCTAATATCTTGAATACATATAATATACGTACCCTCTGGATATTCTCGGTCCAGAATTACTGTTTGTCTTGTAGATTCTGAAAGTCAACATCTCTCCCTAATATTCGTGGTATTTCCACCGGTATTATAATACATTTCCTCGCAAAAGATATAATTACCCGTGTTATAAATAGCCTATGTTTAATTCAGACTATAAGCTTTGTATATTGCGAGATTTGGTCAAAGCTGGTCTGCTGTTTGAGGGGGATAGAGTAAACTATTTGTATCACAAAGGTGTAGATTACCCTCCCGGTTGCTACATTTAAATATACTTGAGCATTTGTAAGAGAGAGGCATCACTTCGACTTTATTATAGAGGTACCGGCAAAAGTCGGCACAGTTTTTTTCATTGCAAATCGTGATACTTGCGTTATTTGTAAATGTATGTCTGTTTTAAAAAACCTAATTTATGAGTGCTAGAATCGCAAGAACTATCACTAATACTACAATGGTTTAGTATGATGAAACCATTATAAATGGGTGTTACGACTACTCGGCTAATCGTATTATAGAACTGGTACAAACATTATTCATTTAGAGCGTGCCACCACAAACTACCTGTGGTTCAGAAATGCATAATATTGTGTTAACTCCTAAACTCCGAAGCTCGTGGGAAAATGGCGAATAATAACATAACATAAGTTTTCTTACAAATGGGAATTGTAAAATCAATACGATTTATTTGTTAATAAAATGATTTAAATTGAATTGAAAATAAAGCTTTTGTAACTCATCATCTCTCTTGTAATGTTAAAATCATGGTTTTTACCAATATATAGATCTATTAAAGACGATCAATCTTGGTAAATATCCCGTAATAAATCTAAATACAGAATTTAAAATTACTGGTAACGATTCGCAAGATTTTTTTTTCATAATAAACGATTATTATACGATTTCTTTGAAAATTTGAGTAGCTCCCGTAAAGATGATAACCTTGCAAAAACTCGCCTTGAAATTTTCGTGAATCTAATCCAGAACTTCAGAGGATTAAACATTTCTAGTTTTAATATATAAAAGCGAATCGAAATACTTTTAAAGAGGTAATGTTAATACTACAATTCGAAATTATGACTTAGTAGTAACATGTCTTCAGTAGCAAAGAGCCGTGTTGGCTAAGTGGGAGAACACTCAACTTTCATTCCGAAGGTCGTGGCTTTAAACCCCGCCACTCACCTCTGAATTTTTATTCTTAAATTGTATGTGTTCTTTAAAACACGTGCTTTAACGGTGAAGGCAAAACATCGTGAGGAAACCGGCATGTTCTTAGAACTTTAAAGAGTTTGAAGGACATGTGTCATTCACCAACCAATACTTAACCAACGTGTTGAATTAAGGCCAAATCTCTCTCGTCAAGAGAGAACCTGTGTCCCAGCAGTGGGAACGTTAATAGGGTGATGATGATGTTGATGAGTTGCAAAATATGCAAAATTAACTTAATAATTTTAAAATGACACGCAAAATATGTTATCAATTTCTAAATCAAAAAAGAAGAAATATCCCCAAGTAGTTTTAAGTAATATTTTTAGTATGTGAGTCTGTAAGGTATTTTTTATAAGCCTTTGTAAGGTGTTTTATATGTACATGTGGTTTGCGGCATTATCTCGCTGTACCACAGTTTCTAGCTAGCGCAGGAGGTAAGGTCATAGAGACTGCGTTAATTATGTAATACTCTCCTTGGCTTTTAATTAATTATTGATTTAAATAAATTCCCGTGTGGCTAACTACAAACAAATCTATATACTCTCATTCTAAATAAAGCTGGTTTATCATACTATATAGTTTTATTTGATTTACTTTTATTTCGGTGAGAAGCGCAACTTAAAACGTCAGCTCTCAAACAAGCAAATAGCCATATGTTTTCCCCCAGTATTGCCAGCTTCAATAAAAGCTTTTGAAACTATTTGCTTTCATCCAATACTGAGTATTTTGTTTATTTCAACGTCCGGACAAACGAGCCGGTTCTTTATTAATACGAGTATTATATATCGATGCGAATGAACGAATGATATTTTATTTCGGTCTCATAGTGAATGTTTCCTATGTGATTTTTTCGATATTTCATGGTATTTCTTTCATGGTTTTCAGGTTATATTTCATTTATAGGTTGTATAACTAAAACTAGATTGGTGATTCGATTGGATTGGATGGGATTTTATTTCGACTTAAATTATTTGTAACAAAAATCAACCGACTCATGGTATGAGAAATGTGTGTTATTGCTTGGAGCTGGAGAAATACTAGACAGACACGCATTAAATTTAAAATAAAATATTACGAACTTTCAAGCAACTGCTTTTGTTAAAAAAAAAACTTCTAAATATTGTTCTAAAGGGAATAAAAAGAAAAATTACGGATTATTAATGTCGGTTTTTCACTTCAAGACAACATTATTTTTATTGGTTGCTCGAAAAGTGTTTTTTAAAGCGTTATTAAGTATTTAAATTATGACATATTGTATTAAAAATGAATTTTATTTACTGACTTATGACATAACATTTCTGCCCTTCTTATGATAAACAGCGTAAGTGTATCGCGGCATATTTCGAGAAAATCGCGCCCAAAGTTTTTATTCTTATTTTTCGTGTCACGGCTACACTAATTATGCTATTTTCAAAATTGTTACTTTTAGTTGTAGGTGGAAGTGTATTTTTTATTATTACTTACATATTTCTGTTTTCTCTTAAATTTCTGAGTTATTATAACCTAAAAACGTTTAATGATTAGCAAAAAAATTAAAAAAAGTTTTATATACTAAACATAAATATCGTATGTGCAGCAGTTGCGATGTTTATGACTAGGTAAAATGAACAATTACGTTCAATATGACTAGGAAAGTTAACATACGATGCTTATATCTAGTATCTTCATAAAAAGCATAAATAATTTTCAAAAAAAATTAATCGTAGGCAACCACATACGTTGAATATGACTAGTAGTAAAGTAAATTCTAAGGAGTACAACGTGCAGTAAAGCTATTATTAGGTTTGTAACTTTATGAGAGTCAAAATTTTGATTGGATCTAAGTAAAGTTATTTCTATTAATATTATTATTGCGAAAGTTTGTACGTTTGTATTTATATTGTATATTACGCTTCTTCTTTTTAATATGAGTAATTCTAGTTTTAGTAACTAAAGAGTTTTAATAAAACTAATAAATGTTTTATTTTGTTAAGACAATTATTAAATGCATAAAGAACGAATTATAACTGCACAGTCGCAAATCTTAACATGAATCTGTTCTTTTATACCTTATCTAATATATAAAATTTCCATGTTAGTTACCGTGCTCCAACTCCGAAACGGCTTAACCTATTCTTACCAACTTTTATATGCGTATTCAATAGGTCTGAGAATCGGCTACTATTTATTTATCATTTTGCAGAAGAACGTTTGCTGGGGTCAGCTAGTATATATTATTACTTGCTTGACTATTAAAAAAACCACCTTTTACAAAACTCAATGTATATCTAATTAGTACGAATCAACATTATTATATTTAGAATAAGTAAAACAAACTTAAATTATTGTTTAAAAATCTTGCAAACACTTCACCAAATAATTAGATTACCTTAATAATAAAATATCGTCAGCCTTTTAGTTATCTCGACACACAGGCGAACTTGGAATATGTAAATTGTACCAAAAATCTTGTCTATTTGACGGCATTATCTAATGGAATAAGTTTTGTTATTATTGCATCTTTGGGTTCCTTATCAATAACCCTTGGCTCTACTTTAGCGAATTCCATTGATTATAATATAATATAATATTTCCGGACTAATCACACAGCATCACCTAAACCCAAACTAAGCAGAGCTTGTACTATGGGTGTTAGGAGACTGATATACTACATAGATACATTTTTTTTTGTAAATACATACATATTATACATAGAAACAATACCCAGACCCGAGACCAGAAATTGCAGATCGTACAAAATCTGGTCCCGCGGCGGGAATTGAACCCGCAACCTCCTGCGCCTCAGGCGGGCTTTCACTTCACCCACCGAGCTACAGAGGTCGTCAATATGATTTGAATATAACTTGAAGAAAATCAAGCTCAGTGAAATTTTCTTCGGTATGACTAGTCTTATACATCATCTTTAGGAGTCCTCTTTGGACTTGAACACACATCATATCCTCACGACAGAGCAGACGTGAATTAATGTCCAGGCTTAAAATAATTTAGAGTAATTGTTTTAGCGCTTAGTACGCCACTGTTTACAATTCCTACTAAAAATTATAAATAATATAATAATATATAGTTATTATTTTGCGCTACACAATTGTCAAATAGTTATATTTTCAGCATCTTATTTATACAATGTGTATTTTCGAACCTTGATCAAACGAAATGTGCGGATACACGACTTCATTTATTGATAATTATCGGATAAAAATATATATATATAATGTTGGCTATTTAAAAAAAAGCCGATTTAATAATTTTTTTTTAATGAAAACTACTTTATCTGGTTTTTTCTTAGTTTCTGTTTGAGTAAACGGTGTATTTTATTCAAAGTTCAGTCATTTGAAAGCATTATAGTTTACCTAGCTAAGAAAATTAAAAGAAAAGACAATGTTGGTACAAAAGCCGATTAAACATTTTTTTTGTAGAAATTTAACATGAAAATAGATTTTCATCTTATTTTTGATGTGTAACTTTTAAACTGGATTATTGAGGTGTTATTTTTGCATGTTGTTTTAAACTTCATAATTTATTCTACAAATCTCATCCAAAAAGTATGGGTTTACCTCTTTTCGCTGTCATGTTCACAAAGATCAACAGACAACAAATTAAGAAATAAAAGAAGGCAAGATAAGATGAAACGGAACGAAGCCTTTGCCCAACAGTGGTACATTAACGGTGGATTAAGTAATACATTTTTTTTTTAAATGTCCACCATTTTTCTGATTGCATATCGTTGCACGTAAAGCCACACTGCACGTTGTTCACTTTAGTACATCGCGATCAGCAGAGTAAAAAACGTCAGTTGTTACCTCTGCTGCAGTCTTAACATCATTTGGTACTCGGAACGAAACTCTTCATATTTTTTTCTGTGAGTAATGTAATTGTTGTAAGTCTCGCATGTATTGTCCGGGTTATCTTTGAGACATGTCTCTCAAAAATTGCACATGTTTCGCATTCTTCTTGGCCTAAGTGGGCAAATTATATTATTCATATCTTTCTTGACTACTAATCTATGACTCTAATGAAATCTTAGCTTCTGAATTTTGTTCTATAAATTGTTAATGCATCGCTTTCACTGAAAGGTCACTCGGTACCTAGGTACAAAGGGTTTGGGGCGTGCTCACGTCTGTAATGCTAAACACTAGGATTAAATTGTTTGATGTGGTCTTTTATAATTTCTTTGTAAATTTTTTCAACTTTTTCATAGCTTCCACGCAAGTTTTTTTTCATCACACTTTTAATTACCAGTCTTAAACATCGTATATGCGCTACTTGCGTTGTGTATGTATAGTATAACGCAATGAAATTAAGATTGTATGCAACTAATCGAGATCGTAGGAGACAGTACTATGTTTATATAAAGTATATTGTTAAACTTTTTTAAATAAGTACAAGGCATAAACAACGTAAGCGGCTCATATAATCATTATGTTTTGTAAGTTGAGCGGACAGTCGAAGGTACTACTAATCATAAACAACTTAGGTGCTTGTGCGATACTCATGACTAGGAGATTGATTAGAATCTCTGAGCGTAGTGGACAATACGTTGTTTATGTTTAGAAAGAAAATGAAAATTGTGCACATACGTTGTTTATGCTTATGTTTATTTTGAATTCTATCAAACGTACAGAAAAATGAATAATTTTTCCAGATAGATCTCGCTTAGCTGATTACAAATATACTATTAACTCATTTTCGCAAAAAATGTCACTTACGCTGTTTATCATAAGAAGGGCAGATTTGCTAGACTACTTAAGAATATTGACTTATTCTTGCAAAATAAATCTTTTCATTTCAATTCGACCATTGATTGGTCAACGATTCGACAGAAAATATTTTCAATATTTATGTATAGTTCACCGTTTTGTCCCACTTTTAAATATTATTTTGACATTTCAATTTGCAGCTAGTTGAAAGCTGCCTGCAAATTTAAATTTAAATCAGGCCACCATTTCAATTTCATAAGGACCGGTCCAGTGGTTCACGAGATTTTAAATAGTCTGTTATGAATTCGTTTGAAGTGACCGGTGTAAATTTATTTTCGGTTGTAAATTCAATTGCAATTTACTATCTTTTTTTTAAAATTTATTTAAAAATACAAAAATAAAACATTTTTATTTAACACATAAATAGCAACTAAAACCCACTAAGGTTTAAACCCGTGCTATTTGAAATAATGAGACGCAGACTATCGGATATACATGAGATGTAGCATCCATCGTTCAAGCTATGCTTAATATATCTTTTAATATATAAAATTTCCACGTCACAATGTTAGTTACCGTCTCTTCCGAAACGGCTTCACCGATTTTTAACAAATTTTATAAGCGTATTCAGTAGGTCTGAGAATTGGCTACTATCTATTTTTCACTTTGCAAAACAACGTTTGCTGGGCTCAGCTAGTATCGTATAAGATAACGATAGTGTTGGAAACAAACACGAATTTTATGCAACATAATATGTGAGATAATCTTACCCAATCTCTATTTTTTTTCAATTTATCGTCATACAAGTGTCAAAAGAACGCCTTGCAAAACGTTAGTGCGTTGGAGCGCCGCCATTTTGCTCGTTTATCAAGAACTGTCAGATGCATTCCACGTTTAAATTATGTATTTGTACAATTTATTGGATAATCATTCACAATGATGGAATTTATTTATTGGTGGAAACATTATGTAACTATGTCGTAATCAATTATTTTTTTTACATTTTGTAAATGTAAAAAAAATAAACGTTCAATAGTCATAGTCAGTGTTTGTGACTGCAGAACTATTTTCCATAAATTGATTTTGATAATTCTTTTATTTTATGATAGTTCTTTCATGCAAGTAAGTCCTATAAAAATTGAAGGAATTAATATTTCAGGTTTCAATCATTCATATTTTTATTATATTTTTTTAGGTATATCATGTAGGTTGACTTACACTAGTTTGTTAATTATCCATAAAACAGTTTGAGTCAAAGAAATATCCCTTTGAAAATCCTCTATAAATGTTCATATAGATATCAATTCTACGAATGGAATCACTATCAAGTAACACTCCCACATTTCCCAGCAAAATCGGCTTAAACATTAAAACACAAAGTTTGTGGAACAAAACCGATTTGAAAAACCTTTTTCTAGAAATCACAAAAGACCTAAATCTGATTTGTTTTCTATAACCCCGAGCCGGGCTGCTCCGCTGAGCTTCGAAAATAAACTTGTTTTTTTTATTGTTCACGACAATAGACTGCGCCGCGCGCCTAAACATATAAAGACTTCTTGCGAAAGGGTACACTAGTAGAACCTTTTTCTGTAACTATTATATATCTATAGAAATAGAAAACATTTATTTACGTCATAAATATTCTTACATAACACAATTTTTATACAAATAATGCAACACAATATTATTAATATAATTAATTACACATAGAAGAAAAATCACATGACATCTGTGATCTTAGTTTGGACTTTATAAAGAGGTTGTATGCATGCAACAAATACGTTGGTAATTTTATTAGATACTAGCGGCGTTAATAATAGTTTTTCAAGCTGAAATTTGTAAATTTTCCAACAAGTGAGTTTCAAAAAGTAACCTAAATTACTTCATAAAATTAGTTAGCTAATGTTTGGCGGTCGTCAGAGGAAGTTCCGTCAAAATTGACGAAACATATTTTGGTATCTATTTTATGTACTGTGTATGCATACATTTATATGATTAAGGTAAAAGGGGACTTTTGTATTATCATAAACAGATACCCAATAATAAAGATAAATAGAAGAAATCACTTTTAGCGATAGAACCTCCGTTCGCTACATTACTCGTAATATTTTTCTCAAAATGGGATGTAGAGTAAAAGTAATTAGTATATAGGCATATTAGTACAGAGGTATTTAGTTGTTAAACGTCCGATCCATAATTAGAAATAACCGCGAGAATTTCAGATTCTCGCGGTAACCCAACTTCGATGGAAATTGTTCCGGAAGATATCTGAAATTAGTTTAATTATAAGCGTCCAGAATCAACGCTCGAAGGTCTATGATATCGCCTGAGGCTCTGTTGCAAGTTACGTTCAATTTCATCTTGTTTATAAAATAGATTTTCACGCCACGGCGCCTGTGTTTTGTCAATTAAGTATTATATAGAATAAAGTATTTTCCCGCGGTAAATAGTAGCCTTAAGCCTTCCTCAATGGATGGACTATTTAACACTGAAATATTTTTACTTAGTGTTGCATAATATTATATAAACTGAATGAATTTGTTTTATAAGCTTATTGATATTGTATGGTATGAAGTTATCTGTCTCCATCTGCTGGCCGTATCTATCTATACGTTTTGGAATATTTCGCAATAATAAGGTTTATTTTGAAGTTTTTTGGTAACTTTCTGTGCTAGACAGATACTAGTTCGTAAGACCTAGTTCTTATTAAAGCTAGACCTAGTTATTTATTGCCTACAGTTTAAACCAATCTTTCTTTCGCATGAAACTTGTATTTTAATTGAATCATATATGAATAATAATCTAATAGCGTCTACATACTATTATTATACCTACAGATGAAAAGTTAGTAAGCGTCGTTCATGATCTTATAAGTTTTCTAATAATTAAATATATTTGACAAGAATCAAACCCACTTTATTTGTATTCCTGTAACCACAAAGCCAATCGTGGTCTCACCGTGACCCATTTATCGAGAGTTAAAAAAGTCCCTTTTTATAAATGGCTCTTCAGGGAACATAAATATTATTCCGAGCACAGAGACATCGAAATTCACGTCGATGGAGACTTTTAAAACCACATCTCTCTGGTGATACGATAACGATAAAACGTACCTATTTTATCTGTGAACCTGATGGTTGGTGGATATTTACCTGAAAAGAAGAAATATTGTTAGTAAAATACCATACTGTTTTTTGTATCTGGTTAACACACATTGTAAATTATCTCCGCGATACAGGCTTGCCTCGTGCGGGGACAGCTGTTTAGTGAAATTGCAACTGTGTATTGGTAAATAAATATTTTTGGATTTTTATACACATATTTTATACCCATACTGACTTTACGCGAATGCAAATTATTCATACTCATAATTCTTTTGAACCATTCAATCTATTGCTGGAAACTGCTTAAAAATCCAATCAATCAATTTATTTATCCAGATATCAATTAAATACATTTTAATCAACACGGTCAACACGGTATCTCAATAACAGATTCAAGATCGGTTAAGACGTCATAAGATTATTAGGTTAAAAGTTGGGGTAAAAGACTGAATATTTACAAATGTATTAAGTAGGCATGAAATTAATGAGCAAGATAATGTTCTTAATAAAACAGAAATAATGAATATTAGAGATTTTGGGATTAAAAAAATGTTTACATGTTTTGACTTTGCTTGAGACGATGAATCAGGCAGCTTAGACTAACCACCAACTCCAGCGTCAAGTATATCCTTAACTAAACAAATGTATAAATCGACTATATGTACATTCGGCACCTAATAGCATGTCCAGGGACGTAATAAATAAGCCGACCCACTTCCGGCGGAATCAGCAGCTGTCTCAGATTTCAATTACTTTTGGGGTCTATGTCCACTCACGTGACTAATAAAATAAAATGAGAAACAATTTCTGACAAAGATCATAAAATGATAAAGAATAAAAATAAAACATGGATGACAAAGTAAATTGTCATCAATATGTATACTAAATATTCAATAATAACAATAAATAGGCGAGAAGACTTCATAAAAAATAGGTACTATACGGACTAAACAGCCCATCTATTAAACGGTCCAAAAATACTGGACATATGTTTATTGCTTTAACAATTTCTTATAAAAGTAATCATACCTTAAAAATTCAATACACAGTATTATCTCCGGATTTTGTTTGCAAGAAATAAATTGTAAATTTGTTAGCTCAGAATCATGCTTATTAATATTGTCCTCAATACAGAATTGATAAATAGACATTGGTGTAAACCGCGAATTTATTCTTGAACACAGAACTTGAGAAAATTTAGCTTTGTTTTAGTTGTAATAAATAACAGAAAGTCCCACGGTATCGATAAAATTTACAGCGGCTATAAAAATGTCAGAAGTGAAACAGCAAAGTTGCAATTTGCAGAACTTACAAAGAACTTGAACGATAACTTGAACTATACTTACGTAAGCGATATGATTTTTCTCGCTTTTTTAATCTTCGATTATTTTAACCATTGTCTTTTAACTTTTTGAATGGTTTAAAAGGATAGCTATTGTAGTTTTATAATTTTTAGTTAAACTGTATAATGCTTCAAATTCGTCTAAAAACATTTAACCAATATGGCCTAGCCACACATAGCTGTTCGAATCATCATTTTTAAACTCTAGTGGATTTAAAAATTAACATCATTACGGTTAAACATTTTTAAGATCAAATATTGATAAAGGTTGTCTGAAAGAAATTACTTTAAGCTATAAGGCCGCCCATTGCGCATTTTGTATTGAGCATTAAGTCAATTTTGTATTGTTTTATCATGGTGTGTAATAAAGAGTTATATTATTATTATCCTTTTCAGCGGGCTCTACGCACTCTCAATAGCTTCTGCAGTGCGCGCGAGGATGTTGACTTGTTTGTAATATCAAAAAAAAATAATAGTGCTGTGTCCCAGTACATAGATCAAATAAGCAGAGTCAATTATAATTGAACAATATATTTGAAACTATGTAATTTAATTTATATGTACCTATTATTTTCCATTGTCGCATTAGTTTTGTACTGTAATGGCAATGTAAAAGTGTAAATAAATAAATAAATAAATTATTGTCATTTCTAAAATATAATATATTTTATTGTAAAACAGCTGTTGTTTGTTATAATACGTATCTTTTGTTATTAAAACATATCACAATTACTATGGGCACGTATAGTAGCAATATAAATAGCGCATTATTCGAACGTATTCTTATTCAATACTTAAGTAGCTCATGTCAAGATTGACTAAACGCTACAAATACATTAAAGTGCTTACGTCGAAAAACAGGTCAATTTACAATACAGTGTACCCTTTGTTGAAGGTTTCAAAGTAATGGTTGCCATGCTTGCCAGCTTGAAACACACGTAGTTATAGTGGGCTACACTCCCTCCACACTTATTCGAAGGTGTTGCCTGTAAACCAGCGTTGCTCGCATCGTGTACCCTAGCAACATTAAGCTGAGGCAAAACCTTTCGTACACACCAGGTAATTATTTGTGTTTATATTTTAAACTAGCGGCCCGCCCCGGCGTCGCACGGGTAAAAAAAGTTCCCGGCAATTTTCCTTATTTGCTCACCGTTTAGACCTACTCTGGACTACGACAAACATTTTAAAACCAAAATCAGCACAATCGTCCCAGCCGTTCTCAAGTTTTAATCAGACTAACGAACAACAATTCATTTTTTTTTATATAGATAAATCAATAAATATTTCCGGACTAGTCACCCAGCATCACCTAGCCACAAATTAAGCAGAGCTTGTACTATGGGTGTTATGTGACTGATACACTAAATGGATACATTTTTTTTGTAAATGCATACTTTGATACGAAACATCCAGACCCTAAACCAGAAGTTGTAAATCGTACAAAACTGGTCCCCCGGCGGAAGTCGAACCCGCAACCTCTTGAATTAAGAGATTATTTCTTTCTATACACGACACTATGATAAAACTGTCACTTTTTTCATATTTTATAATTAATATTCTGTAGTTATAATAATAATTATTCTGCTTAAAATGGAATTGCGATTCCGTATTTTGCTTGAGATCATTTTTACTACATTTTATAAGAAATTATAAATCCAGTAATCAAAAATCGATTTATGCTGTATTCGTCGGTGAACGTTCGGCCCATGTAAAAAAAATCCATTCCCAAAATTCGACCCAGTTTAAAAACCTCATTCGCCCCGCAACAAAAAAAACCCTCTTATAAGTATCTCCGATAAATAAGTGTTCAAACATTCACAACATTGTTTAATAAATCGATACCTAATTAACAACATTTAAAAAATAGTAAACTTAAAGGTTCTAGTTAAATAGTTGAAATAACTTTATTCAAACCAATCCTAATTATGTTGAATCAAATGGATTAACGAATCAAGTATTCGTGACAATTTATTCAGTGAATTAGGTCACTTTGAAGTTCTTTTCAAAGTGAATCTTTAGAAATAGACTTTAAAAGGCAAAACCGCTATTCAAAGAGCTAAGAAAATGATGATGCATTCTACCCCCCCAGCCTTAGTTTATTTATGACTGGGTGAAGGCAATAAATAATGGACATTCAGTTATTTATTACTATTGTAATTTACCTACATTCAAAATGAAAAAAAAAGTTACAAGTAAAATATACAAAATAAAAGAAATTTATCCTTGTTAATCCTAGGGATTTGTGAAAAAGTCATATCTTTGCAAAATTCTCACCTTAATAATCTTCGTCATCACCCTATTAACGTTCCCACTGCTGGGACACGGGGACTTCTCTCTAAGCGAGAGAGATTAGGCCTTAATTCATCACGGTAGCCAAGTGCGGGTTGGTGAATGTCACATGTCCTTCAAACTCTTTAAAGTTATTTGTACATGCCGGTATCCTCACGATGTTTGCCTTCACCGTTAAAGCACGTGTTTAAAGTGCACATACATTTCTCAAGAAGGAAAATCCAGAGGTGCATGGCGGGGTTTGAGAACCCACGACCTTCGGATTGAAAGTCGAGTGTCCTCCCACTTAGCCAACGCAGCTCTAATCGTTAATAATCCTTATACTAGATAATTAAGCTGAGAAGTTTGCTTGTTTGAATAATCTCAGGAACTAGCGGTCCGATTTGAAATTCTGTCCGTGTTAAGATAGCCCATTTATCGGAATACATTTTTATTTTTTAAAAAGCATGAAAACGTAACGATGCACTTAACTTCAATGTAATGTATTTTTCATTCAATATTTTGTAGTCGTCTACCCAAACTATTACCGAAGAGCACATATTACCTTACATAGAAATGTCCCATTAAACCCTCAAGTGTTTCACAATTAAACAATTCTAAATTTCAGAATTATAATACGCAGGTGTGAGACGAGAACACAATTATCTGCCACAAAGAAAGCGTCTACCATCAAATACATTTGAAGGGAAGCAATTAAACATAATGTCTGCAGAAATGCTCAACTACGCATTCTCCGGCACCTGTGAGCCCGTGTAAGCGCCGTTTATGAATTTATGACAAGGTTTACAGTAATATTCAGTTTTTAACAGAGTTTAAGTAAAGGGGTCCCTTTAGTTTAAATAAAACAGCGTCAACTGAAGCCGTTTTGGAAAAGTGGGGGGACATTCGACTTTAATTCCGAAGGTAGTGGGTTCAAACCCCGCACCAGAAATTTATGTGCGCTTTAAACACTTTAACGGTGAAGCCAAACATCGTGAGGAAACCGGCATGTTCTGAGAACTTTAAATGAGTTAAACGCACACAACAACGCGCCAAGTGCGAGTTTAGCACTTGGCCAGCGTGGTGAATTAAGGCCTAATCTCTCTCGCTATGAGAGAAGTCCCTGAGTCCCAGCCGTGGGAACGTTAATAGGGTGATGATGAGTGTCAACTTTTATATACTGTTATATTAAATAGACGGTCCTGAATGAGCACTTGAGGCCGACGGTTTTAGTTCCTACACTGCAGGCGACACCGCCGCGACAGATGATGCCATGATACAGACACGATGATATTTTAGCATATTAGATTTATATTAGTATGTATGCTAGTTTGTAAGGTAAATGTATATATGTATGTATATGTGTATTTTGATATGGGTCTGAGAAATAAAAACAATAAATTTGTTTTTATTTTAAATGCGTCTAAAGTTGTCAAAATAATCTACGCAGTTAGTAATAACGTAATTTAATGGCTCATATTAGATTGACAAAGTGGTCAAAATATCTCTCTTGTTTCATACTTATCACAATTATCTGTGTAGTAGGCACACAATACACCTATCAAAGGTCGTGTACAAACTCTTTGACAATAAATTTAATGATTCTTACTGCTTACTTATAGTCAAGTCCTACTAGTTTGATCATTTTCCTATCAATAAATAGACGTGATTTGTATAAAAATATATGTTGAATCAGAGATTCGAAAATAAGCATTTTTATATGAAAAACTGTATGTTTTAAAATATATTTTAGTGAAAGCGTTCAATTAGTAGCAGTATCGCTGACAGGCGGCTAACGAGCCATCACAGCGCGGCGAACGCGATACGAGATACAGGATTTATGGCAATCACATACAAACATACATTTTTTTGTTACACAATATTGTACCCAAGCAGCAAAACAGTCTCAGAACACGCAATTTCTAAGAGTAGTAGGCTTTAAGCGCTCTTATAATTGTTTTGGAACATGCCTCGATCCTATATTACTTTTAGACAAGCCGATATGGCCTCAAAAACGCTCAGTCTCATAACCAAGTCTTATATATTTATATAAGAGTATATTACTATGCTATTGTAAGCCACTTACTCCTATAAGAGGATTTACTAAGACTGATTGCACTTGAGAAACCATGCTCTTAAATTCATATTTTATAAGCTCGTTTATAATAGACTTGCTAAATGCTATTGTGAGAATTTCAGACTAATATAAGCATTGCATAAGAGCACTATGAGTATGTGCATTTCTGTTCTTATTTGAAACTATTATCAGATCAATAGCGCTGGATGAGTATACTATTAGAGTGATTTTGGATTAACATATTTACAATACAAAAGACAAGATGGTTATAAGAGCGTTTGTTCTTAGATCGATTTTGGGAATACTAATTTTAACGATTTGAAGAGTAAAATTTTGCTGGCCATATATATGTTAGTTTAATAGTAGTAAATAATGGATTACAAAACCTGGAATAGATTTAAGAAAACTGGTGGCTACAGGAAAGTTGTTAAGAAGTACTATGAAATGTTAAAAAGAAAAACAAATACACCACTGCCAAGACAAGGTAGTGTAGATAAAAATATCAGTGAGGGTTCTGCAGGTTTTGCTTTTGTACAAGAAGTCGATAGTAACGATGTAAATTTAGTTTGTTCTATTAATGATAACAGTGAAGATGAATCTCCGAGCGAGGCCGAAACCATCTATGAAAAAACTTTCGTGTTAAAAAATTATGTCAGGAAATGGGCAAAAATACAAGACTCATTGGTATTTTAGGACGTTTATCGTGCACTCCAGATATTATTCATTTAAATATAAATATAGACGGATTGCCAGTATCTAATAGATCAAGACAACAACTATGGCCCATATTATGTAATGTTTTTGAATTGCCTATCTCCGTTTGCAATAGGTAAATATATTGTTATTTTTACATTAAATAGCTTAATTTGATATAATATGTGGATGGAAGATTTGTGATATATGGGTATAAAAGAGTTGCTAATAACAGGAAAAAGGTACTTCTAAAGTCAAAAGAAATGTGTCTTGACTTGAAGTATTTTCTTGATTAGGTAGGATATGCATTTTCTCTGTGTAGTCATGACAACCAAATATATTGATTTTATAGTTAACGAAGTATCTAACATCTTGATACAGAAGGGACATTTATTGAAACAATTTGTTTGTTTGGTTATTAAAATATAATTTCGAATAAACACGTATTTCGTAAACGCACGTATCCTTTTGGCGTATTTTATTTGTATTGGTCTACAAAATGGGCAGAAAATATCGTGCTACTTTTTTTTGGCATCCAGTCATGCTCTCTTCTTTCTGCCCGTACTTTGCTGACCCATTTATGCCTTATAAGCTCTTCACTCGGGAATCTGTAAAGTATAATATTAGCAGAGAAGCTTATGATGTACTGATGATAAATAAAAGAAGCAGATACCATGTTGGTTAAGTTAGTTTTTTTTTCTCCCTGTCGATTTAAGGTTTTAAGTATAATTGCGATGATCCCTAATTTGTTTAAATATGGAGTTTGCTTTAGTATTCCGAATGCTAAAATTAGAGTAAACAATCTTACAATAGTCTTAGAGTGCGCTTGTAAAATGCAGCTATACATATGGCGACACTATCAATACAAAATAACAAATAATATATCAAAACGAGAACTGGAAATACCATATTTAATAAGGCGCATAAATTTTGAATCGTAAAACGAGGTCTACTTTACAGTAAATAATAAATTCCAATAGGAATACTTACCGTAAAACTCAAATACACGCACTTGATAATAACGGCACTTTAGTATAAACAACTTCACAGCAACTTTATTTGTTTTCATTAATTATTATTTTTTTCTTCTGTGTAACTTTTGAAACCAACACCCATACAACTTTCGGGCAACTTGCAGGCTTACAAGATACTTATGTAAAAACAATATTATCCTAAGTCGGCTTATATTAATTTTGGGTAGATTTCTGTAAGTTCAAACAGCATTAAATTAGACTGATATTAAAAGGATATTAAACTAATTATGCTTATAATTGGTGCCCAAACACGGGCTTATACGATTATATAGAAGTGATATAAGAGCCAAAAACAGTAGTCTTGAAATTGCTGTAAGCCTAGTTTTTGCTAGTTGGGTAGGAATCAGTAGTTTTCATTAAAATCAATAAAATTTAATTAATATATAAGCTTTTATGTTTTTACAAAGTGTTAAATCCCTCTTATAACTTGAAACTAATATTTTCAATTTGTGTAGGAAAATAGAGACGAAGTGAAGCTTACTAGCGTAATACGGGACTCGAACCCACGCCTTCCATTCCGCATGGACGTGCCGACCGCTACACCAACCTCGCCACTAAGCCATCGCTTCAATATCTTCTAAACTTGTAACTAAGTGTTTGTATTGTCTGCAATCACTTCTTGGTCTGGAGTGTGTAATTATACTAGGTATATCAAATGTCTAGTAGCCGTAACACAAGCTTTTGAGCCAAGTGCTAGATGTCGAATAACTCAATTTTAGTAGAAGTAATTAAAAAAATTAAATGTGTTGTATTGTTTATGATTTGTGTTGATTTTTTTTATTTTAATTATGACAATACATATTTATTTATAATTAGGTATAGTAAATCCTGGATTTAATTGTGTAATTAATTTATGACTATCTGTTCTTATGTTATATATAGGTATATGTGGATTGTACTGTATTTATTTAAGCAATTTAGTTTTATTAATTTTAATTTTAAGTTGACCTGTCCATGTAGGCTATGTGCTTCTAAGGAAATAAACGTTTTGACTTTGACTTTGACTTTGTCCGGAAATGTTTATTTATTTTTGGAGTTTACTCCTTAAGAAACGATTTGAGTTGTAAGGCCCGGTACGGAAATTTTATGAGAAGTAAAATCAAAAAGTGTTACACGAAAAGTTGAGGCGATACGTAGAAAGAGACAAACATATATATCTGTAGGATTGAACGTGTAAAAGAATAAGATGGAATACATTACACAGCTCATTCTCGGGGTCTCTTTGCGCGATACTTCGTAGTTGAGACTACGAAGTATCGCGCAAAGAGGTATTGCTGTATTTTATTTATATTATTTTGTAACATATTTTATGTAATACGCTTAATTGAAGTAATATAAATAATCCGAATTATTACAGATATAATGTTTGTTTCTATTATCATTTTAGCAGATGCGTTCATTTACCCTTTTTTTCTATTCAATATACAATAATCGATATAATTATAGTTCGTAAGGAGTAAACACCAATCGTGCGTCGTAGCTGACACACACACACTTTTTTTATTTATATGCCTGAAAAACAGGATTCTCCTAGTTCAGGCACAATAAATACAGCATAGCTCTTATTAAATTTTAAGGATTTTTGTCAACTTTAGCTTTAAGTGATTTTTCTAAATAAATATTTTTTTTATTTTATAATATTATAATACATAGATAGATGTGCCGCTATGAAATCTGGAATTACAATTACTCATAGATACACACATTTCATAATCATTAAAAAACATACAACAAATTCTATCAATAAATCGGTTATCTTTCAAATAGTTTAGTTCAAATGCTAAGTTACATATGAATATTGCATAGATTGTAATTAACCGACTGAATGTAATTACCACAGATATTTCATAGTCAAACAACGAACTAATTAACTATGCCTAATCAAGTAGAAACTGCATTAGTAATCTATCCGAGCAAATATTGATACTGTAGGTATTTTATACCTCATTAAACTTCGTTAACTCTGCTAGTTTCGAAATGATAGTCAAATAGTCAATATATACTAATATTATAAAGCTGTCGAGTTTGTTTGTTTGCTTCAACGCGTTAATCTCAGGTTAAATGTGAAAATTCTAACAATCAATCAATCATTTATTAGAAACCAAATAAAAATATTTTACTGAGTGATAGCCTAGTCATTGAGAAGGTCTATAAGTTTGAAGGACATGTGACATTCACCAACCCGCACTTGGCCAGCGTGGTGAATTAAGGCCTTATCTCTCTCGCCGAGAGAGAAGTCCCTCTGTCCCAGCAGTGGGAACGTTAATAGGGTCATGATGATAAGATACTTTATACGCGGTATAAAGTATATCTTATCGTCCAAAAAATCCGTCGAAATACGAATACAAGTTGCTTTGTTACGTTTTCATGGATTATCTACTGAATAAACTCTCTTTATACAAAACATACATATAGTTGGGAGTACAGTGAAAGACGGACGCTACCTATGATAGAAAAAAGAAAAAATATTATTGTTTTATGTATGAAATATATAAATACTTCCTATAGTATAAGTATCCCTATTCGTTACTAAGTTACGCGATTCGGCTTATTGTTATTATTATTAATTCTTAATTGCACAACAAAACAATGTACAAAAGGTGGGCTTAATGCCAAGGCATTCTCTACCTGCCAACCATTACAGTTAATGAGATGTAAGTTGGCGTGCTAGTACAAAATCACTTAAAAAATAGGACTATTACTACTTAATAATTATTAGAAACTAAAGGAGGCTTAAAAAACTAAAATCAACAAAAATATATAACAAATAACGAAAACACGTATTGTTCTACAGATATTTAAAATTACATTACGTTGTAAGCTAAGCTTTTCTTAGCTTTAAATAAATGCTATGTGTGTACTATTGTCTGTTCACAATCAAAACTTCTGCTTTTATCGAGCCAAAAGAAAAAAAAAATACGGAAAACAAAAAGCTTCCTAAATTCAGATAGGCAAAATAAACCTCCCACCCTCATGCGGTATTGACAGATCATACATCCAATATTCTGTATATTCTCCATATACCCATTTCCAATAAAAAGTGCGGGTAAAAATATTGACGAAAACCGCGAACAAAACTCGCGGAGCATGAAAAAGCCAGCGACGTACTCCGTACTACGTATGGCGTATACGTAGGTACGTAGCGCCGCGGTGGAAACACTTCCTTTATACAAACGTAAAGGTAACGACCGATGGAGCACCGCGCTGTGTACGCATTCCACTCGAGTATGAAAGAATTATCGTTATCGCGTAGGTGAGACGTGGTCTATTGTAGGTAGTATTGGCGCTGTGGTGTTAAATACAACGATATTACACGAATACGCAAAACAAGGATTTTATAGTAAACATATATGTTGAACTATGTAAACAATAAAAATAAATTTAAGTCTACTTAATCTAAAACGACATAACAGATTTCATTTCATTTATTCATTTAACAAACATATATTCTTAGAACTACTATAAGTTAAGATAGAATGGTCACCGAAGACGTATAAAAACAGTGTCGCGGTTTGGGAATTTCAGTTATCAGAAGAAACCTGTCTTAATATCATATTTTATTTTATAATGTTGTATTTAGATTCAGTGAACATAAATTTGCAACTTGTTTAATGTTTTATCCTACACATTTGGGTACGTACCTACTATAAACAGGTAAACGCACATTTGAAAACACAGTAAAGGCATCTTTTCCCTCAGAACTGATAAAACAGGAGCAAAATTCAGGGCGCGAAGAGCCTTCTATCTAAATTATTTCAGTTTCAGTCAATTCAAAGAATTTTGTATAAAATTCAGTATCATACTCATCTATGAGTAATCAAAAGTTTCTCACTCATAAAAGTAAATAATCATAAGTTTTATTACAATCTTAATGTCCTGCGCGGGATGCCAAAATAATATTCATATTTCTTGTTCGCATTATTTCAAGAAACGAAAAGTTAACTGCCAACTTATGATTGTCTCCTTTTTCGCAACATGAATGAACATTTCAGAGATAAGGTCAAGTTATTTTCTTAGCAGAATACTTGTCACCCTAACCGTATTCACCCGGGTCCAAATTGTACATAACCTTTCTCTTGAACCCTGCATTTATCATTAAATCACACACTACAGAAATAATTCCCATAACCTTTTTTTCTATGCCCGATCTCTAGCCGAACTGAATTAATCAATCCATAAATTAATAACTTATTAATAAATAAATAACTATCATCTCTGGTAATTTATTGGTTTGAAATATTTTAATAAATCCTTTCATATATTTCCCTTTTCAACACGCATACATTAATAAACAAGCATAGCCAAACAGCTACAGTGAATACGCTGTTCATTGTCTCATGTGCCAGTTATTTCGTTATTTTCATCATCACATGCGCCCGTTAACCGCAGTGGACTGTGAGCTGAAAGCACATGTGCTTCGTGTAAAAACTTGGAGTGGCGCTGCGGCGGGCAATCTCGCAATTTGTCACCAAATGTTTTTGTAGTTTTTTGTTGTGCTCGCGCTGTTACGCGACGCTTTAGTGTGTCGCTACTTTACCTTACTTTTTGTGGTGACATTATTTTACTAGCAGTATTGTTATAGTTTTAATTGTATAATAGTACTTACTTTGTTTTATTAGAAGTCTTGTTGGCAGGGCTGAGCAATGTTTCTCTAGTAGATAATAAACTGCTCTACGAAATGATGTACATAATTTTTAGTTTATCTATGTTATTTTCACGCACTGGCCCAGTGTGTCATGGGTATCGGTGCAGTAGTTCTTAATTTATCTCCAAGAACCCATATGTCTTGTACCATAAGTCGGTTTAATTAAAAAAATTTCTTGCGTTACATTCTTAAATCGAGTTTTATTTCTCAACAAACTTATGAGAGATTTCCGAGCTGAGCCATAAAACATCGAACTAATTTAAGTCGGCCACTCCCCTCGAACGTCTCTTGAATTTAAATTCAGTGTTCTATCATTATCATCCTTTGCGCAGTCGGGTAAGGCGAGTAATTGCCTAACTTCAGTCGTAACTCGAGCTAATTGGAGAAGCAGGGGAGAGATTTTTTGTTTGAAAATCTTCGGAATACTGAGTTATTTTGAAGTTTGTTTTGTTTTTAATCAGAATAAGTTTATTAATAGATTTATATTTGTCGCTCAAAGAACTCTATGGAGAGGGCTTTGCTCGGGATTTCCCTAAGGGAATCAGATATAAGGAGAGGAGAAGATTCGCAGAAGAAGCAGGTCGCCGACAGCCGAACGTTAGCTCTTTGAAGTGGCATCGGGCAGGCCATATAGAACAGTTCCAGAATGGGGACCACGGATCGGCAAGCGCAGCGTAGGACGTCCACCAACTAGATGGCCGGACGACCTGGTGAAGGCTGCTCACGGTGGATGCAGGCCGCTGCCAGCCGAAATTACTGGAAAACTTTGAACGACGCCTTTGTTCAGCAGTGGACGCTTTACGGATGAAATGATGATATCCATTGTTTAGCTTTTTAAGATCTATATATTAGGGTATTTTATATATAATGAGCTTGGATAGGCATTAGCTTTGCTTAGCTTAGATAAATAAATCCATTATTTCACTGCTGTATATCGAATGTTAAGGAGAAAAAGTTCCCTAAACGAATTATTGAAATATGTTTTGTAGGAGAGGTGGATTATTTTTTGGTGTCGAATAAGTGAGGTTTATTTCTGTGATATTCTTTTTTAAACATAATTCAACATCTGTTTGATAATACTTATTTATCGAGGAAGGATATTTACCTTAATCTTCTAGACTTTGCGGCAGAAAACTCAAAAAATATAAATGTATACAGCCGTGACGTAACCCAAGACACTTCTCAAATGTTACACTCTTTCACGTAACACATCATTAACACCCTATTAACGTTCCCACTGCACACACAGACACACAGGACACCAGGGACTACTCCCTTGACGAGAGATATTACACCTTAATTCACCACTCTGGCCAAGTGCGGGTTGGTGAATGTCACATATCCTACAAACTATTTAAAGTTTTCAGAACATACATTTTACAAGAAGAAAAACGCACGTACATTTTTCAAGTTGAAAAATTCAGAGGTGCGTGGCGGGGTCGAACCCACGACCTTAGAAATGAGAGTCGAGTGTGCTCCCACTTAGCCAACACGGCTATACATGCTCACCGCTCATTGAAACGTCAAACAACCCCCTCCCCGCTAATAACTCCCCTCCCCTCCCCGTCACCCCGGATGATTAAATAAACATTACCACCGAGATCGGGAAATAACATTTTATATTCTCAAGATATGAATTGATATTCAGCGAGTATTTTGCTCTTTCGGGTTCGGTTTTGTAGCGTTTGATCGAGACCCGTTTTTTGTTCTCGGATATTATATAAGGCTACTAGTGGCCCGCCCCGGCTTCGCACGGGTTTTTATTCAATTTTTTTCCCGGACATTATTCGATTTTTGGGACTATAATTTGAGATTTAAACTATCCTATCTCTCAAGTTGGATCGAACTGCACATGGTGTGCGAATTTTATTATAATCGGTTAAGTGGTTTAGGAGTCCATTGAGGACAAACATTGTGACACGAGATTTATATATATTAAGATCCAATATATTTGGTCCTTTTAAGTTGCCTAAGTAATGTTTTGATGGAGGTGGGCTGAGAATACGCTTTGTTGTTTGAGACAATTGTTTGTCGTGTTTCTAATAAATGAATACGTTTTGGTGTTAAAGTTGGAATTTATAGTTGCACATACAATTATAGGTATACTAATTAGTCTGTTAGCCCGCCCATTATTACTGGAAACCAATTTTTAGTTTTATCAATTAATAAAGAATGCCAATATATAGAGCATTTTGTTATCTACTATTAAAAATTGCATCGTTGAGTCTTGGTATGTTCACGACAGTCACATAAACTTAAATAAATAATAAATTTTATAATTTCATCTCCAGTAATACATACACCGCGACTAATATCAATAGAGAAACTAGACATTTTGAATGTTACAAACCCCCCCCCTACGGTAATCGAACTCGCAACCTTCAACAAAGATATCTCAGACATCATCTAAAACATTTTCGCACTTTTCGCCACCTCTTTAAATATTTCACTTTCTCCCTACTTTACCTTTCCACGTTCTCGTCGTGTTGCAAGCACACGCAAATTTCCCAATAAATCGGGAGAACTTCCCGTGCTCCGTCATAATATCACCGACTTATGAAGGTATTAAAATGGCGGGAAATAATGAAACGCCGCGTAGACTTAGACGAGATCCTGTTGCTTTGTTCGCTTGTATTGACTAAAAGGTACTTTCATTTAATTATGAAAAGGGCTCATAAAGGATAATGTTATTATTGTGAAATAAAGCAATATTGATAAGGGAAATTAAATAATATGAATGCTTTTGTTAAAGATATTTTGTCTGAATAGGAGAGATTAAGTTGCCGCAGTTTAGATATTTGTAGAAGTTAAATTAACAGACTTATTTTAACTTTCAGGGTATTGTTAGTATTCTTATATTGCCTAAATATCGTCTAAAGTTGTCAAAATTGGTAGGCGTTGTCTTGTGTAGATGTTTAAAAAAAATGAATTTCATTAAAATACATTGATATAATTTCCTTACAGAATACAAATTATCAATATTGTAAATGTAGACATGTGAATTTTATTAATAAATTTGATGTTGTATTTAACATGTCGCAATGAAATAATTCCACCAACAAGTAAAATAGACACATCATTATAAAACTTTACATTGCAATGAAAGTTAAAATTGCGGAAATGCTATCCCATTCTCACAATTGTAACATTAACAACATAACAAGCTGAAAAGTTGTGCAGGAATGGCGGGAAAGTTGCATATTACAATTGTTGCCGTTCTGTATTGTGTGTACTATGCTACTCGTTGGCTATGCGAGGAGAGATACTTTAAAAGGAGTTATTTCATCACAGATTAAATGAAAAAAAAGTTTTTTGTTATTTTTACATCACAGATAACTATGATTTTCGATAAATTATAATTCCATCCATATAAATTCTCTACTATGTTAAGTACCGATGTCTAGTACCGATAACACAAGCTTAGAGCTTACCACGGGGCTAGATGTTAATTTTTTAATCGGGAAAGTCAATGTCAATCTTTTACCGTCTTTCACGGCAAAACGGCTGAACCGATTACACTGAAATTTGGTTTGGCGATGGGTTATATATCTGATTATGACATAAGTTACTTTAAACTGTGGATAAATCTGTCTTCATGACTAAATTCCGGGGTAGTAAAATAAAACATTAAACTTAAAATTCATCGCTATATTAAAACGCGTTTTAACCAAGCCATAACATATTTGGTTAAGCTCATTCAAATATCTTCCACATTTTCACGTGAAGTGTTATTACGCTTTATGACCAGCTCGGAATAACGCGAATTCATCAAAATTCAAGTGAGAGTTATCTCAGCGAAATCTTATATAAAAACATAAAAACTTCATTTAAATACAAAAACAAGCTATCACGGCGCGATGGAAAAACTCGGGAACTCCGTGAGGAGGAGCGGGCAACACTGCCTGAATAATAACGCGTCTTCAACTTTCAAGCGGGAGTTTGATTGGTGTTGCTGTTTTGAAATTAATTTTCCGGTCCCAATTAATTTTACATTGATTCAAAATAAAATAATGTACAAAAGTAGATGATTCACCGATTTGTTAGATTTTTGTACATTGCAAATTTAATTAAGAATTTCATCAAATTAAAATAGGACCTTTTTGGAAGCATACTGTTATAATACCTTTATATAATAAACTACACATTAAAAGATCTTTATTTAAAAAAAATATATATCGGTATTCGTTGTTTTGTCATATACGCAACGCGATGTGACTGCTAATGTCAGTTGCCATTTATACCTATTAATAAAAATAACTTTTGAAATAGATCCTTGATTTTTTCCGACTCTTTCAACAATTATGATAATAATTACTAATTAACAAATTCTAACACCAAAACTATCCTCTGAGTCACTCTATCTATTGCTGAAAACTGAATGAAGATTTGTTTGGTATCTTTTAAATATTATCCCGAACATAAAGTCAGACAGACGCGTCGGCGAACTTTAATCTATACTAATACTAGGTGACCCCAGCAAACGTTGTTTTGCAAAATGAAAAATAGATAGTAGCCGATTCTCAAACCTACTGAATACGCAGATCAAATTTGCTAAAAATCAGTAAAGCCGTTTCGTAGGAGTACGGTAACTAACATTGTGACATGCAAATTTAATATATTAGACTAGCAGCTGACCCCAACAAACGTTGTCCAATCCAAAAACACGGGTTTTCTCCTTTGTAGATAGTTAAACACTTAAAAATAAATTATTACGCGCAATAAAAAGAGCCAACGAAATGAGTATATAAACTCTGTTTACAGTAAAATTAATTTAACAACAGTTGAGCTAAAACAAAATAAATGGAATGAACACTGTTTGCTATTAAATAATTAAATATACTTCATTAACATACAAATAACGTTGAGCTCCGGCCACTCGGACTGACAGACAGAATTTATTAGCAAGTTTACATTTTTTTGTGCCTTGGGACAAATCTTATCACGAGATATGTAAATTATATTTTAAATTGAAATTGTTTCGTTACATGAAAACTCTTTTCTCGTAGATACCCCAGTGGGGTAAAAATGTTTTGTTTAATCTTTCCATGAA
Organism: Gymnoscelis rufifasciata; assembly: GCA_929108375.1. Lineage (NCBI taxonomy): Eukaryota > Metazoa > Arthropoda > Insecta > Lepidoptera > Geometridae > Gymnoscelis > Gymnoscelis rufifasciata. The sequence goes on from OV815324.1 coordinate 11,406,826, forward strand.
TATTAATGAGATTTGAAAAAGAAAGTTTAAACTACACACCCGACTACTTAAAACACGCTCTAAATAGAACGAAGAAGAAAATTACTTATATTGTTTAAAAGATAGCCGTGGTCGTTTGTCACCTATAACTATAATAAAATAAATAAATAATTCCGGACTAATCACACAGCATCACCTAGCCCCAAACTAAGGAGAGCTTGTACTATGGGTTTTAGGTGACTGATATTACATAGATACATTTTTGTAAATACATACATACATATGATACATAGAAAACACCCAGACCCGAAACATTGATTTTGATCACCTACATTTGGTCCAGAAAATCAGAAGAAATTTCATCTATCCCTGAAAACAGATTAACTTTACAAACTATACTTCGTTTCACCAAAGTCAAAAGTGTTAATTAAAAGTCTTCACTTTTATTTTATAAATTATATATGGAACTTATTTCATTTGTACTTATCTTTTTTTGAAAATACATCACATTTATTACATAAAATATGTGGATTAATATATGGATTCTTTCTTTCTAGAAGTATATTTCACTTATCGCCAGCACAATGTCGGAGGAACTCAACACATCCCCGCTCTCAGCTCCCATATATACAATGTACCCTAATCTCTTCCTGGATGAGCAGAAATTGCGCATCCAAGAATACAACGATGTTAATCTTTATTTGCTTTTCCGTACAACAGATTCATAATGTTGCTAGATATAGTTTGCTGAATTTCATGTCTTTTGTCACATTTAATTTTATGTATTATCTGTCTAGGTTTCTCCTGTGTTTAAAAGGTGGTGGACTTTGGATGCATTTGGTCAAATCATAGAATCGTCAATAATATTTGATGAAAACGTAACGTACCTCTAAATTGTATTGAATTGAATTTTATTGAAATACGCCAATAGCTGCTGATAATAGCATAAAATTAGGTATATATTTAGCAACCGGTAAATCAAAACTAGATATCTCAAAAAGGCTTATTTGATTCTAATAATGTTTATATTAAATGAGAGGTGTTAAACGCATAGAGCGAAATCTATTATTTCCTCTCCCACGATTCAATAAAACATAGTCATATGAGCATTCCATCATTCATCCCATTCATTCGCAGGTCATTCATTCGTCGTTCACAAAGCTGCATTGTGGTGTTCTGTCAAAGCGACGTTTCATCGTGGACGTAAATACTTGCGAATCTCCATGGGCTTAGAAGCTTAGAATTTTATATTTGGTCTTTGTACCGAGCCTTTTTGGGTTGTTGTGTTTTTGAAGTTTAGTTGTTTGAAGTTACATTATAGATATTTTATAGAAATATGTGATATTGTATTCGTGTTTGAGCTACATGCGCCTAGCTTCTTGAATTCTGAAGATTTTTGGGCAAAGCGACAATTTGGACACGAATAACTCGATTTTTTTATGAGTTGTTGCTTTCAAGTAATATTTGTAAACAATATTCTTTAAAAATCTATTTGCAATATCGATGGAGATTAATTTTAATCTATGTTATATAACGATTAGCTACGATTTAAGGATAGGAAAATATCAAAACACAATAATTGTAGCGGCACGTAGTCCGGAAACATTTATTTATTTGATTTATTTAACCGACATTTATACCATACTCGTGAACAGTAACTACAATCTACACTATTATTCAGACTAGTAGTGCCCCGCGGTGTTACCGCGTTATGATGGATTTTCCCGCGATATTAAGTAGCCTATGTCCCTCCTCTCTCAGGCCCTAGGTAATCTGTGTACTAAATTTCATTTAAATCGGTTCAGTAGTTTTTGCGTGGAATAGGAATAGACAGAGTTACTTTCTCATTTATAATATTAGATATGGATTGTATTAAAATGCTTAGGCTATTAAGACGACGTGGATGTTGTAAATTAAGCCCTAGATTATATCTCTCCAGCACGCCTCACAATTTGGAAGCGAGCCAAACCTATCGTTTTACATACACCAGCGCAAGCTATACACGAGAGAATTTCCTGGAGATGTCTCCGTAATATATATTCAACATATTGCGTAACAAAAATAAATTATATAAATATTACCGGACAATTCACACAACAACATCTAGCCCCGTTGTAAGCTCTAAGCTTGTGTTACGGGTACTAGACGTCTTATATACTTAAATTATAGACATACATACATAGACTTATCACACCAAGAAGTAAGTGCTTGCAGAACATACTAACACTTAACCCCTCAGCGGGAATCGATCCCGCTACCTCTTGCGCCACAAGCGGACCGGTTTTAAATGAATGTAGGATACCTGAAATTCTAAAACTCACAACGAGTAGACCATTTAGCATTACCACCATTTTGTTTTACATTGCCTTCACACAACGTTGAAGTGTCTACGCGCATCGCTAACGCTCGGCGAACGTGGAAATATTACATCAGAACCCAAACAGTAAAAATAAACAATACCAAATACTAGATTGCTCAATGACTCTGTAATAATAGGCAAGTTGGCTCATTTTGGATAACCATTTTTATTGATTCTTCATTATCTAAGGGATTATCTAATAGGAAATCTGTATATAGACTGTATAGGACACATTGCAGTTTAGTACTACTCAGTTACGTCACAGTCCGGCATACCGACGCCATTTTGAAAAGTCGTTTTTTGAGTCACGTGATCAAAGACGACAATTATAACTATAACAATTTTAATTATGATGCCCTACAAAAATCTTTATTTTTAAAAATATTACCGTACTCTGTTGTTTACTCTGTTGGTTGACATGAGTTTCATCACTGGCCGCCGAATCACGTTTTTTCAAAAGGGCGGACTAGTAGGTTTGCCAGGCTGCATACAAAATTGTTCGAACCCTTTTATTTAAAGTCAACTACCCTATTTAGTAGCTCGTTGTTTTAATGCAATGAACGATAGCGTCACCGCCTTGTAAGCTGTGTCACGAACGACCTTGAGCCATCTCCACCCAAATTCCTCAATCTCGCAACAATCACCCAGATATCTAAAAAAAACTAAGAAAGATACCTAAGCCTTATCCAAGCTAACCGTATTTCCCCAAGGCAGTATTCAGGGATATTTCCAAACGCGATTTCAGTAAGTATCATCAACCCTTATTTCCGGCGGAAGACGGCAGCCGCCCTATTTCCCTACAAGTCAGGACTGACGCATAGAACCTTGTTATTATATTATTATACATCCTTGTTTTGCGTAGGTGTGAAGATTCTGCTTCGTGATTGTTATTTAGCATTTTCGTTAGGGCTTAGGGCTTGTTTTACCATCTTCGAGTAAAATAGTGAATATTTATGTTTTTTAAAGTGAAAACTCACTTCAGTACAGGTTAAACTAACTTCATATACTATTTAACTAATCTTAGTTAAATAGTATATGAAGTTAGTTTACGATACTTCGTCTAATTTTTTCTACACTTTAGTAAATAATAATAAATGAAAATAAATTAAATGAAATTAGTTTATTGCTTGAAATATGGTATACAGGTGTCAGGTTATTTATACAGTTCTACATACTTTGTCAATTTAGATTTGACATGCAATATCAATTATGATTAAAGAAATGTGAAAAGGGTGAGAAGAATAGGGAATGGTTAAAAGATAGTGTTATCTCTGTCAGTTAGCAAGTGACAGTTGTCAGTTGAGTTGATAGCTCGCATGATGTACGTTTAAACACTGGCTATCTTACCCGGAGATTGAGACACATGTCATCTTCATCATCATCATCATCAGCCTATTTAAGTCCACTGCTGGACATAGGCCTCCCCTAATGAGCGCCATAGCGCCCTGTCCTCGGCTTGACGCATCCAGCATCTGCCTGCAGTCTTTCGCAGGTCCTCATCCCACCTGGCCGGAGGGCGTCCTACACCACGTTTGCCGAGTCGCGGTCTCCACTCCAGAACACATCATCACCTAAGACACACATGACACAGGACATGTCATCTTACATTAGTATAATCTTCTCATAGTCTATACGAATATTATAAAGAGGTAAGGTGGAGAGATTGTTTGTGACGTTGTAGGGGTAATATCTGGATCTTCAGAACCGATTTAAATGAACTATTGGGCACATAGATTCCCGCAATCCTGAGAACTAGTATGATATAAATTCGCCTCCGCTGTTGGGTTGGCGTGGATGTTTTAAACTACTCAACGGATTTTAATGCTGTTTTCAATACATCGTAAATTGATCTAAATATTTCCAAGTAAATGGAAAACTTACGGAAAATCATTAACTTTGAATTATAGGGGGGATATAATGATGATAATTAAATAAATAAAACAGACAACAGAAGCCAAATAAACATTTTGAATGCTCATCATCACACAGAACATTGATATTATTATGGGTCAATTTCGCTGATTTTTATCTGAATATTTCTTATACGTAATATGAAATGTCATATGAGGTAAGACGATATCTAAGGGTTGAATTAACCAAAAATCAACTCTTAGTCTCCTATATTTTATGTCAAATATAAATTACCCCCTCGGGGTCTTTTATTTCAACCATAAATAAGCTACACAACCCGGGGCACCCTATGTCCTCGGACAGGTGTTTCAACTTTTTAAATTGGAAAAGTCGAAACCCAAAACGCTCATGAAATTGGCAAATGTAACCTTTTCGTCGGCAAATTGTAAGGATACTTTTAGGGTAAGGTCCTAAATGATGTTTAAAAAGGGGATACAATCAACGGCAATGGGCTTGTGGTGTTTGGATAGATTAATACGTAAATAGAATATTAAAGTTTCCTCGCATAAAATGGAACGTAATAGTATATTGAGCTACATGCATATCATGATGGGTCTGGAAACACTAAGTACTTTTCTAGTCTTCATCGAACGAACAGAATAATTGTATCATTATTATTTTTACACGTGATATATTGAGTGTTTATGTTTTTATAATAATTAAGTAGGTATTTGCGAGTTATAAACGTTATATTATCATTGGAAATGATAAGAAATTCAAGCCATTTATCTTCAGAAAATAATTATATTATTCACTTTCGTGTTTGTGTTCTAAGGTCTCGTCTGAAAATCAGCACCTCCGCGCTATAAGTGTCAGGTTGCATCATGCAGTGCTGAGGCAAACTTTTGGCACATCTCACTAAATTTCCTTGTTATTAGTTATTTGTTGTTTTTCTTTGTTTCATTGTATTTTGTGTTTTGATGTGTCAATAAATGTTTCTCTCTCTCTCTCTTTCTCTCACTTGAACAGGTCATATGAAAGTTAATACTGGTTATAAGTAGATTTAAATATAAAAGAAAATAACTTGTATAAAAAGCGTATTTTAGTTTGAAGAATTGGCAACAAATTCCCTTATTCCACAAGATAGTAAAAACTGTAAAAAAGACACAGTTTGGACGTTCGTCCGCTGACTCCGCGCGTTCACGGACGGACGTGACGACACTACGGGATGTATATAAATAAATTCACCGGCTAAAAGCCTGTTTACTTAAATTTGGTGAAAACCACGGTTTATTTGTGTCTTTCTGTTGACCCGCATTTATCTCTTAGCTGAAGCAATATTCGAGGAGCGTTGATCCATGTCTTAGATATTTCTTTTACATTGATCTAAATAAATAGGTTCATCATCATCATCAGCACCCTATTAACGTTCCCACTGCTGGGACACAGGGACTTCTCTCTTGACGAGAGAGAGATTACTTAATAAATAGGTTAACTTCGAAAAATTCAATGACTTTATGTCGTCTGAAATATAAAATAATACCTTATTTATAAAAGATATAAACTATGCACAAAATATATATTATATGTACACGAGTTGGTTTTTGCTCCATTCAAGCATTTTAATAAATTTTCACAGTTTTATATCGTAAGTCCCGCGGGAAAAATCTTTTTTCGGTTGTAAGGTAGCCTAGGTCCTTCCTGCTTTACGTAGGCAGAGAGTTGGTTGTTTGTTGCAGTTGATTCAGAAGATAAAACTTAAAAAGTTTTCATATAAACACACAAAATCTTACTTTCGCATAGGTATTAAGTTGCGCTCATTTTTATATTAAGTTGAGACGAAGTGTTTTTGTCCTTCTCCCTCTCAACAATTTATATTTACATCTCCGTAAAGTATAAAGATAAAACGTAAAACCTTGAAGTTAATTCCAGGAAGCCATTAAACAGAATTCCACAGAAACAGCCCAACACTTAAAATAACTAATTAAACAAAGATAATAAAAGAGTTCTAATTCGAAAGTATCTTGAGAGCTACAAAAAAGTAAGTTTAACCTAGTTACAACTTACAGGTCAGTGAAAAAATTGTCGTGGTGGCTTAGGTGGGAGTACGTGGGACTGTGATCCAAAAGTCGTAGGTTCAAACCCAACCAACTTACTTACCGAAATTAAGTTTTTGATAATTAATTAAAAAATCAATGCTAAAAAAAACACCAAAAGCAACACTATAAAGTTTATGGAAACTGTCCATGTTAAAAATTTAAGTTTGTAATCGCTCTTCTTGACAATTTGCGCTTCAAGTGTTTTCAGGTCTTTGTGAATTAGATATGGGAGACGCAAATGGCGTTCAACTAGCGATTCGCCCCGGCTTCGCACGGTGCAATGCTAATACTAAGTATACTACAGAAAAACTGTTAGAGCACCGCAAACGCTACGTGTGCTATGTAATATATTCGAAAATATTATTTTAAATCATTTGCTGTAAAAGGGCCATCTAGATCTATATTCAATCAACAATGAATGTATGGAAATTATAATTATTAATTAAAATTATTGATTTTGAAATTATCATTAAATAAGGATTAATGCTGTATTGGTTAAAATCGCTTAGAAAATTAGCCGTTATTAACCCTAAAATGTAAATGACAAAAAAAAATTATTGTGGGATATCCATAAGAGATAGACATATACAATTGCGGAGTTTTCTGTAGACTTTTTCAATGTGTACAATACTTAGTACATTATGTTTATAAATCTCGTAGGGTTCAGCCTGCGTTTGCAATGTGTGCGGAAAAAATGAAATTATTTATGACATCGCATTAGAAACCTCAAAATAACAGTATTTCTCCACTATTTAATGGATGTTATTTTACATATAAACCTTCCTAATCAATCAAAACCTTTCCGTAGTTTTGAATATTTATGCATTCATAGGGATATAGGGACATAGAAAGCGACTTTGTTTTATACTATGTTGTGATTTAACTTGACACTGGAAAACTAACGATGCAAGCGCGGAGTCCAATTACAAAAAAAAAAATTTAATTGAAATAGATGTGATTATAAATATATTTTCAAACAACTGTTTTTTTCCATTTTCTGGTAATTTTATTCATCATCGACTCAACCATAGGACGTTCACAGCTGGGCCTGGTCCGTTATTGCGGTGAGAAGTGACATACAGGCTTACAAGCAAATATCAGCCCATCTTATTGGTGGATGTCCGTCGATGACTTCTTATTTTATAAATTTATGTTAATATACTATGGAATAAAGTTGTTGAATCTTCAATTATCTTTTATTTGAAACAACTTGAATTTGAATACCCCAAAGCAACATAGAAAACTTTAACCAAAGTTATAAATAAGTTAAGGATCAAAATGAACAACTGACAGTGGGTGTTTGACTGTTTCTTCGCGCGACTCAATTGCTCATTCAAGTAGTAAGTAGATAAATTATCCTTTTACTTGAACATCGGTTGAACGACTATTAATTCTTTTTTGGTTATCAATACCAAGGGGTGCAAGCACGTGAAAATATGAAATAATTACCTATCTTTCTTATAAAATCGGTTTTGCGCTTATGTTTTTAGTGATCGTATTGTTATAAAGTACGACGTTACGTGAATGTCGAACCATTCATAGGTACTAATAAATAAAAAAATTGCAGGTCATTACTAATACAGTTTTTACGTAGTAAGGGGAATAAAATATTCCATGATTTTAATTTGTAATTTGGTATTATAGTTTGCACAATATTATCAAAAATTACAATGTTGAAAGTTTTTTCTTTAAGTTAGTTTTATGACATGAAAATCAAGTTGTAAATTGATTTTAGTTTAAGTACCAGCCACTTTACAGTTATGTTTTTTCCAAAATCACGACGCTAGTATAAAAATATTCTCTAGAATATTATGTTTAAGTTTTTATAAACCAAGTCGATGATACAAAAAAATACAAAATATATGAAATCTCCAAACTTTAAAAACATCGGGGAACATACATGGGAGTTAAATCGCTAGGTATTTAGGTCATGTATCTCCCAGCTTTCGTTGATCCGTCGATCACGTTACACCGTGTATATCTATTTAATTTCGCTAGCCACAGACTGCAGTAACTCGGTGGTTGACCCTCTAAGTTTAGCCTCCAGAGTGGGGGCTCCCGGGCGGTGCTCGCTCATCATTGGGCAGGCAGCAGCAGGCAGATCCCGGTGGAGCTATTCACCTATTTGGAGAATGCAGACTTGGCCAGTTGCAGTCAATGCCTGATGTATTATCAACTTAGGTTCCTAAACTAGTTTCTAACTGTACAATATTTGATCGGGAGAAGTGAAACGACCGCTGGTTGGTTACACACTGTTTATTGTACTACTGAGTTGGGGTGCGAGGGCGCAGCCACGCACACTAACGTAGGTTTACTCCTACATACATAACATTCCTTCCCCTAGTACAATAATATAAGTAAACATTTATTTAAAAGAATTTCTTGAAAGACACGTGCTTATTATTGCGTAACAATCTTTTTATAGGAGGTGGGCTTCGATCACTCTGGCTACTTTCATCGGAGGTTCTTGCCTCATAATATTCCTCATCAGTCTCGTGTTGTGTATGCAAACTTGTGTCCCGAGTATCTGTATTTGCATCTACTGCTTTTTCGTTCGTGCTCGAGGTTGACGTACTCGCTTCGTACATTTCTTCTCTCCTTCCTATCCCTGTCCGACCTTGTTCGGGTAGTGCTTCAGCTTCGTCTGGTGAATAATCAGACTGCGAAGTTAATGTTGGGGACAACACAGTCGGCGGCAGCGAGCTCGGCGGTGAGGGCGGTGGCGGCGGTGACGGCGGCGGTGGCGGTGAGCGCGGCGGAGCGCTGGGCCCTGGATCAGCATCCTGGACTAAGGGAGCAGAAAGTGCTGGTAGCTCCAGCAGTGACGATGATTGTGATGTTGAGGTACGGAAGGGGATATTCTTTTTTGTAGCACAGCCACCAATATCTTCAAGATTGTTACGGTCGTCTCCTTTATATGCCATCAATTGGTTGCAGTGTCTTTTACATAACTCAGAGCTTTCCAAGTCCTTAATTAAATACACGACTTTTCCTAACCGTTTAAAAATAATACCTTTGCCCCAAGAGAAATTTGTTTTATTCACAAACTTTTTATATAAAACTATTTCATTTATTTGTAAATTTTTAAATTTATTTGTTACATGTTTTTTAAACTGCGTAAACTGTGGATTTTGAACATCGTTGTGTGCAGGTGACGAGGGTGACGATGGTGGCGATGATTTAGGGTTAATAATGTCTAAACGAGACCTCAGCTTATGACCGAATACCATTTCCGCGGGAGACAACCCTGTTGTAGTGTGAACGGAGTTTCGATAATCCATTAGGTACTTTAAAAGTTTTAAATTACTATCTCTTGAATTTTGAGCTGAGGTTGAAAGACAAGATTTTATTCCTCGTTTTACTATTTTCACAAAACTTTCTGCCTGGCCGTTACTGGGCGGGTGGTACACCGGCGAAGTAATGTGGCTGATTCCGTTACTCCCGCAAAACATTTTAAATTCACGTGAACAGAAAGATGCGCCGTTATCACTTACAATGGTTCCCGGTAAGCCAAATCTCGAAAAAAAATCACACAGTTTTGAAATAACCGCAGCTGATGACGTAGCGGCATTCATACTATATACTTCCAGCCACTTAGTGTAAGCGTCGACTACTACTAAATACATACAACCTTTATGTGGCCCTAAAAAATCTATATGTATTCTGTGAAAAGCCTTTAAAGGGAAGCTCCAACGCACGGGCGGAACGCGCGCCGGCGCGGGCCGCAGCTGGATGCAGACGTCGCATGAGCTTATCATTGTTTCTATGGCCTGGTCAATGCCGGGAAACCAAAATCTTGAACGTGCCTCGGCCTTAGTCTTGACAATTCCTAAATGAGATTGATGTAACTCCATTAGCACAGTTTTATATAAATTACTAGGTATAACGACCTTATGCCCCCTCATAACACACCCATTCTCTACAGATAATTGAGTTCTACACAAATAATATGCCTTCAATCTTACATCGGATAACTTAGGCGGCCATCCCTTTAAAATACATTTTTTTACTAAACTTAGTATGGTGTCAGTATCTGTTTCAGCGCGTAATTTTGCAATTGTTAGCGGCATAGAACCGTCCATGACAAAACATAGATAGGTAGCCCGGTCGTATGACACCTCGCAGTCGCAGCACTGGCACTGTTCGGTGCACGCGCACTCGTGCACAGCGCTCTGAAGGCTAGAGCGAGACAAGAAATCTGCGCTGTTATCAGCGCTACGTACATACTCAATTGTATAATTATAGCTACTTAGGAATAGCGCGTAGCGCTGAAGCCTATTGGCGGACATTTCTGGTACTCCTTTGTTTGGCCCGAATATTGATAAAAGCGGCTTATGATCCGTCCGTAAAACAAATGGTACAGATCTGCCGTACAGATATTGATGAAAACGACGGACACCATAAATTATAGCTGTTGCTTCTTTTTGTATTTGAGAATAACGCTTTTCCGCGCTGTTAAGCGTCCGCGATACAAAAGAAACAGGTCTCTCAATGCCGTCCTGACCCACCTGAGAAAGTACACCACCTAGGCCACTCGAACTAGCATCGACCGTTAATATTATTTTAGCACTAGGGTCAAAATGGGCAAGTACTTGGTTAGACGTCATTAAAGTCTTTATTTTATTAAATGCCTGCTGATGAACGTCTGTCCAGTTCCATTTACACCCTTTTTTTAATAATTCATATAACGGACTTAAGACGATTGAAGCATTAGGTACAAAATTTCTGTAATAATTAATGAGGCCTAAAAATGACTGGAGCTGGGTCACGTCTGTCGGGGTCGGGGCTCCAATCATAGCCTTAACTTTATCTTTTGATTTTTTTAACCCCTCATTTGTAATAATATACCCCAGATAACTAACCTCTTTTTGGAAAAAACTACACTTGTCTTTTCTGAGTGTTAAACCTGCATCCTGTAATCTTTGCAATACCGTATTTAGGCGCTCAGTATGTTCTTTTTTATCCTTTCCTGTGACCAAAATATCATCCAGTAGACATAATACACCCTCAATACCGGACAGTACTCCCTCAATAGCCCGCTGGAAGATAGACGGCCCGCTAGCCAAACCAAACACAAGTCGTGTAAATCTTAGTAAGCCGCGGCTAGTATTTATACAGGTAAGATTTTTAGATTCATCATCTAACTGGAACTGATTGTAGGCCATTGATAGGTCAAGCTTAGTAAACTGCTGACCGCCGCAGATTTTAGAGAATAATTCGCTGGTAGTAGGTAGCGGATATTGTTCTATTAACAGCTGTTTATTTATGCTAACTGAATAATCTGCGCACAGTCTGACGGACCCATCTCGTTTCAGTACAGGAACTATAGGTGACGCGTATTCTGAGTACTCAATGGGCTCAAGAATACCTAACTCAATCAATCTATCAATTTCTTTATTTACCTTATCGCGCAAGGCAAATGCTACCGGTCGCGCTTTGCAAAAAACCGGTTTAATATTTTCTTTTAACCTTAACTTAACTTTGTATTTATTGAATGTACCTAACTTATCAGAAAATAACTCCTGATAACGTTCTTGGATCTGCCTGATAGGTAAATCTGAATCTATATGGTTTATTGGTACAAGGTGCAGATTAAACAAAGAAATAAAATCCCTGCCTAAAAGAGGAGGCCCTCCATCTCGGATTACATAAAAAACTATTTTCTTTGTTTGTCCAGCGTAACAGACTGGTAAAAACAACGTCCCTAAACAAAAAATTATTTTGCCGTTGTACGTCATCAGCTGTTTATTTGTTTTTGATAAAGGCACATTCCTAAATGTTTCGTTATAAAAGTTTTCGGAAATTACGGTAACGGCGGACCCGCTATCAATCTCAAATCTAAAAGGCAAATTATTTACTAATAATTCTTCTACCATGGGTTCTCCCCTTAAAGATCGGATATTATACAACTCACCGTCATCACCGGACTCATCATCGCCCTTATCACCGCAATCCAACTTAACGTAATTCACAGATTTAGAACACATTCTACGCAAGTGGCCTTTTGCGTGACACTTTTTGCAGGCATAATTCGCGAACCGGCACTCAGATGATTTGTGATTTGTATAGCCACATACACTACACCTATCTTTACCGACGTTAGCACTTTTATAACTTTTTGACACGTTAAACAGCTGACTATTTCCCATTGTTTCCGTCGAGGGCACGTTGGCACTAGCTGCGGCGGCGGCCGCGCGAACACAGCTCATATTTTCGGCCATCTTGACGACTTCCGCCATGCTTAGTTCTGATAGATCCTTTGTGTACAATTTTTCTTTTTCTTGTCCCGGCATCATACCCATCAGAAACCTATCGCGAAGCGCTTCTTCCACGTTTAAGAATGCACATTTCTCAGTTAGGCCACGTAGGCGCGCCGCCCACTGGGAGTGCGATTCGCCGCTTTGTTGAACTGCCGCGTAAAAGGTATGACGGTCAGCAAATCCCACACGTTTCGGAGTGAAATGCGTATCTAGGATTTGTAACAGATCTTCGTAGGGTACGTCTTCAAGGTCTTTGGGAAGCACCAAGTCTGTAGCTAGCTTGTAGGTACCCTCAGTGAGTGCGCTCAGTAGGATCGCCTTTCGTTTGCAGCCCGAAGCATCCGTCGCAGCGGTGATGTCATTCGCCAGAAAATACTGTGTTATCCGGCCTTTATACGTCTTCCACGTTTGTAAATTGTGGTCGAAGATATTTAACACACCGAATTGGGACATTATTGATGCTATTTTTTTTTATATTCGCGGGTAGATCGTCGCCACTGTACAATATTTGATCGGGAGAAGTGAAACGACCGCTGGTTGGTTACACACTGCTTTATTGTACTACTGAGTTGGGGTGCGAGGGCGCAGCCACGCACACTAACGTAGGTTTACTCCTACATACATAACACTAACTAGGTAGACTGTATTAATTATGTAAACTTCCATTGGATTTAAATGATGATTTATTTATTAAATAATATTGATCACTAGTCTTACACGCCGGGACGTTGTCTGAGTTTTTGGATTTCCCGTAGCACAAAGTATTTTATCGCGGTTAAAAGAAACCTATAACCTTCCGCGATAAATAGGCTCTCAAGCACTGAAAGATTTCTTCAAATTGGACCAGCAGTTCTTGAGATCGTTCAAACAAACAAAAGCTTCAGCTTAATAATATTGGTATAGATTAATAATGCAAATTGACCATCGATTAAAAGCAAGATTGAAGAAACTTTACTTTGAAGTGCCTTCTTATAGGAGGGCTAAACGGTCTGTTACGTAACGCCTAACGGCGCGACCTCAATTTCTCTGGGTTCTCTGTGGACACTGAGAGCACTCAGCAAGCATACCTACCCTTTCGAACAAAACAAGCAGTATCAAAATCGGTTCACGATTTTCGGAGATATCGCGTATCAAACATTCAAAGAAAACAAAGACATTCAGTCGAATAAAGACTTCGGTTATAAATTAGCTACTTACGTTATTGGATTCCATTTATACGTATATTTTGAAATTTAGTGACTACGGGGTGATACCAGCGGAAATAATTATGGTCAAAGCAAAGAGATATTTATATAGTCGATAGAAATATTAGAGCTTTGTTTAATTACCTATTCAAGGACAATATAATTAATTGGCAATTCTTCTGGCCTTGCTTACGTTGAAGGACTGCGTACCTGAAACAAAAATAATTTCTAGTAAGTAATGGTAATAACTAACGCACAGTTTAAAGTTGTATGTATAAAAGCGTTTTGCATCTTAATGAACCTTTGAAGACCTTATCATTCATTTAATCAATTTATTATTTTTTATTTATTTTTAGTCAATACAATTAGATGCTAAACAAATCAAATCATTGTAACATTTGTCGCAGCATTATTATTATCAGCACATTACTCGAGAGATATAAAAACATCGGAAGACTAGTTAAATAGTACCAGTCTACAATAAAAAGTTATCTAAGTTACTATTACTAAATAGTAAGTTGGGGGTACACAAGCGAAGAAACCCACGAGTTTGCTCGTAAAAACGTATTAAAATGTTCCCCGGGCGGAAGTATCTTAACAAAACTTCACTTCCGGCGGAACTGATGCGGGATCAAAACCTCTCTTTGGTATGCTAAGTAGGAAGCCATTGAGGCGTATAGATTTTCAGTTTTAACCGATGTAATAAAGAGGAGGTTTTCAATTCGCCTTTATTGTACAATTATGTTTTATTTATCAAGGCATTGGCTAAATCTTAGATTGCAAAATATGAATAAAATTTATTTAAGATTGAATATATAAACAACTAGCTGGCCGCCCGCAACGTTGCCGCGGCAGCCCGAGGAAAAAAGAGTGTCCCGCGGAAACAAGTTGTTTTATATGTATAATGTATAAGCCGCGGCCGAAGCCTACCACCAGAGACTGCTCTTAGCACCACCCGGAGGTCACGTGTAAGGACATCGTGTTTATAGTATTAGTATGACTAAAAACCATACTTGTACAATAATGTACCTATTTTGTTATTTTATTTTTAAGAATTAAATTTTATCTTTACTAATTTATTTCATATGTATAAATATATTAATTAGTGTAATTGATTTGTAAGTAGTGCTAATTATTTGAATAAAATAAATAAATAAACAACTACAATTACAACAAAATCAACCGAGTTCTAAAATATCTCAAAATCTGCTACGATTTGAACGTATTCTTATCAAGTACATATATAAATAAGAATTAAGATATTTAATACCGTGAAATAAGCGCTGGTACCAGTATCAAACTAAGTTAGTTCGGAGCGAGGTCACGAGATGCAGTGGCGCCACTAGCGGCCGAACTCGACGTAGCAACTGCAATTACGTAGTAATTTACGTACTACGTACCTACTTGTGAATATTTAAGGATTTCCCTCAAGTTATTGTTTTATGACATTCGTATTTCAGTGAGAGAACTAGAGAGAGAGAGAGATCAACCATTTATAAGATTACAAACACCGTAAAGTATGTAGATGAAACTATTGCCTCCGGTTTAAGTTGCTCCAATGCAAAATGACCGAGTGAGTGTGGACAAGGAATAAATAACGCAGATAATGAGGTATTTTTAGGAAAAATACCCAGACTTCGTATCAAGCTTCAGTTTTTCTTAAATTTTGACAAACATTATTTCACTTCAACTTCAAGAGCATTATAACACTATCTAAAAATATAGGAATTCTGCGCGCATTTAAATATTTTATAATTCAAATGATTTAAGTATAAAACAAAACGAAACCGTCACATTGCCTCACTGCCTCAGTGGCGCGGTAGGCGAAGGTCCGATTGCGGGACAAGAGGTAGCGGGTTCGATTCTCGCCTAGGGGTCAAGTGTTTATATGTTCTTCAAGCACTTTTTCCTGGGTCTGGGTTGTATAATAAATAATATTTATGTAAATATTCATATGTACTTATGTAGTTCAGGCACAATAATACATCTTTGTACGAATTTAATTTTAAGGATTTATGTCAACATTAGCTTTAAAGTGACTTTCTGAATAATAATAATTATTATGTCTATTTAATAAAGTATATCAGATGTCTAAACACAAGCTTAGAGTCTACCAAGGGGCTAAATATTATTGTGTAGATTGTCCGATAATATTGATTAAAATTTAACTTCACATAGAACAACAAAACAATTCAAATACAAAAGAAACACACAGATGGCTTAACAGTTATACCTCGTAAACTCAATAACAATGCAAATAAACTTTTATTTGAAACAAGTTGGGTCAAACTGAAAACTGGCAATTAGGTTCGTAATTGAATAATTGACGAACAAAGTGACGTAGCGAGGCGCTCACGATGAACGCTGAATTCGCCTCTAGAGGTACAACACAGAGCTACACGCCTCTAGACTCACTTTCATCAAATTCGGAGCCTACTAATTGTTGAAATAAGTGGCCACATAGTTTATATAGTAAAGTTGATCACCATTGACATACAAGCTGAAATTCGCGACTTAACTTTTTTGGGAGTTTTTATAATAATTATTAGAATCCCATTAACTGAAAATGGTTGTTCCGAAACTTTGATTCGATATAGATCCAAAACGGATCGAAAAATGTAGAAAGATAACTAAAAATTACCTTTAAATACCTATTTTAAATCACATAGTTTGTTAATTCTATTTCTTTTTATTCTTGCAAAATGGCGTCCATGTGACGTCCTGGTGGCGTCGCCATGTTGAATTTTCATTAACGTCATGTCTTTAGTGGCATGTCGTACTAAGAGGAATCGATTGACGTGTGTATCATATAAATCGGCCCAGCCGTTTGGTCTGTATAGTGGGACAAAGCAACATGCGTAGACTTTTCGCTGCGCAGTCGGGTAAACACAACGCTGTTTGACATTAGAGCTGTACAAGCCACGGTGTTGCCCGTTTTTTTTGGATTTTCCCGCAAGAACCAAGTATTTAAATGCGGTAAATGGTAGCCTATAGCTTTCCACGATAAATAAGCTATCTTACAGTTGGTAGTTTTATAGTTATTTTTATACTCCACTGTAAATAATAAACGTGATTACATTTAAATAAAGAGAATAATAATAAATATTGAGAATGTGGTCCGGAAGCCACCTTCTAGGTCTTCATGCCCCATCTTGGACCACATTGTCATTTACATCAGGTGAGATTGTGGTCTAATGAATGCTTATCTAGAATAAAGAAAATTAAGAAAAAAAATTTATGGACAATCCATACAACAACGTCTAACCCCGTGGTAAGCTCTAAGCTTTTGTTAATAAAAAAACCGTTCCGTTCCGTGCTTTTTGCTGTGGTTATTTAATTTTATAACTTCGATAAAGTAACCATCTATTTGTGGTATACTGTAGCCATACCAAGAGTTGTCACTTACGACTGTTGGAGATTACAACATGTTGTTATCAAATACATAAAAAGAAAAGAGACAGATAAAGACAAGATTTAAGTTGTGAGAAATATGTCAAATGCATGGAATTAATACAATACTTTATCAAGCGCAAGAATATTATCCCTCGACAGAAAATAACTAAATTTCTTAACAATCCTCAATTTAACAAAAAGATTTACAAACAAAATGCATTTAATATGTCCATTATAATAATAAGTTGCCTGAAACCTTAAAAGAGCTGATGGATATTTTTAACCCCCGACCAAAAAAGAAGGGTGTTATAAATTTAACGTGTCTGTTTGTCTGTCTGTCTGTTACATCATAGCTCCCGAACGGATGAAGCGATTTCAATGTAGTTTCTTTTGTATGAAAGGTGAGTTTGACCCGGGTGTTTCATGAAAATCGGTTGAGCCGTTTAAAAGTTTAGTTAGAGTGGGGAAGGAAAACAGAAAATCTGTAAATATGCTAGTGTGGGATATGAAATGAAAGCGCATCGCGTCCACATTACATAATATTATGTTGTTTTACATTTAAGGAAATAAAGGCATTGGAAGTTTTTTTTAAATATAAAATTTAGATTTATATCTAAATTTAAACTAAATAACGATTTTATATTGTAAATGAATATTTGAATTTGAATTAATATTAATTTTGCTTATGATAAATTGATTCAATTTTTACTTACATGTATGATTTTGACCCAAATAATTTTGCATTTTAGTAACCATTTTTGACATTGACATGACATTATTCGCACACCAGCTTGCGGGTTGAACACAATTGCCACCACTAGTTTATAACATCTTGACATGTTTGTAATAATGTATTCTACAAATAAATGATTTGATTTGAATAACCACATGTTGTAATCTCCAACAGTAGTAGGTGTCAACTCGTGGTTGGGATACATTTCACATCAGAGCCGTCGATAAGTTGTAGAATGAAGTCAATGTTCAGTTGTTACTTTCTTAGAAACAAGGCTTTGACAAGAACTTGCGTTTGTTGTTTAACTTGTCTGACTGTTCAGTTGGTACTTAGCTTTTGATATACCTGCTATTAGTGTTGTATCATAGCTTTGTAATTATTTATTGTAGTACTTTTGTAGTACTTTCAATGGTTTCTTTC
The DNA here is from genome assembly GCA_929108375.1 of Gymnoscelis rufifasciata. Lineage (NCBI taxonomy): Eukaryota > Metazoa > Arthropoda > Insecta > Lepidoptera > Geometridae > Gymnoscelis > Gymnoscelis rufifasciata. The sequence goes on from OV815324.1 coordinate 11,425,104, forward strand.
AGGGGAACAGTGGGAGCACCTACTTTCGTTCCGAAGGTCGTGGGTTCAATCCCGCCGCGCGCCTCTGGATTTTTTTTAAAAACACTTTTGTTAACATTGTGAGGAAACTGGCATGTTCTGAGATCGTTGACGAGTTTAAGGACATGTGACATTCTCCGACCCGCACTTGGCTAGCTTGGTGAGTTACGAAAGAAGTCTCACAAAAAGAGATATTAAATATCATGTAAAAATTATCGAAGTGTAAACAGATTTTTCTATCTCAGGCCGGAATTAAGCAGGTCATTACAGATGTAATTGTAAAAAGTAATCAGAGATTATTTGTGGCTTTGAATTCCGGACTGAAATTGAAAAAGGTGTTTATACCTCTATTGCTTTTTTTTTACACGTAGCCTATAGAACGAAATCTTCATAATCCCCGGTCCATATTTTGAATAAATGCCCTCCGCTTTATGGTATACTGTTCACATCAGAGCTTTCGATAAGTTGTAGAATATAGCTCTTAAGTTGCTACCTTCATAGAAACGAGGGTTTGACAACAACACCTCGATAGCTACTTGTACTAAGCCCTTGAGATACTATAAGTGTGTATCATGCTTTGTATTACAATCAATGGTTTGAAGATGATAAAATTGTATTGTAGATCTTGCTTGTTATACAAGAACATCGGGCTCGTACGAATACGATTTTTGTAGCGCGCTGCGACTCGAATCTTCTGACGCAGCGGCAGCATGAGTGGATTGTTCAGAAATATAATTAATTAAAAAAATATATATTTGAAATTTTCATGCATAAAAAGATTAGGACACCTTCGCACACAGGATCCGAACCCGCATCTAAGGGATAGCGCCCCGACGTGCTACCAATTACACCAACGCGTCCATTACGTGATAGGTCGAATTCTTCTGCACTTTGTAATATCAGGTGAAACCCCGACTAACGACACCTCGTAGAAAATTCATGGACTATTCTACTTCCATAGCTGAAATTCAGAACCGATGGAATCGAAGGCTATCTTGAAATCATTAAGATCCTTATCTTGACTACCTCAGTGGCGCGGTGGGCGAGAGTCCCTTTGCGGCGCAAGAGGCAGCGGGTTCGATTCCCGCCGAGGGGTCAAGTGTTTGTATGTTCTGCAAGCAATTACTCCTTGGTCTTGGATGTAAGTATAGTAAAAAATATCTATGTATGTATGTATATTATATTAAGTATATCAGATGTCTAGTACCCGTAACACAAGCTAAAAGCTTACCACGGGGCTAGATGTTGTTGTGTGGATTGTCCGGAAATATTTATATTTATTTATTTTATATTTATTTATCTTTTTTTATATAAGACGACTAAGAGTTTAGCAACTTAAGTCGACATGAACAGATGTGTCCCGCTAGTACATTTATATATATTATAAATTATAGTCCCTACCGCGTCTGCCTGCCTTTCAGTAAAACTATTGAACGGATCTCTATGCGGGTTCCTGCAATAGGGAGAGTGATTTAGGAGGAAGGGTTTTGCCCTAATTCGTTGCCTCAATAACTTTGCTCGGACAAAGCCGGGTCAGCTATTATCTTATATTATCAGACAGTATTATGACATACTTATTTGTAATAACTACAAAATTGTAAAAATCGGTAAATCTGTGTTGTTCTATTCGCTTCTCAACTCAGTATAGAACATTGAATCAAATTTACAAGACAATGTTATTTCTTTGATTTTTTTTGGGTAAATATTTAGTTTTATTAATTTTTAGTTGACCAATTGTGACTTTGACTTAATTTACCACTCTGGCCAAGTGAATATCACATGTCCGTCAAGCTCTTCAAAGTCTCAGAACATGCCGGTTTCCTCACGATACGAAGACACCTTTTTTTTTGTAAGATATCCTTCTATTGACCACAATCTCAACTGATGTAAAGTGACGATGTGGTCGAAGATGGAGCATGAAGACCTAGAAGGTGGATGGCTTCTCCGGACCACATTACGAAACACGACAAAATCGTTTCACGCACTGGCCCAGCCCGGAGGGGGGTGACAAGCCGCGACCGAAGCCTACCACCAGAGACTGTTCTTAGCACCACCCGGAGGTCACGTGTAAGGATTCAAAGGGTTAACACTTACAGACGTGAACAGAAAAAACCTCCAAACCTACACCTGGTAAAACAATATTCCTTCTTAAAAGTTACATGTGTATCGATAGCCCGGTGCTTCGTAGTCCGGTCACGCCTCCGCGTCCAATTATGGCCGAACTAATATCCACGCATTAACCTTCCTCATAATGATCCCACAAATTAGCCACATATTGCAGGAATGTAATATTAAACTAGGAGCCACGGGAATGGGGTAGTTGAATAACATTAAATGTCAAACAAATAGTTAATAGGTTTACCTATGGGTAGTAAATATTTTTTTCAACCGAAATAACTAACACATTATTTTAAAATATAGATTATATTTAGTTTATCATTATTAAAATTGAAACGTTTCGTCAATGATCATGTGACACAAACGCTACTTTTCAAAATGGTGTCGGTGTGCCGGACTGTGACGTCACTGAGTAGTACTAAACTGTAACGTACCCTACACCGATTATAGTAGATTACCGACATGTGACGTCACACGCGAGCCATCTTGGAGCTGTTTTTTGCGCATTTTTGACGATTTTAAATTCATAATTTAATTTTTAATAAAATGCATTGTTTTTCCGTAATATGAATGTGATATGTTTATAATGTAATAAGGAATTAAAATGGTTTTGCGAAATAAGTCGAATAGCCTATAGGTAGTAAACTATTTTTGAGATAACTTGCAGACTATCCTTTATTCCTTTTAAAACTAGCAAACCGCCTCGCCTTTACGCGGTTTTAAAAACGTATAAACTCTCTAATCGAAAATATAATATAAGCAAATAGCGAGCTTTATCGTAAAAATAGGGAGAAAGATACTATTAAATTTTTTATCTATTACGACTATTTACTGACAAAAACTCAAAGCATTTCTCTCTTTATACCCAAGTTAAATAACGCAACAAATCCAATATTCAAATAGAAACATAACCGTTACATCAATGTTTGCGTTAAATATCGCGTCAACGGATAACGTTATTGAAACGCGTTATAATTTACGTGCCATTCCAGATTTACGTTCCGTTGTCGGCTGCGGATTAGCGGGGCTGTCCGGGCGTGCGGCCGCTGCGGGGAACGGCACGTCTAACACGCGCGGGGACATGTTTGTTTTGATAATATAATCGCTTCGGCCTGAAATCACGCACCACCAGAAATAACGATCGGTGATATGATATGATATGAAATTTAAGTGTGTTTTTAACTGGGTTTTCGTACCCAAAGGGTAAAACGGGATCATATCACTGACATCGTCGTCTGTCTGACTGTCCTGGATGTATCTCAATAACCGTGATAGATAGACAGTTGAAATTTTGAGGTATGATGTATTTTTTTTTCCTGTTGTCGCTACAAATACTTAATATACATAATACATTAATATTTAAGGAGTTATCATCCAACAAACGTGATTTTACCAAGGTAAGCCTTAGCCTTAAGCCACGTTGAGCGAAGCCAGTAGTTAGATGGGTGACAGATCGAACTGCATCTTTTTGAGCTTTAAATATTTTTTTTGTTGATTTGTTTGAAACACCCGACGGTTTTCAAACGGTGCTTTTTTTAAAAATCAGTTAGTGGTAGTGCAAAAGGGCGGATTAAATCCAACTGTATCTTTATTTATTTATATACACTTAAAATAGATAACTCTTTTGAGCCATACTCGTAGTCGCCAAATTCCAGTCCCTACGGTTTAAACCTAACCAGAATATTGTAAGCTCTACAAAAACCTCTTGAGAACACGCTAATAAAACGTAAAGATTGGACTTCAGTGTGAGGTCAGCAGCGCCTCTATAAATCCTGCGTGAACGTGACAACGCAGTCCGGTTCCACGGACTACGTGATGCAGACTGCTGACTACGTGGTTTGCACTACGTAGTCCGGTTCCACGGACTACGTGATGCAGACTGCTGACTACGTGGTTTGCACTACGTAGTCCGGTTCCACGGACTACGTGATGCAGACTGCTGACTACGTGGTTTGCACTACGTAGTCCGGTTCCACGGACTACGTGATGCAGACTGCTGACTACGTGGTTTGCACTACGTAGTCCGGTTCCACGGACTACGTGATGCAGACTGCTGACTACGTGGTTTGCACTACGTAGTCCGGTTCCACGGACTACGTGATGCAGACTGCTGACTACGTGGTTTGCACTACGTAGTCCGGTTCCACGGACTACGTGATGCAGACTGCTGACTACGTGGTTTGCACTACGTAGCCCGGTTCCACGGACTACGTGATGCAGACTGCTGACTACGTGGTTTGCACTACGTAGCCCGGTTCCACGGACTACGTGATGCAGACTGCTGACTACGTGGTTTGCACTACGTAACCCGGTTCCACGGACTACGTGATGCAGACTGCTGACTACGTGGTTTACACTACGCACGATATTCCGGTTGACCAAATAGGGATAGTTCTACTCGCTAGGTTTTAACAAGAGCGCTGGATTTTGAATAAATTGCCGTCAAACTCAGATAGTAGAACGCAACACAATATATAAAATGCTCGATACAACCCGTTATACACTGAAGTGGGGTATGTGATGTGCAGATATACTTCTAATTACATGATAGAATAGAATAGAATAGAAATCATTTATTTGCAGCTAAACACAAATTACATCAACATAAAAATTATACAACTTATAATTATAGTTCAACAAATAATTTGTCTTCAGCACTGCAAAATGGACCTTACTCAGCAAAACTACGGCGTTTTACGGTGATGGCGTTACGTCACGCGAAACTTCAGAGCACTGAATCGTCTACATTTTTCGTGTAAGCAAATAGACAAATTCGGTATATTATCTTAATTACCTAAATAACGTACTAATTACTATTTTTTTTGTCATCTTACCTATTGCCACTATGGTCGTTAAACATTTATGAACTACATTTTCTTTTCTTGCAAACTTTAGCTGCACAGTATGTTTACCTTTAGTATTTTTTGTGTGTTAGATAAGCCTTCATTTGATCACAATCTCACCTGACGTAAAGTGACGATGTGGTCTAATATGGGGCATGAAGACCTAGAAGATGGCCAAGGTCACTTAAATAAGTCCCATTTTTTTGCTATATTGAATTCATCAATAATACTGCTTATCAGCTTGTTTATCTATGCTAGTGTTAATGCATTAGCCTGCGATACAGGACAGGGTAATCGTGTATCTTAGGCTAAAAGACATAAACAAGTTCAGGCTCATGTATTTCACACTTGTTTTAAACGTTCTATACCTATTGTTATATGTTAATTTAGTTAGTAATTTTACTGGTGGCTACTGGTGGCTGTATTCAACGACCCGTTTGCGTTGAGCTCAAATACGCAGTAATTTTAACTACTTTACTGCGGATCTAAGCTGCTCTTGCAGACTCTTGAAAAATAAAATACGGTTGGGCTTCAGTCAGAGGCAGTGGCTCTATAAACTCTGCGTGTACGTGAGCCCCCGTGCCTGTACGTGGCGCAGGCTACGGACTACGTGGCGCAGGCTACGGACCACGTAGCTCAAACTACGTGATGATCGTTTTCGATTCGCAGCGTTTACGACGACAGCTCTGTACGATAGCACGGTAAACTGTATTTTTTGCGCTGTATTTTTTGAGATTGGTTCTATTCTCTGTTCTGGGGACTATTTTGTATCTATTCATTGTTCATTAGTCATATTTTGTTTATGACCAGCGTCCCGCTACCACTATGGCAGTAAATTATATAAATAGCCATACCTCCTTAACCACTTTATCAAAAACAGATTTTTTTTAATACTGAAAACCGCTTAGTTGTTACACTATTATCCTTATTGAAGTTCCCACTGCTGGGACACATATACATATTCCTTGACGAGAGACTAGGTCTTGGTTCACCACACTGGTCAAGTGCGGGTTGGTGAAAGTCACATGTCCTTCAAACTCTTCAAAGTTTACAGAACACGCCGGGTTCCTCATGATATTTGCTTTTACCGTTAAAGCTCGTGTTTAAAAGTAGACATACATTTAAACAAAAAATCAGAGGTGAACCCACGACCTTCGGAATAGAAATTCGAGTGTGTTCCACTAAGCCAACACACTAAACGTACGTACGTTTAAATATGTATTTATTTATTATCACAGCTGGTGCTTGTTTGAAGAAGTGAAACTTAAAAACCGATATATTAATATTAATTTGAAAACACTTGAGATATTTATCTGTTGTGTTTTTTATTTAATTAGTAAAGAAGAGAGAGTAAAGTAGTTTGCCAATTTACAGTTATTTACAAAAATAATCCTACTACTAATATAAAGGCGAAAGTTTGTAAGTATGGATGTATGGATGTTTGTTACTCTTTCACGTAAAAACTACTGAACCGATTTAAATGAAATTTGGTACACAGAATTTCTAGAGCCTGAAAAATAACATAGACTACTTTTTACCGCGGGAAAACGTCATTCCGCGGGAAAATCCATTATATCGCGGGTAACACCGCGGGGCACAGCTAGTATCTTCATAAATTATTTTAAAAAAACAAAAGCTACGAATTGAGAACCAACTTTTCGTTGAAGTCGGTTAAATAATATAGACAATCTGAGCAAGCCGTGCAACTTTCTAACTAAATGTAAGCGTCATTATTTCTCCGACACTAAGATAGTGCTCGTATCGCTCACATTAATGTCGGTCTGTCCGCGTGTCCTGCAGTGAGGACGGCGCGCACGCGACGTCACGTCCGAGGGGAATTACCTTGTTTGGTTTTAGCTTAGATATATTTTTATACATAAGGCTTCATTACACCACAATCTTTCTAATGTTCAGAGACTGTCAGCGATTCCCGCCGAGGGGTCAAGTTGCAAGCACTTTCACTTATTTCACTTCATTTTTTTTCAATATAATTGATGTTGCTGTTTTTAATTGTATTGTATTGACAAAACCCTTAATTTATTTTTTAAATAATTTTTTTTATTTGATTTGCCATGTATTATTTATATTATATTTTTGACTTGTTAACTTATCTTATACCAATAAATTGATTATTTCTCCTTGCTTTAGGTGTATAAATAATAACAAAAAAAAAATGCCTATTATGTTAAGTATATCAGATGTCTGGTACCCGAAACACAAGCTTAGAGCTTACCACGGGGCCAGATGTAGTGTCATTGTATTGCGGATTGTCTGGAAACATATATTTATTTATTGTGTTAGTTCTCAAATATTAAAAATATTTAAAGTATCCAAGTTTTATATTTTGTGTCAAGACCCAATATTTACTATGGTAAATATTGGGTCTTGACACAATTTGAGCAATAAGCTACAAATCGAGTACATAGTTTTATCTTGACCTGTGTAACAAATATATATATTTTTTTATTGATATTGATATCAGTTAAGCGTTATAACACGTGGGTTAAACCACGGTGAAGATGCAAACATCGTGAGGAAACCGGCATGTTCTGATAACTTTGAAGAGTTTGAAGGACATGTTGTGACAATTGAACGATATGTGTGTGTGTGTGTAGAAATTGTAACAGTATTTTTAAAACTCTCTCGGAATAAATAGATAATATAGTGTTTTTACGGACCTTTGATACCCAGAGGTTGATGAATAGTTGAGCTGGGACACTGAGGAGATCAAAACATACATCATACAAGCCGGCAAGTCTGTTTTGGCATGAATTTCACAGATTATTTTTTCATAGAAGAACCAACGGCTTTCAAAAACACTCACACATAGAAAGATTTCAAAATTTGGCCTAAAACTTGACCAATAACAGGCAAATAATACTATTTCTATTTCCTCCCGTCTACCGGCAAAAATTTATGATATTTTTTGTAAACAAATCGAAGCTGACTGACATTGACACTTTTAAAAGCTTTGACATTGGCAAAAAAAACAATATTGGCTTTTACATTACTACTTAGTGCTGCCAACTACAAAAGAAAAATATGTACACAAGAAAAATGTCCGCCAAAAATAACATTGTATGTAACAATTCAAATATGAAATCAATCCAGGACGATCTAAACAAGTCACTTAAACTTAATCAACAACTATTAGACGAACAAAAAGAAAGTGAACATGACTTTAAAAAAATATTAGAAACAAACAAAAAGTTAAAAATGAACATGGTTAAAATGCAAAAAGAAATTGATATATTAAAAGAAAACTGTGATTCTAAAGATAAAATAATTCAACAGTTTCAAAGCGATTACCCTGACTATGAAAAATTAATAAATGTAAATTTTAAATTGACAAATGATGTAGAAAATTTACTGGCTAAACAAAAAGATAATATTGATAAACTGAGTACATTAAAAGAGGAAAAGGACAAATTAGAAGAAATTTTGTCAAGAATAAAAATCGAAAATGAAACTTTAAAAAAGAAGAATGAGTACAGAGAGAATATGAGCATAAGTGAAATATCAAAAGAATTGGCCGAAATAAGAAAAGAACTTAAGTTTAAGAACGCAGAAATTAAAACACTTAGGAAAAAAGTTAAAATACATAACACAGGATCGAAAAATAATGACAAGTATATAAAAAATCCACTCGATATAAATACACTCCAACTAAAATTTGATGAGACACTGAAAGAACAAGAACGACATATTAAAGAACTAAATGGTAACGAGCAAAGACTACTCAACAAAATTAAATCATTAGAAAATATTTGTTCCATCACCAGGCATTCCTTTGATGACATAAGCATCAAAAATTATAATACGGAACTTGAGAAATATGAACTAGCACACACAATTGACCAACTAGAATTTGTTTTAAGGGAACAAGACAGCAATGACATATTGCATGATGATCCGATACCAACGACAAGCCATAAGACATACGAATATGCTAACAGAGACGATGAACAAGAGTACAATGTAAAAATAAATAAAAAAATTATAATAGTAGGTGACGAATGCATTCGTGGCTTAGGTTCAGCTCTAAAAAATCACAAAGATTTGAATACAGCAGTATGCTGTCACATATATTCTTTTGCTGCTTTTGACAAAATAATAGAGGCGGCAAAACAGTTAGCCCTTTCACAAAAACCAACCATAATAATTCTGGTTACCAGAAAATCGGGCAATAAGTACGTTGAAGATATAATAAACTTAAACGAAAGTCTCAAAGCTATACAAGTAAAACTTATATGCCCTAATCTATGTTACAACGATCATGCATATAGAATAAATAAGTTAACATATACTAAAAACTTAAAGCTACATAACTACTCGGCACATGACAAAAATATACAACTCATAAACCTGAGCTCAATTAGCTCAAATCTGAACGCAAAGGAATACAGAACTGTAATAACAGAATACATTGCCACGCACATGAAGAATTTTTTTCAGGTTTCATCGACTTAGCATGTTCCGCATGCCGTTACAATAATAAGAAGAAAAACAGAGATTATCTTGTAATATGCCACCAGAATGTTCAAGGACTTGAAAAGAAGACACTGGATCTTAGTTTATTTTTAAAATTAAATAATGTGGACATTTTTTGTGGTTCGGAAACATGGTTAAATCATCATAACATTGATACTTGTAACATTGAAAACTATAAAATTGTAAGTTCCAGCAATCGCAAAACTTTTACTCGTGGCTGCACAATTATTTTTGTAAGAAACACCATAAGGGCAAAAAATAGACAAGATATTGTAAATCTATCCATAGACAAGGATTTTGAGGTAAGCTGTGTGGAGCTGATTGACATGATAATCCTAGTTGTATACAGATCTCCATCGGCGAGGGTGGGTGATTTCATTGATAAACTGGACGATTGCTTATCTAAACTCACAGCTAAGACTAAAAAAACTATTGTGGTGTGTGGTGATTTTAACGTACAATTACTATCCTCAGATGATTCAGAATCTTCAAATCCACTTATTGATCTCATGCACAGCTTCTTATTAAAGCAAAAAATCTTTGACTATACTAGAATAACTGACACAAAAAAATCTTGTATTGACAACATCTTTACTGATGGCAATACAAATAATGCAATGGTTATTGATGGAATCAAGTCAGACCATAGAGCCCAAATTATTAATATTGAAAGTAATACTAAAGTGACAAAAACTACAGCAATTGTAAATTTTAGAAATATAAACAATGAAAGATTAAGTAACCTTAAAAACTCCCTTCACCAAAACTTAACTTATAAATACCCTACTAATTATAATGTCTTTTTTAATGATTTTATGAATGAGATTGATAATTATTTACCAATAACTACGAAAAAAATTGAATTGTTGACTTATAAATCCCTTAAATGGATAACGAAGGGTATATTAGTATCGAGAAAAAAACTATTTGAATTATACTCATTGCTCCCTCTCAGTAAGGATGATAGTCTTAGAGATCACGTAAGATTATATAGCAAAATATTTAAGCTGGTATGTTTGGCAGCAAAACAGAATTCACTTAGAGATAAGTTACTTAAATCCAAAAACGTAATAAAAACAACTTGGTCTATCATTAAAGAAGCTACAGGCAAAAATGTAGATCGCGAAGTTGAAGATATTGAGTTATTTTTAAAAAATGGAGTTGTTTCAAACGACAAAATGTTGATCGCTAACTCTTTTAACAATTTCTTTGCTAATATAGCAAAGGAATCAACCAATATGTTAAAATCTAATGTAATTAATGCATTAGAATATGTAGATATATTTAAGACACACCGTAATATTAAAAGTGATTCAAAAACTAGCGTTTTCTATAGCACTAGTTACTTGGAGGTAAATAAAATCATCAGAAGCATGAAACCAAAAACCTCCAATGACTATTGGCATTTATCTTCGAAACTTATTAAGAGCGTTATTGATGAAATTACTATACCCTTGACTGATGTGATTAATGGAGCCTTAGCTGTTGGAAATTTTCCTGATCTATTAAAGTTAGGAAAAGTCATTCCGCTTCACAAAAAGGGGGATAAACGTGATGCACAAAATTATAGGCCAATTTCTTTATTACCCATTTTTAGCAAAGTTTTTGAAAAGGTTATGTTTGTTAGATTGGAAAAATATTTAAATGACAATAAGATTCTTAGTGATAAGCAATTTGGTTTCCGTAAAACATTCGCGACCACAGACGCAATGTCTGGAATTATAACAAGCATCCTAAATGCACTAGATACTAAATATAAAAGTTACGGTATATTCTGTGACCTAACAAAAGCCTTTGACTGCGTTAATCACGATATCCTTCTTGCAAAACTTCAAAGTTATGGAATACATGGTAATGATCTACTTTTGTGTAAATCGTATTTGTCTATGCGAAAACAGGTTGTGTATATAGATAATGCTACCTCTGAGGAGGAAAATGTCAGTATTGGTGTCCCACAAGGATCCATATTGGGTCCTCTTCTATTTATTGTCTATATTAATGACATCAGTGCCAGCTTACTGCAGGACAACATTGACATCTATATGTTTGCCGATGACATTTCTATATTGATAAATTGTGACAAAGATACTGACATTTCATTAAAACTTACGAAGGTTATAGCTAATATTTCAAAATGGTTTGAAATAAACAACTTACTACTTAACGTAAACAAAACAAATATGACTGAGTTCTCTTTAGCAACTAACACAATTAATAAAAATGAATTAAGCAAAATGTGTAAAAATACAGGAATTAAATTAACGAATGACATAAAATTTTTAGGAATCCAACTTGACTCAAAATTGACATTTACAAGTCATATTGAAGCATTAGCTGGTAGACTGAGCTCGGCCTGTTATGCCATTAAAAAAGTTAAAGAATTGTGTGGGATGGAAGCTGCAAAGTCCGTATACTTTGCGTATTTTCACAGTCTGCTTAGTTATGGAATTCTAATATGGGGAAATGCAGCAACATGGATTAGAATATTTAGGCTACAAAAAAGAGCAATAAGAACAATACTAGGACTAAAAAGTAGAGATAGTTGTCGAGAAGCCTTTTCCAAATTAAATATTTTGACTGTAACTGGAGAATACATTCTACAATGCCTATTATATGTTAAAAAGAACAGCAATATTTTTTTAACTTTGGGGGCAACACACAATTACCAAACACGATACAGCAACAAAATAAAAAATCCTACTTGCAGACTAGCTAAAAAAAGCAAAAGCTTTGAATGTAATGGTATCAGATTGTTTAACAAACTAAGCTCAGACACAAAAGAATTAGAAATTATATCTTTTAAAAAAAACATCAAGTCAATGCTTGTAAAAAAATCTTTTTACACACTTTGTGAAGCTCTTGAGGCTAAGAAACTTTCATCTCAGTAAGTTTGTGCCAGCTGTATTTTTATTATAATCTATAATTTTAATTTATTACAATTTTCACTGATACGATTTGACATTATTTACATAGTATTATAATTTGACAACACCCTAACACAGTAGAAACGATTAAATTTTGAAATTTGTTTTAACATAATGATTAAGTTATTTGTGTCTGTATTGTTTTCTGTTCTTCTGACAATGCCCATTTACAGCAGCTCCTATTTATAATTGACAAAGCCCTTATACAGCAGCAACAATTATTAAAATGTACAAATTCAGCTATATTTAATTCTTAATTATATGATAAAAAGTTAGTACTTTTTTTTTTTGACAATGCCCCTTTACAGCAGCTACTATTTCTAATTTGACAATGCCTTTAAAACAGCAGCAACAATTATGTAGACATGTTTTAAATATTAAGAATAATTTGTACCATATTTCTGTAAAATAGAATTGAAATTTACTTTGGCCCTTAATGGTGTTTCCATATTATAAAAGTTGTTTACATATTTATATTGAGTTAAAATAATTGATTATTGTTTATTCTAGATTGTGTAGGACAAATTTGACAAGGCCTCTTTACAGCTGCTTCTACATACTTTGACAAAGCGACTGTTCAGCTGCACTATTAATTGATTATTTTAATTTTAATTTTAATTAGTTCCTAAATAATAATGTATGTAATAATTTATTGACGTAACTAAGTGTTCTTAATGTCCCAAAAGTGAAATAAATGAATTGAATTGAATTGAATTGAATCACACACCCGCACTTGGCCAGCGTTGTGAATTGAGGCCAAATCCAAGCAGTGCGAACGTAAATAGAGAGATAAAAAACGGTATAACTTAGTTTAGCCAGATCTAATCGCGTTTATAGCCACTGATGCAATCGGAGCTTGACTACCAGATGTCAATCATATATAATATAATAATAAAAATTACTGGGTGTGTATTAAAGTGTCTAAAATAATAATTTTATACCCTCTACAGATAAATAAAGATGAAAAAATAAATAATATTAGTAACTTGGACGATTCGGCTAGAGTTTCAAATAAAAATATTAATTTGTTTACAAAAAATAGTGATAAACACAATGTAAATACAAGAAATAAATATAAACTCGCTTTGCCCACCACTAGGCTGCATAAGGTTAATGTATCATTTAAAGGGCAATGTATACGCTTCTACAACAAGATTCCCAAAGAATTGCAACAGTTGTCAATTACTAAATTTAAGAAAATTGTAAAAAATAATCTTTGTAAAAAAGCTTATTATAATATATCGGATTACCTTGAGGACAAAACTGCTTGGGACGGAATCTGCTCCAACACAAAATCAAAAACAAGACTAACAAATAATGATTGTGAAGTTCCAATACAAAAATGAGCTAGAGTTTCTAATCGCTTCTTTGCTCTAGTGTAAAAAAGCGAAGCGACCAGATACCATAAATTTATTTCCTACTTATCTTTCATCATCATCATCATCATTTCAGCCGTAGGACGTCCACTGCTGAACATAGGCCTCCCTCAAAGACTTCCAGTGATTTCGGTCGGTAGCAGCTTGTAACCACCGCGGGCCCGCTACCTTCACCAAGTCGTCCGTCCATCTGGTTGGTGGACGTCCCACTCTGCGTTTGCCGATTCGTGGTCTCCATTCAAGAACTTTCCGGCCCCAACGGCCATCTGTTCTACGCGCTACATGGCCTGCCCATTGCCACTTTAACGAGCTAATTCGCTTGGCTATGTCGGTGACCCGCGTTCTTCTACGTATCTCCTCATTTCTGATTCTTATCTTTAAGCACTATGATTATTTTGTTTTTTTGTAATTTATTTTGACGTGTCTAAGTTTTGTAAAACCAAACTATGGAAATAAATGATTTTGTATCTTGTATCTTGAAATGAAAATGTCTGAGGCGGTTATAACAGGAAGTAAATTGGTATCATAAATTCAGAATACCCAATTTCCAGTTTTAGTATTATTTAGCATTATGGCTTATCCTGATATTATCAGTTTCCTTCATTAGTATAGCTGTCCTCCTCTGCTAATCCCTCGACAACCCTTGTAAACAATAACTTGAACCCTTACTACAATATTGCACCTCAGAGCTTGAGTCATAAAGTCCTTATTCTAATGGCACGCTCGCACTCAAATGCCAAGGAATATGGTACAGTATGTACGGAGTTTAGGTTATGGTAAATTGTGCCTTATAGAGCCTAATTATAAGAATGATAATGCCTTATTCGAATAGCACATCCGCACTCAAATGCCATGGAATATCGTAAAGGATGTAAGGTTCGTTTGGATCGTAGTAAATTGGGTCTTATAATGTTAGGTTATAGGAGTTATAATGCTTTAGTCATGGCACTCAAACACCATAATATATTGTAAAGGGTATAAGTGTCTCAGTTTGGATCATAGTAAATTGTATCGTATAGTTAGGTGATAAGAGTGATAATGCCGTAATTCAGGGTCAGTAGGGTAGATCATAAGTCAGGATTGTTAATTTGGGCAATTCCAGTAGATTTATGAGGATTGAGGTTGTTTGGCAATCAGGGGGTTGGCACAGTCGGGGGATGCAAATACAAAGGACAATAGCTAAGCATTAGAATAAGTGTATACCGTCTTTGGCTAATAAATTCAATCAATTGGTAATAGAGATAAGATTTCAACTATAAGTTTGTATTAATAGAATAATATAATAAGAATTATATATTTTTTTGGCATATAATACATGTCTTTCCACCAATTATTAAAATAGATATCCAAAAAGTAGTCTTCTACGCACTTAAGTAAATTAAGCAAAGTGTAAAAACAGTACATAACAAAAAGAACAGAAGAACATAATGTTTTTCTCTTAAATAGAGGCAGTTAAAGTTGTAATGGACAAGATCAAGAAAACGATGATTAATTTGACCGGCGCAGTCTGCGGGATCCTCTTGCAGCAGTCTCGCCTCCCCGACGAGCTGGATGCTGATGCCTGGATTATTTTAAGCTGAACCGAGCGGAAGCACTCCGCCCAAATTACTCACAATACTGTATGCCGATGACCTACTTCAAGTTTCTGAGAGCTTTTAGTTATTTGTGGTTCCTGACCGCAAAAACTACAAAGCATGCAAAATATATTTCATGTTAAAATTGAGGTTAAGCTTCTTTTAACAGCATTTTTAATATTTATGTTCCGCAATGGCAAAAGAATATTTAAGTCGTAAGCAACGTATCATTTCCTGTTGAAATGTATTATTCAACATTGTGTTTATTGATATTAAGGCTCGGCGCAAACGGAATACCGACTTCAGCGACCGGTGGCCAGCCACTAGAAAGTTCACACGATTTTTATACATTTCGTTATAATGGCGGACACGTGTAGTCCCCCTTATACCCCCTTATAGCAGAAAACTATATACTTATAAAAAGTGGTGTCTTCCAAACACGCTCGCTTCTGACGCTTCACACGGGTACAAAATGATACAGATGTAGAGCCCGCGACCTGCGCCGGTGGTCGCAGTGGTGGCGGTGGTTGCAGTGGTGGCGGTGGTACTACTTAAAGCTTATATCATACCATGGTTAAACCAAAACATTGCTACAAACCATATAATTTAAAACGTTATACGAAGCGTAGCGAAATAAAGTTTTTTTCATTGTAGATATGTTTTGTGTCAGTTAAAATGAGTACAGAAAGTTATGGGTATAAAGTATGTTAATTTTTAATTAAAAAAAACTTTTTTTATTTTATCTGTCTGCCCAAGTAGTTCTTACAGAGTCTGAAGTAGCTACAACAGCGGAATAAGTCGGAAGACCCAAAGTCGTCTGACCCAGATGCCGAGGTCACTGCAAAGGTCAGGGGTGACCGGAGTTAAGCGCTATTTTGGACGATCCAGGTCATTTGCGGTTCAGCATAATTTGAGAATAACATTTTAATTTTTCTTAATTACAAAGACAAAATCCAAGACAAGTAACCATTTTTGACGTCATAACAGTAATTGTGACGCTTTTTTTAGTCATCATTTAAAGTATTTCTTATCTTTGGATTTGTTGAAACTTTGCTTTGTTGACAGTCGTATTTCCTCGTAACATAACATACTTTCAGATATTCATATTTAATTCTAATTCCAAAAAAAAATATTGTTTATTTTCGTTGTGTGCAGAATTAGGACTCTACATATATCTGTTTCCTAATAAGTATTATAGATCCCGCAAATCCAGAATAATATAATTACGTAATAAATTACCATTATCTAATATTGTGTCTACTAAGTATTACCAGCATTCGTCATATCTAGAAACGTCTACACGGTGTAATTACTGAATATATTAGATTTGCAAGTTCACTCAGTTTGGTCTTAAATGTTATTAGAACTTATTCATGGATACAGTTTCTGTAATTACGACTCGAGACTCATGGATGCAATTTCAAACGGAAATACGAGAAATTGGAAATGTATAAGGACGGCTTTCAGGGCTTCAGTGGACGTATTACGCTTAGAATAAAATAGTCTAACCATTATTCATAAATACTGCTATTACTGGCTAAAACACACAATAATACTATTTATATTATGATTTAAAACGGGTAACATACCATGATTTGACGGTTTTTGAGTTCCGTGATCATGGCGCTTGCAACAGCGTCGAAATATCGGAAAACTCAAAAACCGTCAAATCATGGTATGTTACCCGTTTTAAATCATAATATTGTTAAAAACCATGATAATTTAAAAAGTTATAATACTATTTATGTCTTATTTTGCGACTATTTTGGAAATAAATATGTGTCAAAAGCTTCTATTGACATGTTATTAAACACATACCTATGAAACTAAAAAAAAAAACCGGACAATCAGCAACATCAATTAGTCCCGTGTACGCTCTAAGCTTGTGTTACGGGTACTAGACATCTGATATACTTAATATAATATACAAAGATATTTTAACTAATACGTTTATGTATCACGTTTTTTATTGAATTAACTTCCTATATGTATAATATGAAAAGTGAAATATTTTATGAATACGGGGGTATTTTTATAAGCAAAAATATTGCATATCGGAGACGTTTTCCTGAAAATGTATTTAAAAATTTTCAAGAAAACTTATATCTTATATCAGGAAAAACGGTTTTTGACTAAGCAGGGCAGTCAAAACTTTAGTAATTTTAATGGTCATTGAAACATGGTTAGGCGCGAGGCGAGCGAGTGCAGAGAGCATGCCGCGGTGTTGCCACCGATGTCCAGAGAAATACTGACTAAATGATATAGAGTCATTTACTGTTAAACAAACCTGAAGACACACAATGTTATATACCTATGGTCACAGACAAGACATTTCTTTAATTATAATTTTAACTATTGTGGAATATTTCTGGGATACCCTGTACATCACCTACTCGAGCGTGACGTCACACTGCAACTCTAACGGGCGGCATACAGCACTGGTCAGTGTTTTATGTCGCTAGACACAAATCTTCATACAGAAGTTACATCTTCATAAAACCTTCAATAGCTATATTATAACTAACGATAACGAGGGTTCATAACGGTGCGAGTATAATCGTTATGTCAATAGTACTGAGTTATGGGCGGTCGCTGCTCGGGACTCTAATGTCCGGAACCTAGATATAGTTTTCAGATCATTTAATTTGGTTAATGTTATGAAATTATTTGATTAGATCTTTGTAGAATTCATTGTAATAACTTTCGGATGCTGTATTATTATTGTAAATGGAAGTCTTCTGCCGCGTCTGTCTGTATAATACGATATGATGGGTATAGTTACGGGTTCTGCGGGGTAGGAGAAGTGTATAAGAAAGTGATTGCAGCACCTACAAACACTTGACCCCTTTGCGGGAATAGCTCTTGCTCAAATTCAAGTTTGTAAGCATTTGAATCAGCACTTTTGGCAAAATAAGTTTTTATATTCAACTTCGTGTTATCGCGGTGCTCACTTGGTCGTCGCGTGACAAACGGACAAATCTAACGACAACTGCTTACTTCCGTGCCGACCGCCGCTACCGCCAGACGACAACACCGATATACTACTGATCGACACAGACAGACAAGTGCCAGAATTTATTATTATGATAGTTTTATTTTGTTGATGTCTGTTCTGTTTCATCTAACATACCTACGCGTCAGTAACGCGGGAAGCGGGACGCGACGCGGGAGCGTTTGCAACGCGGAATATTTTTACCTGAAAACGATCCGCTTTGTAATTTGGTATATTTCATGTTTAATGAAGATGTATAATAGGCCTGCGTCAATCTTAAATCATTATTGATTTGATTCTAAATATACAGTTGTTGAAAATAAAATACATTACTGTTACAATCTAATGCTCATATAATATCATAAAACCTTTCAAACTATACCTGAAGATTAAAACAGGAATTTAAAAATATAAGTTCAAAAACTTTTAGACAAAGAGAATCTTGGAGGAAACAAAAGTTAATGAAGTGGAAAGAAAAATAATAAATAAGATAAAAGCATAATTATCGAGAACTATGAGAAACCTTAACCTGAAATAACTCAATTGCAGAGAACCTTAAGAAGATTCCTTCAGTAGTGTTTGACTTTATTCTAATGTAAAGAAAAGGGGGACAGACAGACGCAGCGAGGTACTTTTATTTGTAACTAGTGGCCCGCCCTGGCTTCGCACGGGTTTTTATTAATTTTTTTTCCCGGCAATTATTCGATTTTTTCTCGCCTTTTAAACCTTCCCTAGACCTCAACGAACATTTCAAGACTATGATAAGATAAATCCGTTCATCCGTTCTCGAGTTTTACTCAGACTAACGAACAACAATTAATTTTTATTTATATAGATAATGTATATAGCCAGCGTGGTGAATTAATGCCTAATCTCTGTCGCCAAGAGAGAAGTCCCTGTGTCCCAGCAGTGGGAACATTAAATATATCGGAGATTGCTTACACATTTAATTTTGGGTACCTAGCTTATCATCAATACAGCTTATAATTATGCTAATTAAGCTTTATTCTACAAAGCAATATCAAAGCAGGTGGATTGTGTTTATTCAGCTAAGTTTGCTTAGTTCTAAGTTATTGTAGACTGGAGTTCCAACAACATGCATATTATTACAAACTGAAGCCGGCAGAGTCAGTTTGTCTGACAGTGTGTGTGTAGCTTTAATTAAGTTGCCGATATCTGATCGGGATCTTCGCAGAAGTTTACTGGAGATACCTTTGTGAAATTAGATAAGTTTTGGTAAACATGATTGACCTGGTAAAGGCTTTGCAATGTTAGGATATTGAAATAATATGTGGCTAATATAATTTAATTTAAGGAATGTGTAGGTAGGATACAGAGGAATTATGGCTACAACCAAAATTTTATTAATAATTGTTTAACGGTTAAAAGTGCAATACAATATCGTTAGGTACTTTAATAAGTTATAAAGTATTTTATACTTT
Source organism: Gymnoscelis rufifasciata (assembly GCA_929108375.1). Classification (NCBI taxonomy): domain Eukaryota; kingdom Metazoa; phylum Arthropoda; class Insecta; order Lepidoptera; family Geometridae; genus Gymnoscelis; species Gymnoscelis rufifasciata. Next base: position 11,444,882 of record OV815324.1, read on the forward strand.
AGGTTATTTTAATTTTAACAATATTAAGTAAGCGTAACGTAACCGGCACAAACTTGAAACAGTGTCGCGCACACTCGAGAAATCTGCCAGATTAACTCATGTTATAGGTGCGACAGTATATAATAAACTTCCAGATTCGGTGGTTGAAGCCACGGACGACTCCGCATTCAAGGCACGATTAAAACGATGGCTCATACAACAGTCATTTTATACCTATGATGAGTTCATAGAGTGCTCTCTGACATACCAATTAATTTGCTTGCATTGACATTCCGTTTGTATTGTAATTTATTTATTATTTAAAACTTGACATATATGTTATTGACTAAGTATTTGCAGTTTGACATATTTATTAAGTAATTGCATTTGATGATTTATTTTCTTTGACATTTTTAGTATTAGAAAACCAGTGTAACCAAAATGAAATTATATTAATAATATTATCAATAAATGATTGTTAATTACTAAGTTGTTAACGAATGCCATAAACTATATTGATAACGAATGGAAGTTGTTTTTTTACTTTTAGTAACAGGTTATGAGATTTATATATACCGATGTTATAAAGTCGAAGATATAACTTTTGAAACTATCATGGTTATCAATATTATTTAAATTCATAACGGGATATTTACCATGATTGATTGTCTTTCGAGTTTCCCGATATTTCGGCACAGTTACATGCGCCATGATCACGGTTGAACTGAAGCTGCAGCGATTGGAGTAACAGTTTTATTGGCAGACAAATCGATCTACCCTCTTTCTCACTCTTTTATTACGAGTCGATGTATCACTAGAGCTGGGACATGTTTCACACCCCACTAACACACTATCGCGACACACAAAACTGACGGTCCGTTTGGACCTCCCTTGTAGGCTTTTTATGACTAGTACACATCTTCACAACAGGGTTCCAGGTTCCAGATAATTGAAAACCATCTTCTCGGTTGAAGTTCCTGTGTTTGGTAATCTCAATAGCCTCCTGTACCAATCTAGGTATATAGTGTTTTTCTACTGAGATTACTTGTGGTTTGTGTAGCTCAATCCAATGGTTAGGCCCCGCCTCTAAAATGTGTTCCGATCCACATTTTTTATAGCCCTTATATGTTCCTTTATTCGGCAGGCTATGGTCCTTTTCGTTTGACCTATGTAGGACTTGCCACAACTACAATCGATCTTATACACTCCCGGTGTTTCAAGGGGTAATCTATCTGTAGGCGAGCGCAGGTAATGTGAGATCTTTTGTAAAGGAGTAAAGATGGTTTTGATAGAGGATTTTTGCAGAACCTTTGCAACCTTATCCGTTACTCCTTTTATGTATGGCAAGAAAGCTGGTTTTCGTTCCACCATACACTTGTGGACTCCTTGACTTGTATGACGACGTGGAAGTAGCCTGTGCTTGTAACCATTCCTGCGTAGGACCTTCCGTACATGAGTGAGCTCAGCTTGTAAGCTGTCAGCATCACAAAGGTCATACGCCCGGTTTGTCAGAGCAAACAATCATGGTAAATATCCCGTTATGAATTTAAATAATAAAGTCGAAGAGTTTGTTTGAGCGGGCTAGTTTCAGGAACTGGTGGAAAGTTATATGCTATCCTAACGCCGAGCGTGGAAAAGCTAGTCTTAATACATTATTAAAAGGCATGACCTGAAAAAGATGGGACTTTTTTTTTCAGGCTCGTTTAAGATTTCAGATATACATAAAATTTTAATTTCCTTACCTATAAAAGTCTGAATTAGTAAATTCAATTTGGAACATTCCCATTATTAAAACCAAAAATTTACGAAGATTTGTAAATTAAATTAAACCGTTAAATATTCAAGTTAAAGTAACGGCAATTTATAACGGCTCGTTGGAACTCGAAGTTCAGATGAAATGAAAAATGGAACTTGTTTTAACTTTTGTATTACTTTAACGATACGCAAATTGCTTTTCAATAGTTTTGTCTGGTAAGTTCGTCTGTTCACGACAACTTTAGAATAATTTCATTGTCGATCGTTCTTACTAGGCCACTTTGCTGAACAGACGTGCCTTTCAACAAATATCATTATTAATTAATTTTGCTGAATTGTGACCTCGAAAGCTATCTGTGTCATACTTTGATTTGTATTCTACTGAGTGCATTAGTTTGTGGAAATGTTTCAACTGTAAAAAAAACTGTTATATAACGAAAATGAACAGCCCCTTTGATAGGAGTAGTAGGACGGCTCGCACGCCGCCCTCCACCCCGCGCCCCGCCGCGCCGCCCGCGCCGGCGCCTGCGCCCCCTGATGAGTTGGAAGTCATCTCAACGCCCGAAATCCAGAACTGGATGTCATCTATAGACCAGTGCCTGAACGAAGTGTGCGCTATTGCAACAGACGGAGGAAAACTTAACACAGACCATAAACTACGCATAAGTAGTCTGTGTAGAAAAGTAAACCACGGCGTTTCTATGATGGCAGTGCAGTACCAGTCCCTTAAAACTAAAGCTATTAGAGCACACGACGCTGTCAACAGCCTTGAGGAGCAAGTCGCAATATCGGAACAGCTAAAGGATATTAAACAACGCGTGTCAGCTACAGAAACATCTGCTCTTAGTCCTTCTACTTTTGCCGACATGGTTAAAAAGGACTCAAAAAGTTTTGTTAAGCCGTTGAACCTAAGCTCTGTAGCCATTTACCCCAATGACAAACAGAAAACCAGTGACGAAACAAAATCTATAGTCCAACAAATTATTCGGCCGCAAGAGATGAAACTACAAGTTAGAGCTCTAAGGAAAACAAGGAACGGTGGAGTTATTATAAGCACAGAGACCCGGGACGATATTGAGAAGTTGAAGAATCTTACGCAGATCAGGAACTCTGGCCTCTCAGTTGACGAGCCTTACAAGCGTAGACCTCGACTAGTCGTCTTAGGGGTGCCCACATCTATGCAGGATAAAGATTTTTTCATGTGCCTGTACAAACAAAATTTGGCCGATACAACAGAAGACCTATCCTTAGAAAAGTTTCTGTCAGTCGTGAAAATCAGCCATAAATCAGGCAGGAAAGATTCTGATTCCTGTAATTTCATCATTGAAGTATCTGCAGATATTCGGAGAGCTCTAATTAATAACGAAAGGGTTTTTATTAATTGGTCTTCTTGTCCTATCAGAGACTTTACACTCGTGACCAGATGCTATAAATGCCAACAGTACGGTCACGCGGCCAAGACATGCAGGGAGACCATATACACTTGCGGCCACTGTGGTGACCAAGGCCACACCGTGAAGGAATGCACTAGAAAGGGGGATGAGCCAAAATGTGCCACATGTCATCGCTTTAAGAAACCATGTGGACACGCCACAGGCTCTACAGAATGTCCAGCAAAAACATTGGCGGAAAATAGATATATTAATTCCATAGACTACGGGACTCCAAAAAAATAGAATCATTGATTTGAATCATATAACAATTATTACGTAATAGTGCAACAGTTACTAACACAGTTATACCTACTAACCCACATTCTAGTTTTTGCAAACTCAGCTGCACAGCATGTTTATATTTACTTAACTAGGTTATTTTAATTAGACACTAAATTTTTTGTTATATTGATGTTCTTAGAAATACTGCTTATTAGTTTATTTATCTTGCCTATTGTTTATGTCTTTTAGCCTGAGATACAGGATAACCCTAGTTCAGGCTCATGTATTCCATACCTATTTTAAACGTTTTTATACCTATAGTTATAAGTGAATTTTGTTAATATTTGAATAAAATTTATTTATTTATTTATTATTTATTTATTTATTGTCATTTGTAAAATTGTTTTGAGAATTCAAATAAAATAAGAAACATTAGTTTTAAATTAAGTTTAAGTTTTAAAATATATAACTGGACAGTGGTTTTTCCTTTTAAATGTGATTTGGCATCAAAATTCCACCATCCCTCCATCTATGTTAGCGATGTATAAATATCGTTAAATGCATATTATCTTAAGAATTTTAGTGTTAAACCAAACAAAACAATATAAACAAGTGAACTAATGTAAGGATAATCACCGTATAAATAAGCCTCTCTGCTTTACATTTGTAAATTATTTACATTGTGACTTAAGGTCTCAGTTTTGTTTTGCAGTTACTGTACTTACCCTTAATATCCCTTAGTAAAAATTGTTTTCCTATAATATGAGTCCATCATAGACAAATTTATGAAATATAACTGTTAAAATTATAACATTAATAAAAACTGCTTATGGGAATCGGATCGTAAAATATGCAAAAATTGCCTTCCTTGCTGATTAAATACCTCAAATATTGCATTCAATGGTAAACCATAGAATCGGAATCCCATGAGCAATACATTCCCTTCAGCCCAATAAAACCATTCCTGATAAGGCGAAGGGTGACCCCGACCCTTGTCAAGGGCGCCGCAATCTGCGATAATTAAACACACCAGCCCTTAACCTTACTCGGGTGCAGAAGGAGGTAGACGGTATCGCTATTGTAAGATCACCTTAATTAAAGTTGTGTTTGTTGATTGTTGAAGGGCTGAGGGTTCCAACTGGACTAGTTTAAGTGCTATTCGTGTAGATGCTATTCAGTTTGGTGCTCTAACTGGAATACCTAGTGGTTGTTTTAAAGCGAGACTACGTCATCACCATCGTCATCATGTGTTCCAAAAAGACGTTGCTGATCATCTCTTAGTAGTTTCTGTGCGCCTAGTACATATAACGCCTACGGCAAGTTTATAAGATACAAGTATTTAAAGTCACAGCGTTTATTTTATGGATCTTTCCGCGGTAAATTTAGCTTATAGCCTTCCTCGATAAATGGGCTATCCATCACTAAATTCATTTTTGAATACGGACCAGGAGTTCCTGTGATTATCGCGTTCAAGCAAACAAGCAAACACTTAAGCACTATATAATTATCAATACAATTTCTGCTAATTAATATTGGTAGGCCGTAGGTGTTTATCTGTATCTTATTGTATGCAATGTATTTAAAAATTTGGATATTGTTTTGTATAAAAATATAACAACATCCTGTGCGTTAGTTTTCCTCCTTCAGACAAACCAACGGACAGTTGTCTATCTGAAGTTTTTATCTCATGAGCCTTTAGATAGAAGGTTGAAATTTATCGAGAAGAAACGTTTTACCCGCGTTAAAGGGGATTTGCTCATGGGAATATAGCACTTCCGGTATTTTTACCGGACAGTATACACTTTTGTGTATTATGTCTCTTAAATCAATCCTGTTTTAAAATTTCTGGACTTATTACACTGACAATATTACTTACGAATCAACATTAAAAAGCTAAATATCTATGGAATGTTATTTTCATGATTCATGTAAAATGGTTTTGAAATTATTGTAATCCTTATTAAACTATAGGAAGAAGAATTATCATCATCATTCTAAATGCTTGCTTGCTAAACGCATCCAACAACGAGGAAGAATTACAATAAGTTTAAATATTTTGGCGTGTCGTTGTAATCTTCTGAGTTTCTGTCTTAGTTTTAACAATATAAATATCCCAAACCTAAAGTTATTACTTTAACAATAATAATAATATCTGTATGCCTCTCAAAACGTCGATCGATTATTATTTCCCACGTCATTAGCTGCAGCCGAGACATTAAGAAGGCAATATTCCGCCCGCCCCGACAGCTCCATAAGTCATAGATTTACGGCCTGGGCGCCGCCCGCCCAAGAACGCCGCCCTACTGCCTCTTACGGCGATTTGAAGGCCAAACGAATGAGTAGTGGGAAAACGTTTGTTTTGAATACAGCTATTTTTTTACATCACTCACTATTGGGTTCAGAATCACTCAGCGAGCTAGGAAAGGTCTGTGTATTAAACTGCGGCAAAAATTATGAGAGTGAAGATCATTATTGTGGCACAGATTTATATATACTAACGAGCGGCCCGCCCCGGCGTCGCACGGATATAAAATTTTCCCGAAAATTATTAGATTTTTTAAAAACCATCCTATCTCTCAAGTTGGATCGAACTGCACACATGGTGTGCGAATTTTATTATAATCGGTTAAGTGGTTTAGGAGTTCATTGAGGACAAACATTGTGACACGAGATTTAAATATATTAAGATATTATAAATCTGATGAGAAATAAGTTTGTTTGTTTGAACGCGCATACTATCAGGAACAGGTCCAATTAAAAAAAAATTCAGTGTTACAGAGCCCATTTATTGAGGATGGCTATGTATACTTTTTGGCGCGGGAAAATGCGTCCCTCCCGCGGGAACATCCATTGCACCCGGGCAACGCCGCGCTCTGAAAAGCTAGTATGAAAGATGGAAGTATATTATATGACATGTCGTGTCCGAAATTAAGCGGAAAAGTTTCAGTTAAATGTTTAATACTAACCGCTAAGTTGTAAGTGATGATTAGTCCTTGAGCCCGATTATGTCTCAAAAAACATTGACCTTTAATTAAAAAAAAAAAAAACACGTTTCATGAGGTCAGATATTTTACTATAATTATTGTTATATCGGTAGCTATAAACCGAATTCACAACCCTATCAATGTCTGACTGGTCATTATAATTTCTACCTGGTTGTAATACCTCTGGAATCAGGTATCTTGATGAGATTATTTTTCATCTCATTGGTCTTAGAGAAAAGACTTCTTTGTAGAATAATGTGGTGCGTCCGCGTATTTGATAAGTTCAGCAAGCATTTTGAAATCGGCCTCGTGCGTGAAATGAAGCGGACTTTACGGCCACATAAAACAGAACGTAATCGTCTCAGACGTTTAAAGAATTCTGTAGGTATTACTATTTTATAGCCTATTTCCTATTTGGACCCCAATTTTACAAGCACATTTGGTCATGGTGATTTAACACAAAAAAAGCGTTTTAAACTACGTCAACTAGTGACGAAGTTTAAAAATTAATGAAGTTCCATTTTTTTTCAAATCGAAATGTCGGTTAAAATCTCAGAGATCCCAGACATTAAAAGCAAGAGCAAGAAGTGCACTTCCGCAAAGCTGACTTTTCATAAAAAACAGCACTAATATAAGTACCTTTCTTTTGTCTGAGCAGATGAATGCGTTCCATTAAATAAAAGACATTCGCACACACCGGAAAAATCTAGTAAAAACTGGTTAAAAGATGTTTGAGGGGAATATTCTGCAAACGAGCAGACAACCCCTCATTAATGAGGGACGTAGTACGTAATGACAAAGCGCGCTCACGTCGCAACCTAAAAACTACGTGAGTCGGGCCAATGAATAAAATAGTCGCGTGCTATTGTGTGGCGTAGAACTACGCCGTTGAGCGAGGCCAAGCGCAGGGGGCGAAACATGCTGAACATTACGTGGTTAAGTTTTGAACTTTTTTCTATAAGTACAATGTAACTTAAAGAAAAAATAATAACGATAATTATACTTAAAAAATATTTTAACTTGTACTTTTTTTTATAACATAAAGTGATATCCCAAAAGATTTGAAAATCAAGTTAAAATTTTATTAGAATCACTTCCTTAAATTTGTTTTCATATTTATTTATATTGATTAGTTCGTTGATTCATGTGGTGACAATAAAAGTGTTACATTTGAGATACATTAAGGGCATAACAAGCATTAAATTGTAACAAACATAAAAAATATTCTTACACATCGGTTGCTCTAAGCCTTCTTAGCGACCAATTCAACCATGGGTCGTCCACTAATACACTTCCACTAAGAGTAGTCGCGCTGTCAGCACATACATAGAAAAATGCTATTCTGTTTAGTCCCTCTGTATTTCTGTCCAAAAATACTAGAAATTTAATTTTTGCTTTATCAATTTGATTAGAAAGTGCCAAGTGGAGCATCAAAGTTCCAGAGTGGGGGCTTGTGACGTTTATTTTGTACATCTTGCTCTTTCAATGAACATAAAACTGAAACTCCAATGAATATACAGTTCATAGGTAGGTAGGTAGGTAGTAGGGTAGGTACCATTTTTTTATGAAAACTAAATGACAGACTAATTAAAATTTTCCTACACAAAAGACGGAATCAGAAAACTATGACAATTGTATCAGTCAATTAGAGTATTGTATACCGTTCCTACTTTAAACTCCTTTGTCACATACAATTCATGTTGCTTAGCTTTTGTTCAGCGCTTTTTGTCCTTCTGGCATTGTAATCGCGCCCCCAGAGATTCGCTCGCCCTTTGTCTCAAGCGATGTTTTGGGAATGGCCGCTTAGTAGTAAGTAGAAAGGACATTGAGAATTGACGAATGCTATGTGATATAATTGACAAATTGGATTTTATTCATATACTATTATTTTAGATTAAGTATCTACACAAACAAGTAAATCTATACTTATTAATAATATTAAACTTAAGAATACAATAGACACGGGCACAAAAAGCTAGTAATAAAATATAGCTTTAAGAATGTATAATAAAAGTTTATGGTAAAAAAAATCTATAGTTTAAAGACTGGTCACGAACATTCATCTCACTTCACTAAGTAGGTCGGCATGCCCATAAAGTATGTGATGACAGGAATTGTCTGTTACTATTGAAATTGAGAGTGAGAGAGAAACAATTTATTAATCAACATTCACAAGTTCCTTCTCCTGAAGGTTCTCAAATTGATGCGTTTGATTTGTTGTATGTTATGGACTTTTTTTCCAGAATTGATTTTGGTAATTCTTTAAATCAAAGCTGATGCTCCCAAAATAGACCCATTTTATAATAATCTATTTTGTATTCTTAAGTTAAACACATTAATAAATATAGTCTAAACAAAAATTCGATTGTTTTTTTATTAAAAGTGTACTTGTATGTATGGAGTATAGTTTAATGTGCGGGTGGCCAAGGCGCCGTAGTACGTTTCTAGGCGACGTAGCGACGTTAATGTCACGTAGTTCGTTATTTGTGGGCGATAATTGCAGTGCCTTAGTGAAATGGAGTTGACCTTTGTTTAGCTTTCATTTCTGTGTCGTAAATTTCTATGAAAAAGGTCACTTTTATTCTTATTTGTATTCACTTCCGCTGGGGTTTTATTGGTATACTTAATAGAAAAACTGTGGTAACAACGATAAATTTTATTTTTGTATTAATTGGTTTTTTTACTTGTTTTGCATTTTAAATAATAATTATAAACCTCTATAATGTTTTTTTTAAGATTTATAACGGTATAATTAACATGATTGAGTTCAACCGTGATCATGACACATGTAACTATGCTGAAATATCGGGAAACTCGAAAGACAATCAATCATGGTTTTTTTATTTACTATTTACTTGAAAAGTATGGTGACAATAAAATTAAAGGTTATAGCCTCCTATTATCCAAGGAATAACTTAACAATAGTATTCAAACCTATCTCCAACATGCCACCATTAGTCTTGAGACCCAACTACTTAAGACAAATGATCTTCAATCCACCCCAGCCTCCGGGTACAGGTGCCAACCCGCTGAAGACATGGTTTCCGGATTAAATGTAAAAGTTTGACATCCTTCTCAAGAGTTAGTTACGGCCGAGCTACTTACTGTTTTACGGACATTTTGTTTTTACGGGTCGGGTGACGTCACGGATCAGCTGATTGGTATCTAGGGATGTTGCAACACTTTTAATTAATGACTTTTAACTACGGACTCGCTATTCTTCTCATTATCATCATCATCACCCTATTAACGTTCCCACTGCTGGGACACAGGGACTTCTCTCTTGACGAGAGAGATTAGGCCTTAATTCACCACGCTGGCCAAGTGCGGGTTGGTGAATGTCACATGTCCTTCAAACTCTTTTTTGAAGTTCTCAGAACATGCCGGTTTCCTCACGATGTTTGCCTTCACCGTAAAAGCACGTGTTTAAAGCGCACATAAATTTCTCAAGAAAAATCCAGAGGTGCGTGGCGGGGTTTGAACCCACGACCTTCGGAATGAAAGTCGAGTGTCCTCCCACTTAGCCAACACGGCTTGCTATTCTTCTGGCGCTCTATAAATGTGTGAGTAATTCAACATAAAGTAAATTAATTTGAAAATAATGAAATGGAATCATACTCCGATGGTTCCGTGTAACAAGACACACAATAAAACTAATTATACCTCATTTTGCGACTACTATAGGGAGAAACAAGGGTGAAATAGTATTTGTTAAAGTCACTAATTTAGTTATAGATAACGTTTTTTAACAAACCTTCCAACAAACATCATGTAAGCCTAAAATAAATAGTAAAATATTTTTATGAATTTAAATGGGTTACGGCGGTTTGTATCAATCTACATAATAAGACACCATTCACTCAAACAAACTGAACACCTCGTCCAAGCTTAGCTCCAACATGTTCACTTAACATAATTTCCTTCAGTCTAACATCCACATAACTTTAAATGAATATTGCAGAGATATTGAAGTAGCGTTAAGCACTCCATTTTATCTCGTCTCATACACAGCACATACATACATAGTACAGGCGTTCATTCCGTTCTATGGAGATTGTGCTAAGTTTATCGAGCTTGAAGCTACGAAAATGTATAAAAAATATAGTCTGAAAGTTTTTGCTTTGTGTGTGTGTTTTCTATGTTTACAAAAAATATCTAGTTATTTTTAGTGATCTACCCTATTGCTAATCTTAAGATTCAAGATTCTTTATTGATAACATAGGTTACAGGTCAGGTTTGTATAAAGGTAACATAGTTACAATTATATCTACGTTTTTCCAATAAAATAACAAATAAAATGGAAATAACTTTAAATATTGGTTATTAAATAAGTAATGAAATGTCAATTAATTTATAAAAACTTTAAAAATAAAAATTGACATTTAAAAATAGATTATAATAAAAAGTCATAGCGATAGAAACATTGCTCGATAAGCCATTTCTTAAGTTTAATTTAAAACAATTTTTCAGTTGGAGCCTGCTTAATTGAGTCCGGTATCATGAGTTAACATGAGTTAACTTAGACGATTTTGTTAGCGTACGCTGCAGAGACCTCTGTTTGTGCTTATTATTTGTAAAATGAATATACAATGATAGATTATAAACACAGTTATCTTGATATGTATGTCTACCAAACTAGGTATATCAGATGTCTAGTACCCGTAACACAAGCCTAAAGCCCGGAAATATTTGGCTTCAGTTTTAAAACTCAATCATTTTGACATTGACATCTCAGCCTCAGGGCTTCGCACGACGACCTCTGGTTAGCAAAACTCAGAAGCAGCAGCCCTTGGATAACCTACTTCCTAACTTGGATTGAGCATAATTGAATATTGGTGTTACCAGCAGCAGAGAGAGGCGGGCGCTTGGCAGCGGGCCAGCAGCATCGATCGCTGGCTGCAGGGTCAACGGTCGCCCTTCGTGGAAACCCAGCGATGGATGGTGTAGTGGCGATGGGTCCGCAGCTTCTAATACTGTTGTACAGCTCAGTAATCTGGTCTTTTCCAGCATTGCCCGTATCCAAAAACCATCCTTTTGAATCACTCTACCCATTGCTGAGAACCGCATAAGGAACCGATAAGGAATAACGCTTCTACAAACACTGATCCCTCAGCGGGAATCAAACCCTTTTGCACCACGAAAGAACCTACCTTGCCACTGACTCATGGTATGTCTGTGCAAAAATATTTATCTACATCTTTAATATATTTTCAGTCGGTTAATTTCATCATACACATTAGTAACCAAATATGATTTTAATTCCATCAACCTTTTAAATGCCGAAACATGAATGACTGTTAAATAATGTGGTCTGGAAATTTGGGAGGCCTATATCCAGCAGTGGACGTCCTACGGCTGAAATGTTGATGATGATTAGTTTAAAAAAAAATAAGTCCGTCGTTATGATTATTTTAAGAACCGGATAAACTCGGTTCCAAAAATAACGGCTGACCCGTTATTTTTGGAACCGAGTTTATCCGGTAATCTACATTATTAATAACAAATAGCACGCAATATTATGAGCAGTATTATACAATCTGGATCATATATTCAAATTTCACGATATTTCGTGTGTTTTAGCACTAACAATATTGTTAAAACAGTTTTAATGTATAACGAGATTCATTAAATTAACTTCAGTAGTAAAATAAATTAACATTTCTGAAATCTTAAAGCGAAAACACGAAATTGTATGTAGTTCCAGTTTAAACCGACTTTATGAGGTTAATGTGAGGATTTTTTAATTACCTTTGTCGGTGTTCTTTGTAATGGTAATATTTTTTTTTATTATTTAAGACAAAAGTTTATACAGTTTATCCTTCCGTATATTTATATAAATTGTATTTGTTAGATTATCCGAAATAAATCTACATAGATCGAATGAGCGGAGACTTAAAAGAGAAAATGAAAATTCCGTGCTGTATTCATAAAACAAGTTTTTTTTTAATACAAAATTCTAAAATATCTAATGCTTACCTAAAAATTACTTTGAAAATTAACTATTTATTAAAAATTCTATTAGCGATTTTCAAAGTTTTGCAAAGCCGATAGACGGGTGTATGTCTCCTCTAGTAAAATACAAACAAAACTGCTGTCCTCAGCGAGGCAAGTCAGCGTGCGCTCCGCTTCGCGCCATCAATCACTGAACATTACTGTCACAACTTTTTCAGCATTTTTCAGATTCTCCTAACTCGATTTTAAAGGATTTTCATACTTTAGATAATAAATGAACGAGGCTTTCATTTTGGTAATTATCAGTAAGCAGAAAAGCAAGGGGAACTTATTAACTCGAATAAAATAACATTGCAATATAGAGAATATAGATGCTTAAACTAGATTTTGACTTTTAAGAATAATTATGAAATTAGTTATTATATTTTGAAAAAGTTGTGGCATTGGGAAACCAATGTGGCATTAAGAACCATATTGTGACTTATGATTTATATTATCAATAATAAATGTATATTATTATTACTATTATGGCAATTTTCTCATATTTTATGTAAATTTAAAAATTGGGTAAAAACATTGTTTCCGATACAATTTTTTCAGCAAGATTTTTTTCCTTTAGCTTGCAGGTGACCTGTTTCCGTGTCGTTTATCTTAAATCGTTATCTACCGCGAGGCCGGCCCGGACCCGAGTCGTTACGGTCCGACACAAATCACCTATCTACCTCACTAATCTATGTCTTACGATGCGCCAGCTTAGGCCGACCATTATCTTAACGCAATGTGCTTATACACGGGGGTCAATATATTGTGGTTGTGGTATTGCTAGCAATTTATTTAAAACTTTTGTTTTTTTAGGGGTTACTTAATAAATAAAATTGTACAAAGTTATCGTGTTATTTAAATGCCCTTGCGACTGAATTCTATTATCTTGTAACAACTTCCGTACTCGTGGTAAAACAAATGATTCTTATTCTTATTTTTAATGGTAATCGCCGATGTTGGTCTGCGGTTAATGATGATGATGATGACGATTAATTATTATTATTATAAAAATTAAACATTACCAAAATTAATCACACAACAGCATCACAATTACCGTTAAACTACGACCCTGCGGTCTAAATCCATCGAACACCCAAAAACAGTTTCCAAAAAGATTTTTGCGAAAATTAAGTCACATCTTCCAAAAACGACCATACCAACCAGTTAACCCAGATCCTTATGTCATTAAGTTGAATATCGAGAGAAAGGTCCGAGTTATTTGGTCGGTATCCCTGATAAGGACATTAGAGATTTACCGCCATATAAATTAAGATGGAGTTATAATCTTGTCCGAAGTGGTTTACTTTCTGTAATCACGGAAATATAGGATATTATTTTTAAGAAGCTGGAAAACACGAGAAAATTCGTAGCTTAACCTTTCGTATAGTTAGTCCCAGTTCTGGGCTATATAAAATCAATCCATAATATCACATACCATAACTGTAGCCCTACCAGGAGTTGCGACTTACGACTGTTGGAGATGACATGTTGTAATCCCATGCATTTGACAGATAAAGATAAAATGTTAGTTGTTCAATATCTGTCTAATGTCATGGGATTACATATTGTAATCTCCAACAGTCGTAAGTGGCAACTCGTGGCAGGGCTTCAGAACTCACTCTTGTCGTTATTAAAAAAAAATACAAAGCAAACTCTATGAACCAAAATTGTTACCATTAAACTTCGATCTTTCTTAATACTTAATCCAACAACGCATACAAAATAATTAATTTGTATTGCTTGATTTTAAAATTTAAGAATCGCAAATAAAAAAAATAAAAAATTTATAATTATCATATCTGATAGCTTCCCGTTTTAACAAGAGCAAAAAGCGATTAGAAACTCCAGCTAATGTTTTACAATAATTATTTGTTATTTTTTTTCATTTGTTGTTGGAGTAGATTACGTCCCAAGCAGTTTTCTCATTAATCATATATTATTTAAATACTTAAGCTTTTTATATATATATTTTTATAATAAAAATGTCTTATAAATCACCGTGTTCCCTAACTTATAACTAAATTCATTTCTTTCCATTATTTCTTAATTATTGATCTGATACTTTAAAATTATTAATTATTATTATTTTTTAATCACCTAGTTGTTGGAACAGTTTTGACGTTAAAGTAATCAGATATTTTTACATAATTTCTTTATGCAATGTATAAAATTTTTAAATGAAAAATGTCTCATAGATCGCCGTGTTCCATAACTTACATCTAATTTAATTTCTTCCAATTATTTCCAGTTCACTCGCCAGTACTTTTTATGAAAAGTTTAAGGAAAATAATACCATTTTGTGTATCGCATTACAGTGGGCACCGTTCGCAGCACATTACGTTTCCCTGACAAAGGCACGAGGACTTTCAACATTAAATGATTATATTATTCAATATTGCGACTTACCTCAATATAACGGCGAACGGTCGGCAACTGGAACAAATGTCAGTTAAATTAATATGCATGGTAAAAATAATTATTTCTTTTACCATATTTCTTTTTACCATAATATGATTGCATAATGATTTATTATTCAAAATGACTTATATCTAGCATATATGTATGTTCTATACTTTTACTATATTGATGTTTTCAGAAATACTGCTTATTAGTTTGTTTATCTCGCCTATTGTTTATTGTGTTTTAGCCTGAGATACAGAGACTGCCCTAATACAGGCTCATGTATTCCATACTTATTTTAAATTTTTTATACCTATATTACTATATTATTATGACTATAAGTAATTTTACTTAATACTAGCGGCACGCCCCGGCGTCGCACGGGTAAAAAAAAATCCCGGCAATTTTTCCTTATTTACTCACCGTTTAGACCTACCCTGGACTACGACAAACATTTAATCCAATCAGCTCAATCCGCCCAGCCGTTCTCTAGTTTTAATCAGACTAACGAACACCAATTCATTTTTATTTATATAGATATTTTGAAAAAAATATTTAGTTATTCTTTATCCAAATTCGATACAAGGTATGACTTATTGATAATCAAGGAATCAACACTAGGCTCCAGGTCTCTGACGTGGATCCCCTAGCCCCGATTACACTATTCGCTATAAACGCGATCGGATTAGGCTCAACTCGTTTTACCGCCTAACTGAAATAAAATTGAAAGTTAACAATGGCTGAACTTGGTTCAATAAAACTCGATTTGTATCATAAAATGGTGAAATTGGGGCCTTAGAGTGACAAACTGACACTGACAAAGAATAGAACAAAACACGTCTATCTAACGCTGATGCCTCACGTTTCATCATATACTTCGTGAGGAAACGGGCCTGATTCGAGAACTATGAAGAGTTTGAAGAACATGTGACTTTCACCAACCCGCACTTGGCCAGCGTCTCTCTCGTCGAGAGAAGTATCTGAGTCCCAGCAGTGGATAGTAAATAGGAGTGCTTATGAACGTAGAATAAGACACTGTTGTACAGAATAAATAGTATGTAAGGTATTTCGGATATTCAGATGTTTAAGGAGTATTAATCGACGAAAATTGATGATATGTGATTGAAAAGGGCACAATTGAATATTTAAATATTCATGCAACTGGATTTACTTTTAAACTTGTTAACTAAACGTTCTTAATGTAAATGTCACGAGTGAGAACACAAAATTACAACTTTTAATTATTAAAATATTAAAACTTGAAATGGGTAACATATACCATTATTTAACGGTTTTTGTGTTTTCCGATTACGACGCTATTGCAACTGACAATACCAGTAATAATGCGTTCCGCATAATGGGTAAAAATTGCAGAGTCAGCAAGTATTCCTATAACTGAATATATTTTCTATACGCTTACTTAAATGTGTTAAAACTTAGGTACTTAGGTTTCATTTAGATGTCTTAAAGTATTCATTAATTCAATAAGAGATTATGAATCCATTTAGTTCAGGATTGAATAGACACAAGCCATGTAAGAGCTCTCAAAGGGAATTGCTCAGTCAAGACGTTATGAATGAAGCGAAACTTACTTAATTTTACCCGTAAATAAGCTACTTACTTCGTTTACTTCGCTAGACACAAGATTTGTGAGTTTTCCAAGTAATTTTAAACAAAAAGTTCGAGTCCAAACCCATTCGGGTTTAAAAAGTTCTGTACAGAGAGCTACTTATGTTCTGCACAACAATTTTCCATTAAAAGTTTAAAATTCCTGGATTATCGGGAGCTTGATACAAGGGTGAACAAATATCTTGAATAATTCCCCGATCAAGCAACCTTCTCTACAAAGTTTACTAACACATAATAACACACTCCTTTAGATCTAATTTTTACTTATTGATTTGGTCTTACTGTAAAATGTGTGAGAATAGCGTACCAATAGATAGAACCAAAGGGAACAAGAACGAGGGTAACCAACATATTCGGATAAGTTATAATAGCTTTCTGATATGACAAGCATTTTTTTTAATAGTAAAATTGATAATATAAACAATAAAATACACTATTTCCCAGATATATTAACAGTATTCACTAATATTGTTAATATACTGTCTTTACGTACAGTGCTCACTGTCATCAACAAAGAAAAACTTAAAACTACCTGCATTTTTAATTTCGGCCGGCCGAGGCCAAGCGTTTGCAATAATAATATGCTCGTAGAACCGACGGCCATTGGGGCTCATCAAAGGTTCTCGAAAGGAGAATTTTAAGCGTCCATTTTGTAACTTATTTTGACTTCTACATGACATAATTATTATGTATGTCGACGTTCCCGAATGAGCAGTTTTGGCCGCAAGGGCTCAAGTTTCGATGATTCATCGGTCGCCTACACTGCAAGCGACACCGCCGTAACTGATGATCCACGATGCGGACACGTTGGATATTTTAGTATATAAGATGTATATTTGTATATATGTTAGTCTGTAAGGTATATGTTTATATAGGCCTGCGATGCCAGAAATAAATGATTTATTATTATTTTACATAGTAACACATATGATTTTATCAAATTAATAAACTTAGTAAGAACTAATTGTTATTCTATAATACATCTTCAAAATTTTACGTGTATATTCAGTGTACTTTCCAAGCACATTTTAGATAACTATTGTTCATTTATTTCCATAGTGAGCTCAAATTGCAACAACAGTGAGAGGTAATCCTTGAAGGGGGTTCCGGAGCGCTGCAAATAGAACAATCCGCGAACTCGCTACTAAGTATTAACTCGTATTTCCAACAACAGTTCAGTTTCTCGCTAAATCTCAGCTCGGCTTTTACTTCATACAAAGAGGTGCAAGGGTAATTAATAGTTAAAATGTCTCAATATTCTTATAAACATAAAGAGGAAGATTACTAAAAATTATAATTAGTTAATATTGTAGCTATATTCTAAGAGTTCCGTACTCAAAGGGTAAAACGGGACCCCATTACTGAGACTTCGTGGTCTGTCTGTCTGTCCCCTATACATACATATACATATACCGATACAGCCTATGTCAATAACTATTGACTATTGACATAAATCAGGTTCGATAACAAAAACTTTTTACTTTTACTATGAATAGATAGAGAAGTCAAGAAGAAGAATCAGGTAGTATGCTACGGCGTAGCAGGATAGATGCTACGGCGTAGCAGGATAGTTGCTACACCGTAGCAAAATCAACAGTGTAGCGATAAACATTTCATAAAAAAAAAGTATATTATGTGGCCAATTAACACAATAACAAGTGCCAATATAGAGAACATCAAAGTTCCGAAGTATAAATTTAATAAAAAATATATTTATCGCTTGCAAGACAAAGGAAAAAAAGTAACGACACATTTCTTGAATGGTCTAAATAACGGAGTAATTGTTTTATTTTTGGTGTGTAATTTTTATCCCCTGTTTTCATTTAATAAGGTACAATCAACAACAAAGGGCATGTTGCACCCTGCCTGCCTAAAATACATCTGAGAATGGCGTCTTAAAAGATGCGAGCGAAACGATTCCATTAATGACTCATTTTACCTCGATATACATAATACCTCATATTTATTAGTTATGTTTGAAAGTGAATAGTCAATTATGAAGGAAAGTTTCATTAATGTAAGATTCAAATAATTACTCAACACAGATTAAACACGGATAAAAGGTACTCAGCTGTTTGAACGCGCTGTGAGATTCGCTCGTGAGCTTTGATGAAAATTTCATTAATTCACTTCCTCGGCTTTTTACGGCTCTTGTTCTGTGACTTTACGATTACCTGTCCTTGCCCCCCGCTACACATTACACATGTAAATTATCTACGTGTTTATTGTTAATCTACGGAGAGTTATTTATTCTACTAATATTAGAACTATTATGAGGTTAGAAATGACACCATTTCCGAATTCAGTTACTGATACAAAGTAAAGAGCTTATATCTCGCTTGGTTACGTATACCTGAGTGAAACAGCTCAATATTATAACCTTTAATTAACTTAACTCAGAGATTTCGAAACAGGCCCTAAATCGGCTTACTTTTAAACACGAAACCCTTTTTATCCGTAGTCATAAAATGCTCACAATCTTCATAATTCACATTCCAACAGGAGCGAGACCTCACAAAGAGACGGAACCGGCCACTGACGTCACACGCAGTAATTTCCGCTGCACAATGCGGCTAATTGCCGTCCGCGTGACTAATGACGGCGCTTTGCCGCTAATTGAATGGAATAAACTGATTGTTTCGTACTATTTGTCCCTTAATCGCTGTTATTTATTGGGTTTAGAGGCTATTTATTTTTAGGAATACTTCGAAAATATATCAATCAAAGTATTTTTATATAAGTAGGTATTGATCCTATTATTTGTTTCCCATTTATTGTTGACTGCCGGAGCAGTGCGAAGGTCCGCTAGCGGCGCTAGAGGTAGCTGGTTCGATTTCCGCCGAGGGACCAAGTGTAAGCACTATCTCCTGGTTCTGGGTGTATAATATGCATTAAAAAAAATATCTATACATGTATTTTAAAATAAGTATATAGTACCCGTAAGACAAGCTTAGAGCTTACCACGACCAGATTTTTTTTATTATGATAGAAAAAATGATGCCTGTCTAAAACAGTGTCGTAATTGAGTAGTGCCGGTAGTTCGTTTGTCCGGGCTGAAGACACTTTTTTTTCATAAAATTATTTGGCTGTTTTAACATACTGAATATGTGTTTCTTTTATTTCGACATTTTGGTAAATTGTGTTTCGGGCTATAAGCACCAACCTATAAAAAAAACTGTTATTTGTTCCAGTATTTCAGTTATTTGTAATTCACTCTAGTGAAAATAAACTTATTTTCTATTATGTTGTTTATATTATTGTCAGTGTAGGTGTAGGTTTTATCGTTTGACAGTCGTAATCGTCAATATTATATTTAATTAAATTCTGAATAATAGTTACTGTTATTCAGAATTTTCTATAAAATTGATGTCGTTCTATGTCAGCTGTCGTTTTATGTTATCATTTATTTTAGAGTACGGCTACTACAAGTACTTTTACTACGATTATGATAATAACTTGAATGTGGCTATCAAAAGAACTGATACACTTTCCAACCACACTTATTTTTAACCGCTATTTTTATCAGATGCAATATGAAGTTGAGCAATTTGCCGCGAACTATCAGATAGTAAAAGCATATTATTCTTATTCGTATTAGCAAGAGTTAAATTATCCTCTGGAATATGATACATTTAACTATGTAGAATACAAATAAAGGAGGTACCTATTGTTAAAACTTTTTGTAAAGAACTTCTTGCAGTAATAAAGTGAAGGTTACGCATAATATAATAATTCTACAATAAGCTTATTCTAACCGTGCGAGAAAATTTCGTATTATATTCGAATTGGCAAAGGACTATATTCAATTGAAATTTTAATGGTAGAAAAACCTTTACGTCAAATCCGTGTCCCACATACCACTGACCTCCCCTTTGCCCTCGTGGCGTTGACCGTAATAGGTACAGTCAACCGAAAAAGAAACTGATGAAATAGGGTTCCAAAATAATATATACTTACAGTAAATTAAGTCAAAAGTTACTGACTATTGTTTTTTGTTAGATTTAAAGGAACTAATAAGGGGTCAAAAGTCATTAATCACATTTATTTCGATCGTCGGTGTTATTATCATAATTTCCTTTCGACTACATTAATCTTCATTTGAAATTGACACTTTTGTATAACTTGTTACATCTGGCAAGGTTGATGTTGACTGTAGCTACGCTTCAATGTCGAACGAAAATTTAATTGGTGCTCCCGATGATATTGATTGAATCTATTTTACAAACATGTGTCACTTTTGATGTATATTTTGATTTTGGATGTAATTTTATGGGCCGGTATATACTTAGTATAATGTATCATCTGTTTTTCTGAATTGATATATTAAACTTCTCAACGTGTTTTAATGCTTTTTTTAGTGGTGTATTTTAAGAGGAAGGTTAACAAAATAATAATATATTTTTTAACGCCGAAATTTCGCGAGAAAACCCGCCTGGTGGGAAAAAGGCTTGTCTGTTAATTGTGTTATTCAACAACGTCTGTCGGTTTCAGCAAATGTATATGCAATGTGCGATTATGAGACTTAAAAAAAAGTAATTAAGCAATCTTCCTCTTAATATATGAAAAAGTATTGAAAATGAGGGCTTAGAATACAATTTCAACTTGCCTATTATTATTAATTTACGCATAAATCCTTCGCTGAATAAGAATTTGTAGTGTAGTACATACATAATATTCTGTTCTATACCTAGTATTTCAATAAATATATTGTTTATGCATGGTACACACAGCAACATCAAGCCTCATTGGAAGTTTGTGTTATGAATACTAGATTTACATTAATATCTATCTTGATCCTAAATTATTTATTCAGGTTAACTGAGACACTCTTCTTATAAATAGAACCAACGATTGCAAAAAACCGGCCTTGTTATTGTTACAATATGAAAACGCAGGCTTCCATTTCCAAACCGCCAACAAAACCAAAGAATAACAAAGGTCAGAGCTCTTCAATCCCACAATAGTGAGGAGGGTTTGAATGTCTGAATGCAAACGGAGCGGAAGCAGATCCGAGCGACGCCTGTCACTGTCACCGCGCTGTCACGTGACAGTTCGCACTGACATTGACAGCTGCGCGCCGATAGTGTCGGGATGTGCTTGTCAATAATGACTGGATAGGTGCTTATGGGGCTAGAGGAGATTTGTGTTAATACTTGTGTCTTCCTTGCTCTAAGAGTGTTGAGGTATCACAATTACGTCTTACTATTATATTGTGTAGGTATTATTAATTCATAAATATAAAATATGTTGGTGAGTTATTGATGAAGTATTGCTGCATAATACAAAAACAAACACCTTTCAAATGTAAACTTTTAAAATAAGCTTATTTTTCTTTAATTAAATTCATTAACTTGAGCTAGAAGAAATATATTTTATTCGCTTCTCAACTCTGTGTAAGAAAAATTAAAGGAAATTCAAGAGAATCGTATTAGGTACCTTGATAATTTTTATATTTCATTTTAAGATTAACTTTAATTTGATTTTATGATATGCTATCCCCTGTGCTTCTAAGAAATATATGTTTTTACATTGACGTTAAATTATGTAAGGAATAATAATAATATTTCTACCTGTCTGCAAAATGGCGTCTGAAAAGTACAGTTCAAGATGCGATCAATATAAGTCATCTGACAGTTTCACAGTCGATTGCTCATGTGACGTGCAGTCGAACAAAGCTGACAGACAAGAGGGTTTGAAAAGGTATTAATAATAATCACATTATAATTTGAATAATAACTCTAGGGGAATGTAATACGCATCCAATCAGGCGTAAAATACCTATAATTTTGCATCACCAAGCATTTGTACACAAATATTTTTTCATAAATCCTTAAATGCAGTATTTATTGTTTTTAAAAACAAAGGAAAGTCTCCCTTACGCAAAATGTGCTATTTACAATATTTAAGGTAGTTGCTACCCATGTGGCATTCGATTTTTCCACCCTGTATATTTTTTAAATTATAAGCGTTTTGAAACATTCATCAAATTTTTGTTTTGAAGTTTCATCAAAATCCTTTAAGTAGTTTTTGCATGAAAAAGCATCATACGTATATTTATTATTTGTACAGGTAGTATCCGACAACTACCTAAGCTGTGAGTGTGTCCGTCTGTTGTCAGTTTAGCTGTTATCACAGCCGCCTTATCAGCTGATAACATCGATAGCTGTAATCAAAGTTTACATACACGTCTATCTCAACATACCTACATATATGACAAGTGATGTACATCAGGTTGTTTAAAGTTCAGTTAAGTTGAACTGTCCGGTCCAATTTGAACAAGGTATAGTATCTTTTATTAAATTTTACCTGTTGAGATGTTTGTAATAATGGATTTTACGCGGAATTATGTATTTTCCCGCGCATATCTTATTTCCCAGGCCTAAGAAAATCAGTGTACCAAATTTCATTTAGATCAGTTCAGTGGATCTAGTTATAACCGCTTACAACGACGCAAACAACCTCACAAACTGTACCCCTGTGTACAATTGGTATAGATATCAATGGAACATAATAAATTACTGTAAATATTTTCTGAGCTGATTTTTAGCAGAAATTTGGCAAAACAGTACTTACTTGCACGGATTATTTGTTTTTGTTAAATTACTAACGGCTACGAACACGACACCATAATTGTTAACTTGTAGCATAAAAATACACAAAATTCATCGCCCTGTAAACAAACAAATCCCCTAATCGCTATCTGTCAAAAGAAACTGACACATTTAGTACTTCAATTACTGTCTCTTTTTGTCTCCGGCAATTTGAAATTGATTGGGACTTCTCGCTGTCCACCCTTCGTATATCTTTTCGCGAGGCATTAAACATTTTATATCTGTGGTTTTAGCAATAAATTTTCACACTTCCCGATTTCCGATTGGTCATCATAGCTGAAGCACGCGCAGCGTCAATCACGTGACAATGTAATATATTTTGCTTGTTATTGAGCTTGTTGGTTTTCAGTTCTAATTAAAATCCTAATTATATCCTCTTTCTACTTATATAAGAACGGCAAACGTTTGTGAGGATGTATGTGAGTGTGTGTATTTGTTGCTCTTTCACGCAAACTACTCAATTAGTTGTAATGAAACTTAAAAACAAAGTAATACAGCTTAGCAGACTAACACATAGGCGAGCGAAGCCCGAATTGAATCATCATTTGACACGGATATAGATACATGTTAAGATAAGACAATAATATATTTGCAGCAAAATACTTATTTTATTAACATACAATTATACAACGTATAATAAGTAAGTCATGTTGAATAAAATAATTTGTCTTTAGCACAGCAAAATGGACCTTACTCAGCATAAGCGGGAAGTATTCAGTACTACCCACGCTGGTCTTCCTTAACCATTTCTATGAGGGACGGGTTGCTCCAGTAGAAAAACAAAATCTTCTTTTTGCCGCGGGAAAAGCTGCGAGTGTAAAGATAGTAATATCAAAATTGTAACGAAATCTATTTGTTAAACAAATACCTAGTTTGCTAAAATTTGTGAAACTAACGATGTTAGTTATCACACAAATTAACAGTATCACCGTGTCAATATGATTATAGTTGGAAACTGTTTGCATCTAATGAGAGACCGCAGTCTTGTGCAATCCAAAGGATATGGTTATATAATATTTATTGAATAAATATCTCCGGACAAATCATACAGCTTCCCCTAACTAAAACTAACCAGAGTTTTTACTATGGGTGCTAGGTGACTGATATAATACATAGATACATTTTTTTTGTAAACACATGCATTTGATACATAGAATACATCAAGACTCGAAACTAGAAATTGAAGAAAGTAAAAAATTGGTCCCCTGGCGGGAATCGAACCCGCAACCTCTTGTGTCTCAGGCGCACCTTCGCCCAGCGAGCCACTGAGGTCGTCATTTCAACATAGTGCCTGATTAGAAATCATCATCATCATCATCACCCTATTAACGTTCCCACTACTGGGACACAGGGACTTCTCTCTTGACGAGAGAGATTAGGCCTTAATTCACCACGCTGGCCAAGTGCGGGTTGGTGAATGTCACATGTCCTTCAAACTCTTTTAAAGTTCTCAGAACATGCCGGTTTCCTCACGATGTTTGCCTTCACCGTTAAAGCACGTGTTTAAAGCGCACATAAATTTCTCAAGAAGAAAAATCCAGAGGTGCGTGGCGGGGTTTGAACCCACGACCTTCGGAATGAAAGTCGAGTGTCCTCCCACTTAGCCAACACGGCTTGTCTTGTGTGAGAAATCATAGTTTCCCAAATATTTAGCTAAATATTTATTTCCAACAGTTCGGAACAACTTAAGAGGATTATATCGTTAGGGGCCGAGCCCGAAGCCCGCGGCGAAGCCCTAGCGCTGAGTTATTGCCAAAGTTGAGGAAGTGTTTAACTCGTTTATCTATGTGTGTCTGCTTGTCACGGCGCGCCGCGGGCTGACGCTCACTAACGTCACGCATATTTCATGGGATGAGGATTTAAGTTGGATTGTTAGGTTTAACAAGAGTCGCCGTGTTTACATTTGATACCATAAAGTGGGCTATACAACCAGTAGACCAGACCAGTAGACCAGACCAGTAGACCCTAAAATCAGTAGCAATTTTGGGGAAGTGGGGACCCTAGATCGTGACTTAAAACGCCTCGTGATTGGCAAATCGACTCCACATTTTTATTGTTTACCATAATTTTAAAATCGTTTCAGGCAAGCTCAATATTTTTACATTATTGTATAGCAGCGTGCCGACTTTTATTAAAATCGCTTCGGAAGTAGCATGATGCCTACTTTAGGACAATCAACAGCACGTTAGCGCGGATAAAACTGTCCTCTATTGTTCCGCAAGCAAGCTCGTGAAGTTGGCTTAGATCTCTATTTACATATATTTTATACAGATTAAATAATAACACTCAAAATCCTGACCTTGTGTGAAGATTTCTTTCCTTTAGTCAAGACACCAACCTCAGATTTTAAAATATATTTGAGGTCTTATATAAAGTCTAGTAGGGAAAAGACAGAAGAAAATTTAGTAGATACCTAAAGCTCTGACAACAAACTGTTTTTTTAGAATTTATGTAGCAAGGTCACTGTAAAAGGTCACCAATAAATTTCAACGCAACTACCACTAAAAGAATATTCAATGTCTATTTTGTAACAAAAATCTAGCCACATCAATTTCTATTCATTGGTCCTCTGATAGATTTTGGCACACAAATCAATCAAGTGAAATCCTCTACTAGTCTCCGTTTTATCGTACAAAATAGTTTGATATACAAAAAGGGCAGAGCATCAGTGAGATGAGGATCGAGCTGCGAGAGCGGGATCTCAAGATGGGGGCGTGGAGATGAATGGTATTTTATTGCTATTCTTACAAAAACTGCTTTGACTTTTGATACAAGTTCTTTTATAAATATCATAAACTTAACGGCACATTCATGGGGGCTTCTTTTCACGTGATATGTTGATTTTTACGTGGGATGCAGATATTTCCCGTCAATATAATTTTTAGTAACATTTTATAAATGTTTTTATTAAAATTTCCCTCAACCTTATCAGAATAGGTTAGTTGACTATCATTAAAAAACAAATTGTAATACATAGAATTATAGTAAATACTTTTGTCATTAAAAATATATTATTTTCATCATTATTCATTATTAAAATTGTAATATTTTCGTCTACGGTGACCGTAGACGAAAATATTTCAATTTTACAAGTGAATCAAAACGCTACTTTATAAAATGGCGTTGACAGTGACGTTACTGAGTAGTAAAAACTGTAATGCATCCTACACCGTCTATGACAGAATTCCGACACACGTCTCAGATACACTTTTGGCGATTTGAAAATCATTGCAATTGCTCTTTTAAAGAAATATTAATGTGATGTATTTATAATAGTATTAGGAATAAACCAAATTGTCCAAACTTAGTCAACTAACCTACTTACAAATTTTATTTTAATGAAATAACCGCCTTACACTATAATATAAATCAGTCTTAGAGATATACATACACCACACAAACCAATTATTATTGCTAAAATGCAATTTTTTTATTTATGGCCAGAATAAAATAACCCAAATTGTTATACTAAAATAGTTCATTACCAACCATTCCAGGTTGGCAGGTAGAAGGCCTAGGCATTGAGGCCACTTTTTCGTACACCATTTTATTTTGTGCAAATAGAGTGTTAATAAATAAATAAATACTTTTAGAAATTCATTCCTGAAACGTAAGTATTTAAAAAAACCCCTTCAGCAAAATATCCTATGTAGAATATCGCCGTCTTTTCGGGCAGTGGTTAAATGAATGCGTGTAATAGATTTTCCCTATAATTGGAGTTTAAAAAATACTACCTACATAAATATTATAAAGGTATTCCAAAATAATTAAAGTCAAAGTCAAAGTCAAAACGTTTATTTCCTTCTAAACACATAATCTACTTGGACAGGTCAACTGAAAATTAATAAAACTAAATTGCTTGAACAAGAATATCAAGGAAATAACATTGTCTCGACAGTTCGCTTCAATTTTTTTTTACTGAGTTGAGAAGCGAATAGAACAACACAGTTTCATCAGTTATTACAATTTTTCTTACAATTAAATAGTTTAACAAAAGCAAATATATTTTGACAAATTAAAAATAATTTCTACCGTAACTATAATTAAAACCACTTAGCTTTAGTTCACTGGCACTAGTAGCAGGAGCTCCGCTCTGGTCAACAGCTATTCAAAAAGTGAAATAACGACCCGAGCGGTCGCTCTTTTATAGCAAGGAACGTGTTTTTAGCAAAAAGGTGTTTTTTTTAAAAAACGTTGTTATAAGTAGTTTTCTCAGTTTTCTTTACAAAATATCATTAAAATATTTCTTATTATCACTATACACATGTAGTTTCGTAAAATACGTTAAGTTTTACGTACTAAAACATATTATTTGTGAATCAAAACAAAAACATAACCTCTTTATCAACTTAATGTTTTCTAAACTCATCCAAATCAAGGTTAATTGTTATATTCGTTATTTAATCAGAGCATATACATAATTTTAAAATATTTTGTGTGTCTTGTCATATGAAACCCCCATTAATTTCAAGAAATATATGACAATAATCTAACACGTGCGGAAATACTAAGTTGTTGACAACATCGATAACTGTGGACTCGCCTCGTTAATATGTATGAATGTGAAGTGAGCAGTGACATCGACCGAGCTTGCCTGCTTATGTAGATCGGGCTGGCTGGCGGGCTGGCGGGCTAGCGGTCCAAGAATGGAATACAGAGCATTTGGTTCTCAAAAATTACCGTATAAAATAAATAAATATTACTGAACAATCTGCAAAACAACACCTAGCCCCGCGGCAGGCGCTAGGCTTGTGTACAGGCACAACACATCTGATGAACTTAATACAATAATATGTATTCTTATATCTCTACGAGTATATTCTCTGTGAATTCCTCAGATAATTGAAGAGATTATTTTTCTTGGTTTAAAATAGTTGATTTTATTTCTTTTTATTTTCGTTTACAAATTTATTTTAAACGCGTTATTGGTTTGTTCTTTGCTGTTCAGCCTAGAACCAGTTATGCCCAGTTACTAGAACATACATTGGAACATAATATGTATCATAATCCATAAGTTATAAAAAAAAATTAAATGCATATACATATGTATGTAGCATATCAGTAACCTAACACCCATATAGTAAAAGCTCTGCTTAGTTTGGAGTTAGGTGATGCTGTGTGACTGATAAGTCTGGAGATATTTATATGATTTATATATATATATATATATATTGTATAAATCTAATAAAGACGTTAAACCCCTTAGAATCACCAAGTAACACAAGTACTACATACTACAAGTAGGCACATATCCCGTACTGCCCAAAACTAAAAGGTTTTTTGTGTTGACCGCTTCCGCCAGGGCCAGCTCTGAAGAGCCCGGGGCCAGGGCCGGTAGTTCAGCTCTTTAGAGCCCGGGGCGCCGCCCTACGGGTTTATTGCAGCCGCCCTGCAAGGTTCGTAGGCAAATAGCGGCCGGGTAAGTGAATCCGGGTAAGTGATCGAGCTGAGTCCGGGTAAGTGAGAGAGTTAAGTGAATCCGGGTAAGTGAGTTGAGTGGGAGCCGGGTAATCTACTCGGTGCCCAAGTACAGTGAAAGCGCTTTATGTGTTTCCTAGAGATTCCGGCGTATTGGCAGAGATCGAGTTACCAACCGTATAGCAAGCTTAATATTTCTTGGCAAATTCATTTTAAGCAATTATCTCTGTTTGTTGTTCTTTGGCTGACACCGACTCCAAATACAACAATAACTTTGTAATTACATAATAAAATAATTAATAATATATTTGCCGTAACAGAAACTTCAAGATCAAAGTCAAAGTCAAAGTCAAAACGTTTATTTCCTTAGAAGCCTATGCTTACATGGACAGGTCAACTTAAATCTAATTTAAATAAAAACTAAGAATAATCAAGGAAATAACATAGTCTTGACAGTTCGCTTCAATTTTTTATACTGAGTTGAGAAGCGAATAGAACAACTCAGCTTCCATCTCTTATGTTGTTATTATAACAATATTGGTGTACAACATGGTTACTTATACATTTAACATTTACAAACAAATGCTAGTCAAACATGCACATAACAGAAAAAAAAACTAAATTTAGCTATTTTGTCCATCCTAGTGGAACCGAGCTACATCTGACCAAGCATTATCGTCTTTGATATAGTCCTCTGTAGAATAATAGGCTTTTTTCAAAAGACATTTTTTAATTAAAAACTTAAACTTTCGAATGGGTAGGTCAGTTATAAACTGCGGAAGTTTATTATAAAAACGGACACAATTGCCCATAAAAGATTTCCCCACCTTACGTAATCTAAATGTAGGGATATGTAGTTTATTCTTATTTCTAGTATTAACATTATGGAAATCACTCTTTTTTAGAAAATCTTGCTTATTTTTATGTGTGTACAGCAAATTCTCATAAATATATTGTGAAGCAACAGTCATAATATTTATTTCCTTAAATTTATCTCGTAAGGAGTCGCGTGGTTTCATTTTATAGATTGAACGCACCGCTCTTTTCTGAAGAACAAAGATAGTTTGGATATCAGCTGCAGTTCATTCCAGCTGCCATTCAGATTCCGATCAGTTTTTTTAATAATAAAAATTGCTAATAATTTGTAATAATACAAAATATTTGCAACAACAACATAATATTTGTAGGTCTTTCTAATCTACACTAATATCATCAACACATTGCACGCACAGTGCACGCGATGCTCTTTCATTTGATACCCCACTCGAGTATATTTGCAGATTCGGTTTCGGTTTTCCTTCCCCACTCTCACCCCAATTACTTTAAAGCGGCTCAACTTATTTTAATGAAACATGACTAAGAACATTCGCGCCGAACTCACCTTTCATACAAACAAAATCTTAACAAAAAATCACTCCATCCGTTCGGGAGCTATTATGTCTATAACACCCCTCTTTTTTGGTCGGGGGTTAAAAATAGCATCGTTGAAAACAAGAAAGGACTTAAGGTGAATCCGAATAATACAGTTTTAGACGCTTGATAAGCTAGTCTTAATGCATCGTGAAGCACCGCGTAGGACGTCCACCAACTAGATGGACAGATGACCTGTGAAGGCTGCGGGCTCACGGTGGATGCTGGCCACTGCTAGCCGATATTATGGACTATTTTTGATACTATTTTATGGAAATCTTAAAGGGCACATGTCTAGCAGTGAACGTCCTACGACTGAAATGATGAACGTAATAAAACTTAGAATGCGTTATGTTCGGTCTTATTGCTCTTATTGTTTGATAAACCCAAACAATACAATCGAAGTCTCTTGCTAAGCCAGTCTCAACGGTTAAGTATCTCCGGATAACCCTGAATAAATCAACAATATGGAAATATTACAATACTATTTATTCACTTGTGAAGATAATGTAATCCACTCCGAGACAAAGTGTGATCTCTGAGGTACAGTCAATGGCATAAGTATGTGATCAAAATCAACGTTTTAAAACTTCTAGTGTGAGGTGCCAGGATGTAACAGACTATACCAGTGTCAATTTAAAATAAAGTTTTAATTGGTATAAAGAAGAATGGCAGCACACTCGACTGTCATTCCGAAGTTCATGGTTTCAAAATAAGCCACAACCTCTGGATTTTTCTTCTATAAAATGTATGTGCGCTCTAAAACACGTGCTTTAAAGGTAAAGGCGAACATCGCATGTTCTGAGAATTCTAAAGTATTTTGATGACATGTGACATTCACCAACAAGCACTTGGCCTTGTAAAGAGAGGTCCCAGCAGTGGGAACGTTAATAGGGTGATGGTGAAGATGTGCAAAAAAAAATATCAATATACTAGTATATCAGTCACCTAAAACCCACAGTACAAGCTCTGTTTAGTTTGGGGTTAGGTGATGCTGTGTGATTAGTCCGGAAATATTTAATTATTAAACTAACTACTCGTACAAGAGTCAGTAACTTTTGACTTAATATACTGTTTATATTATTCGTTTCTTTGCTGCTGAGTGTACATTGCCTGAGTGTTACTGTATTCAGATGCGGGTCTGGCACCCAGGCCTCGCCTCGTCCAGATCTCGGCGCTATTCCCAATATTTAGGGCTCATTTTCAGGCTTCAGGCGTATTATGGCTACTAGAATTATTTAGACTGAATAACGTTTAAGAGATAAAATTATTCCGATGTTCAAAGAAATTAGAGTTAGTAATGTCCTTTGTAAGTTGTTTCGGTCTGTTTTCTGTTTTTATTTTAGATATAGTTTATTCAAAGCTTTTTAGGAACAGTCAGAGTTAGATATGATTTTAGCAGAGACATTCACGCTCTGCCAGCTGTTTCAGTTAGCAATATGTACTATTGTATACTATTGTAGTATTATGTAGTTAGTAGTAGCAGATATCCGAGTAGCCGAGCCGGATACTCGAGACTTTAAGTATATGTACATTGAAGTCTATTATTTTATCAAATTTAACTAAAGACTAATTTAAATGTATAAGGTTCATAAGTAGTCCCATTTAAAACTTTAAAATATTTTATAAATTATTTTCAGAAAAGTTGTTTTTATGTTAATCGGTTTTTTTAAATATTGCTCTTGATAAGTAAGGGTGTATGGCTGGCTGGTTTTATGCGGGGTTGACTGTACCTTTACAATGTTATGTTAATAGCGTGGACATAATTACTTCAATTAAAATTATTACCTTTTTGGCCAGCGCTTGATACTTTTTTTTTAAATATAATACAGTACTGTCTGTTATGTAAAGTATGTTAGACTAGTTTCACATTTAGCGAGATTTGATTAAAACATTTGGATCTTAAAATATTGGAGTACCTAGTCATTTAACGAATTTATTGCATAATATTAGCTTTTGTTCTTTGGCGCTTTTCGCCATGTTGAATTTTCACTAACGTCATGTCTCTAAGACACTTGAGGAATCGATTGACTTGCGAATCATAGCAATCGGCCCAGGCGTTTGGTCTGTATAGTGGGACAAAGGAACACATACATACTTTACTCCTTTGCGTTGCGCACTCGGGTAAAAAAGTTGAAAAATGATTCCACAATAGAAATGTTAAGTGGTACGTCAACAATCCCCCCCCCCCCTAACTACGCAACCCCCTCCCCTCTTTACAGCCAGTGCTGCCCTCTCGCGACCGAACAATGCCGAGCGAGCGCTTTCAATTACACTTTCATGTTTTTCTTTGTACGTCGTTACACGAGGCGAGTGACTCGCTCCAGTGATTGATAAAATTGGCTTTTATCTTATTTGTTTTGTAAGAATATTATGTCTGATACGAACAATGTAAAATATATTTTTGAACCCATATTGTATCCGTTAGATGAATGCAAAATAAGTGTTCCATCAATCATCAATTATTTATTAAACCCCAAAAAAAAAAGGATGACATAATAAACGCAGTCTTTAGGACTTCACCTCCTGTGTATACAGGACCTCAGGACCTGTGCTTGTTAGAAACTGTGTTACTGCGAGGTGATGTCCCGCAAACCACGTGAACCAATGTTATGTTGTTGACCAATTTCACTAAAGTTACGTTAACATTCACGGAGGAGGTAAGAACCTAATAATCCCTACTAATAATATAAATGACAATGGTAAAAGTAGTAGTAATAATTAATATTATATTATTTGTTAAATAACATTATGTCTTTCATGATGAAAGATAAAGTAGTTTTCCTGTGACAGCTTGTTGATTAAGCAAACTGGCCACCACGCACGCTATCGCGCAGTTTGCTGCAGTTTACAGTTTGCAGTTTTTAATAAATGATTGTTGATAAACAATACAAATGCGAATGTTGATAAACAATCATTTATTGAAAACAAAAGAAAGTTCTACATGATTAACGCATTCGGCGCATTCGATATCGAGGGCATTTTTACTTTGAAGCGCCATCTGCGTTCGTCGTGGTGAACTATGTTGGTGAACTATTGTTAAGCACTATCTCAGTGTAAACTAACCCGTTTGGACCTCACATGCCGCTTTCACAGTGTAATCGTTTCCAATACATTCCTGCAAACAGGCCTTTTCGAGTGCTTTCGACGGTATTTGTTTTGTAGCGCTATCTATCGTACATTTGTATTGAACTATGTTTACTCTCCTAAGTTACATGTCACTGTCAACTTGTCAACGTCTGAAGCCGATTATTTTATACGAAAAATACGGAATGAAGCAAGACAAAAATTGCCTTTTATATACGTACCTTATAGATTTACTGAAAAGGTTTAGCATCTGCAAAAAAACAATAATCAATAATAATCACGTTTTTACACATCTTAATACTGTTTCTTCTGAAAAAAATTGTTTTATTGATTTAGTTATTTAAGTTAATCCAATTGTGGTTATTTTTCTAAGTTAGGTCTAAGCTTGTTTTGCCTAAAAATAATTCTATACTTTTCACGTCAGTCTGAGAACTACCCAAGTGAACATCGGTCTCGAATCTGCGCAAAATCTAAATAAACCCAGAATAATGCCTTTAATATTTATGTATGAGTAAGGGATTTGCTCTCATAAACAAGATAATCTTTAGCAAACAATTTTCGGCAGAATGCTGAGAATTTAAAATGCTCGTAATCTAAAATATTTTTGATTAAAATCCTTAAAACACTTCGCTGAAAAATATTTTGATAAAACTCGCAATAAGCTGCAAAATACTCTAGAACGACATAAAGTGGCAAATTTCCGGAGGTTGGAAAACTTCCTAACACGGGCAGGTTATTTTATTGCATTCAGTTTTTGATGTGTGCGGAGGGAATAGGTACTTGTACTTTTAAAAAGAATTCATTTAAATCTTGATATTTTTAATTCTGCTACAAACTTTCTTCTCTACGACACTTGTCTTGACTGACTGTCGTTGACTTGAATGTCTGTGAAAGAAATAGTAGAATCTTAAAACAAAATTTCCTGACTTTCAACGATGAATCTTAATAAAGTACTCGAGACACAGTTCTCGGTACTTTATGAACGTCCACAAACTTTCTCACATCACGGTGACATAATTATCATGGCCTGTCATGCTGAACCTGAATTATTTATGTAGATATTTATATTCTCCCTGTATTTCCATAATTTATGTAAGTATTCTTAAGTCACAAACAAAAATCATGTTATTGCAAGATTCTTAAATGAGGACTGTCGAAGACTCCTGTTGTTCTTTTAATTCGCTTATAAAAACACGCATTCGTCATCTCGTAGCTAGTAGGGCGCGTGTACCTACCCTTCGACCACAGCGCCAAATAGACACCTCAACAACTGCGGTATCGTTCTAGTACTGACCAGTATCGTGATCTGTAAACATTGGGTATGTAATATTTATTCGGGGCTCAAGTTGTACTGGTTGTCAGTAATGCTTTTCCCTTAGAATGTTCTTTCGATTTCTGAAAAGTGCCTATTAGTGTTATACTACAACAGTATTGGTAATCGTTATATCAAGTATTTCTTACATATATCTAAAAGATCTAAATGCTCAAGAAAAGTAGGTACATAGTTTCTACAAAACATATGTCAGAAGTACGTACAATCGAACCAACTGAATCATGACCCACTTGCCTGATAATTCGCTTGAAACTTACAAACTTGTAAGATCTATCACATATAACGCACTTACGACGTTTTAGGTACTAATACAATTAACGTCAATACAGGTCGCAGAGCTATGCAATTTTAACCTTTGTTATCATTGTCATAAAACCACATTTCACACATATACAGTCATTGTTTGAATCTCGAGCTAGTTCTCGCTTATTTAACCTAAACTGATGCTGGAAAAAATATATTTAAAAAATGGGGTGTTCTACAAGTATGTCATATTATGTCAAATTGTCAGTCAATGTGAAAAAATAGAAACTAAATAGTAAAATGCTTAATAATTTTTAATAATGGCTAATTTAGAAGAACAAAGTTCTCGGATTGTATGTAGTCTTAAGTGAGGAAGGCTATGGAAATATCACGCGAATTGAATATTTCTCGGAATACAGTGAGGACCTGGATGAGACGGCACGCCGGAGAGGGCATCCTCGAGGACAGACGTCATTACCACGGAGTTCGCCGACTCACGAGCGAACAAAGAGTGGACATGCAACACCATTACGAAGAACATTCTTTTACTCCCACCCGATATTTTGCGGCGCAACATCACGTCTGTCTACAAACTATTAGAAATTATTTGCACGGCACTGGACTGCATTACAGATTCTTATAATTAAAATTAGTTCTGTTAAAGAATAAATAATAGCTAATTTTTTTTTTTTTTTCATTTCACAAATTTGATTACTCTTTTTACTTAAATAAATAGCTTGAACGACCAACTATGGCACGTTTCTGTCCTTAAAATACTTATAGAAATGACGTGATTGAAACCTTTTAATGAATTAATCTAAAGTTTATGCTGGCACTTCACTTGGCCGTATTTTCCCAAGCATGACTGCATTATTTTTGATTTTATATTCTAGAGAAACAAATGCGACTAATAGTTGAGCAAATTTAATACGGCCAAGTGAAGTGGCACCATAACGTTCGTAGAAAACTTCCTATACTTACCTACGTAAATACAGATAAAGACAGTAACATCATCTCTTCTGTTTCATGTACGAGCTTAGTCGATACTGTCCGATTTATTTTAAAGTGCACTCAGTAAATGTCAGTGTCTAATCAAATGATAACAAGTTCGTTACCAAGGAAATAAATCTTCAAGCTAATTTCGACCTACTTGTATTTAAGGTGATAAGCAAAAATAAGCTTATGGTGGGTCATGATTCAGTTAAGTCTAAGTTGGTTCGATCGTACATACGGATTTGCTCACGATATTTTCTGGACGCTTTTGTTTTGCAACTCGATAAATTATAGGTTAGCCTATAAGCATTACGATTAATTTTCTTTCTTTTTAATATCTGATTCGACATGTAAACGATGACAATACGCATGTATTATGATAAAATTAAAAATATTTTTTCAATAATTAATTTTCATGACCAATTACCTAATTATGTCCCATCGCTATTTATGAATAATGGCGTCTCTTGACACATGACCCAACTTGCGCACACAAAAGTGCGAGGACACGTTTTGACTGAATAGTTTATTAGAAAAAAATATAGAACAGGCTTCTACTTGGTCTGTAGTCTAAGCACCCACTTAAGAGAGGTTTAACCTAACTTTGAAAAATCATAAAAGCATTGTCCTTTGTTTCGAATGTATGTGACAGTATAGGGGTTCACTGTCTCATACATCACACCCTGGAGAATGGTGCAACTTGTGAATCGATTCGTTTGTCTGTCACTATTTGCGAAGTGAAGCGGTCGACGTATAGTTCGATAACTGATATACTTGCATTAAAATAGATAGACTTGCAGTTTTGAAGATTTTGTGGGGTTTATATAGTTATACTTTCCATTTTGAATGTTGCTCACGTAACTTGTGGCGATATTATATATCTGACGTTTCTGTCAGAGTGACAGATTGCAGAGATTAGTTGAAAAACTCAGCTTAATTTGTCGTACCCACGAGCTAATAGAGATTTAGATTATAAAAAATATTGTACGCGCAATTTTTGCTCTATAGCTTAGCACCTATTGAATTAATTTTATTTGTAAGCTATTCTATTCTGCTAGTCCTACTAACATTATAAAGGCGAAAGGTTTGTGAGGATGCGGTGTCTGCTGGCTGCTTCTTCACGCACAAACTCTCGAATGGATTTTCATGAAACTTCACAGTAATATTATAAATCACAAATTCCACTTTTTTCGCTGTAAAATACCACATTTTAGGGAAAATAAATGATTGCGATTTGGACCAAATATGACACGGATATAGTTAGAGTTACGTAGTAATTTATTATTCTATGGTTAGAGCTAGTAATTACATTAAACGTCGACAAATCTGATTCAATGTTTAAAGGCATAAATTGGATTGAATGCCCTAAAAGCATCAACCCATGCTACTAGTATGAGGGCTATCACAAAAACGGATTTTTAAGACTAATCATAAATGACAGTTGCACAATATCCTATTGTTTCTATGCACATACAACATCCTATACTGTAAGCGCTAAACATATTTGGAAGAAATTAAGTAGGTACAGGCATAGATAGATATAGCTTGAGTTCTAAGAAAGGACAAAGTATATAAGTGTACATAGAAACAAAACTCTTTCTCTCTTTTGTGTCTTACTTAAATTAACCCCAAAAAATATTGTAAAAAGCACCCAAATACGCAAGGAAAAGGCTTATAATATATTATTCCAGAACATTATAAGCCAAAGTGACGCAATAACGGGGTATAAGTGGAATCAGACATCAAGTCTTCGCGGGCCTAAGGGGGTGAAGGGGGGAGGAGGAGTCCCTTAGGGGAGGGGGGACAAAGTGATTCGATTCCCGTCTGCGATTTTTGCAGTATTGTGTAAGTTGTTGGAACATTTGAGAAATAAAACATTGCACATATTGAGCGGTACGAGCATCACAGATCTTACAAGTAAGAGATATGATAATGCTGAGTTGGACGTTTATGGAGCAAGATACTATAAAATATTCTGCAATCGTTGGAGATTACATTGTGAGTGTAGTGAATTGTAGTAGTGTGAGTCACTGGCGACATGCAAACTGCGCTTCATAACATTTATCCCTATTTTTGTGTTCAGTGGTAGAACCAATGTATAAATATAATCAGTTAACATAAAATAACTTTAATATACAATAATTTATATAACTAGTGTCCGACTGATCTCAAAAACCGTGTATCGTAATATAATCAGATTCGGCCGAAACCGAAAAAAAAAATTGTATTATGTAACCATTCCACTGTCGCATTAGTTTTGTAGCGGCAATGTAAAAGCGTAAAAAAATAAATAAATAAAAAATAACTTTATGGTACACTAGCTGTCCATTCAATAAAAGATTTTGCCGCGTTTGAAAGTAGTCTGTTTAGTACACTGGTCTGTATGCTACACTATTGTGAAGTTTCAACAAAATCCTTTAACATCTTCACAAACTTTCGCATTTATAATATTAGTAGGACTGTTAGTAAAATGTAGGTCAGACAACCAAATTATGATAATTCTGATGAATTCCGTACCTATTCGTATCATACTGCATCATCGACTGGGGAGAAATGATTCGCATACAATTACGTACGTTTGATCTGTAATTAGGGCGTCCATTAACAGGCGGCTTGCGCTGCGGGAATGAGAACCAGTCGGGCGAATACAGTAATTGTAATACAATTATTCGTAGGATGGAATGGATGACGCGAAATGAGTGACCTACTTGATGAGGGATATGTGTGTCTGTTGAAATAGTGCGTCCTACGGCTGGCGATAGGTGAGCACTTAGAAGTGTCTTGAGATCTAAATTTAATCTTCTGATTCGTTACAAAAGTTTCAATAAATTAGTAATAGATAAATTAATATTATCACACGACAACATCTAGCCCCGTGGTTAGCTCTAAGCTTGTGTTTCGGGTGCTAGATCTCTGATATACATAAATTGAACATACATATGCTACATTTGAAATAAATATATCGTATCTGGTCGCTTCGCTTCTTACACCAAAGCAAAGAACTCTAGCATTTTTTTTATATTTTACAATATATTTTTAAGTTTCTTTTAATTTTTTTGTTGGAGCAAATTCCGTCTCAAGCAGTTTTGTCGTCAAGGTAATCAGATATTTTGTGATTTAGCATAGACATAACAGACCCTAATGAAATATGAGTTTGCAAAATGTGAGGACCTTTATATATGCACAAATTAAAAAAATGTTAAGATGGTTCAATTTTAAAGAGATTGTTTAATTTTGTTGTAACTGGTAACTGTTGTGATCCTTTGGGAATCTTGTTGAGAACTCAACACTTTATGTTAACTATTGTTTCCGGCATCTTCTGTAACAACTACGTTTAATTGTTTGTTGACGTGTTCCCGGCTGCAAGTGGCAGCACCGTCGCTAATGAGCTCAAAATAGTTCCGTCCCACGCCCGGTAGAGGGCGGTAGGAGGTGTTAACTCGACACTAACCTGTCGAGTTAACTCAGGGATTATGTTTGTGTTGTTCGTAGAGAATAAGTTAGTAGAGTAAAACAAGTTTTCCGGGAAGCTTACTTGTCTATTCAAGGGATTAATTAGAAGGGATACATAAAGTAACGTGATCGATAAAACGATTATTAAATATAATTAGATTCAGGCGTTAGTTTGTGGAAATCTAATCTAAATACTTATATGGAACCAAACCAAAAAGTAGGTGCGGATTTTAGACTTATTAACCCCAGACCAAAAAAGAGGGGTGTTCTAAGATTGACGTGTCTGTCTGTCAGGGAGTTATGATGTCCCAGAGACATCATAACTCCCTAACGAATGGAGCGTTTCCAATTTAGTTTTTTTTGTAATAAAGGTGGGTTAAGGAGTTTGGCGCGAGTGTTGTTAGACATGTTTCATGATCGGTTGAGCCGTTTAAAAGTAATGGGGGTGAGAGTGGGGACGGAAAACCGATAATCTTCAAATATACTCGAGTAGGGTATCAAAAAAAACGCATCGCGTGCACATTACAAAATATTATGGAGGTTTAGTTAGATATAAGTTTTTAAAATGTATATTGTTACAGCTTACAAATCTATAAGGTAAGGTATAATTATGACTATTCGTGATTATACGGAGTACACAGCTGATTAAACATAGCTATTTCAATCTATCTTGATTATTATAATTTTTACCATTACAATGATTTATTAATTTTTGAAAGCCGAAATATTGTAGATAACTCCAAAATCATTTAAGCGTTGGAAGAGTAGCCTAAAAATAGGTACTTAAGGTACAATAACCTAAAAAGTTAGTAATTTGGTTTATTCCATGAAGTAACGTATTTGAGCACATTACATATCTCAGTACTTCTATAATAATTTCGCAGCTAATAACTGGTCTGTTTTCTACATACAAACTTACCTTCTTATGCAAAATAGATAGCAAAGCTGTCTCAGTGAGTGACAAGGACAAACGAATGCTAACGACATTTTATCTAATACTAGCTTTCAAGTCACGGTGTAGCCTGTTTGTGTTTTATGGATGTTCCCCCGGGAAAAGTAGCCTATAGTCTTCCTCGATAAATGGGCTGTTTAGCACTGAAAGATTTGTTGAAATCGGAGCTCAGATAGATGAGAAATGAGGCTGGAGTTCCAGAGCAAACAAACCAAAAAAAACTCTTTATAATATTAGTATAGATAGCGTTTAGTTGACTATTTTGCATAATGCGGTTACTTTTTAAATGATCATGGTTTAAAAATATTAAAACTTGAAACGGGTAAAATATTATGAGTATATTTGAGATTTCCGATATTTTGACGCTGTTACAATCGCCATGTTTACAGCATAATCCAAGGCATAAAAAATCCTATAATCATGGCGTTTGCAACAGCGTCGGTGGAACTGGTACTGGTGTAAAATAATGACACAGACCGAGTTATTATTTAATGATAAAAACTTAATCATTTTAATGATTACCTTTATAGTTGGACCCTGTTAAGCAGAAAGATCCACCCAACGCTTCATTACTTGTGGGTTGGATCATTCCTGCATAACAGGGCCCAATTGAACTCCAAGCTTACAACTTAGGCAAACCTATGAATATAGTCCAATTGACCTAACAATACGACGCAAAAAGAGGCTTTGCAGGAACTTAATAAGGGTGAGATTCGTGTGGCAGTCGGCTGTAATCATATTGGACAAAACCAGGCTCTGTAGGAACAATATGTAGGGTTATATTCGTGTGGCAGTCAGCTGTAATAATATCGCGCTAGTAATTGTAGTTCCGATGTGAAGTTGGTTAGTTTGGATATTGGGAAAGTTAACTGAACTTGACGACGAACTTGTTCTGGTAAACGTGCTTTGCAGGGAATATGGTGGTGGTGGGTGGTAAAATTTTGTTTTGGTTTTTTTTTATGTTAGATAAGGCTTTATTTTACATCAATCTCACCTGATGTAGTGACGAAGTGGTCAAAGATGGGGCATGACCTATAGAAGGTAGATGGCTTCTCTTTCAGATGTGTTCGTGAAGAAAAAACCTCAAATAGTTTTAATTTAAATATTATAGTTTATGTTAGTCTATACGGTATTCATTAATATGGCTTTGTATGGTTTTTAATGGAATGCGTCGTTTGCGGGGCACCTATTTTTGCTATTTGCTACTGACACCGACTCCAAATAGATCAGTTATTTTGCAACTAATTATACAATTTTATTGCCAGGAACAAATAAGTGAACAAAAATCATTTATCATAACTACAGATTCCTTTGATTCCTAATTTGTGAAACAAGCCTATGTCTTCAAATATTTGCTATCAGTAAAATGTTTCCTATTCCATCTTCCGTGTGTCAGTGAATCGTAAGTGAAGCACTGATTATTTCTGTTAACTTAATTATTTTAAGATAATTTTCTTTCACATTTTTATGCACAAATAATTCAAATTAAATTTATAACTTTGTTAGTGAACCATTTTGGGTTTTATACAAATAAGAGGTATAGGGGGAAAAGGGAATACTTAATTAAACAGAGTTACTCTCGTATTTATAACTAAAGGTCCAGAAAGCATAATAAATTACATTATTATTTTCTATGAATCTTGGATATTGCCATTTTAAGTTAAGAAATACTGTAAGACACTGACTTTTTTATTTATATTGACCTTTTCCATTGCCTTTATCTATTAAATACCATATAAGTAATAATTTCACATTATGTTTCTTTTTTTCATGCCTCAATACCCTTCCGCTTCAAGCATTCACCCAATGTTCCACTCATATCACATCCAAGGAATCTTATAAAAGGAAATTGCACAAAATGACTCTCTGGCTTCTTCATACAAGGAAATTGCATAAAATTGACTTCACGAGGTAATAGAAGCAAACGGACAAGCGCGAGTAATGAACCCACGTTATGGAATGAGTAATGTGAGGGGGGAGGGGTGAGGGGCGTGGGGGAGGGGATGATAATGATGATGAGGATAGATGGCCGCATGCAGTCAGGCTGAGCTGGGAAATGTACAGACTTTGGTGGGTTACAGCTATTAGTATTAATAAACTAAGGGTTCTGTACGTAATTTATGGCAGGGTTCCTGTGCCCTGTGTGAAAACGGAATATTAATACGAGAAAACATGATAAAAAAATATACGGTAAACAAATATCATTAACAGCTATAATTAGATCAACTCTAATTAAAAAAAGCTGGCTAAAACAGGAGTTTGTCTGTCTTTTTGTTTCAGCGTTTGTTAAAGCAGCCTCAGTAAGTAGATTTAAGTATCTGGCCAACATATTTTAAAAACTGATTGTTATTTTTTCCAGTATCAATTTTTTTAATACATTTTTAACCTTCTGAAAACGCTTCATGACACACACAGAATATCTAAAGAACCCGGACATAAATGATTGAAAGGCACCTTTTATTACAAACAAACGAATTTTCCCCAAACCCGAAAAAGTCACAGATTTAATACGTAAGTCACCTCGGGCGGGGGCGGGTGCGGGGGCGGCCTCCGTCTGAAAAGGGCACATAAAACGCATCGGTTACTCCCTAAACTCCGGAAGCAAAGGGTTCCGTATCCGTATGCTAGCTTCGGAATACGGAACTCGGAAGAATCTCTTTGTGAGGCAGGTTGACAATTTGTGAGGGTTTTGTCGCGCTGATCGGAGATACGCGTGTGATCACTCATTAGGAAGCAGATGAGGTTTAGAATGTCACTGTGTGTTTCTGGGAGGAAAAATTGAGTTTATGAGAGTGAGAGGCGTGGCCCGGTGGTAGTCGTCTGTTCTTCTTGAAAAATATAATATGTGCTTAAACAGTGACGGTAAAAGATTAAAGCAGCATGCTTCGAGAACTTTTAAGAGTTTGAAGGATATGTGACAGTCCCCACTTGGCCACTTGGCCAGCATGGTGAATTCGATTTAATCTCCTTCGTCAGGAGAGAAATCCCTGTCCAGAAGTGGGAACAAACAAGATGCAAGACTAGCCAAGTCACGACTACGCCATGGCGCACGAGGTTGTGTTTGAATCTCGCTGGA
Source organism: Gymnoscelis rufifasciata (assembly GCA_929108375.1). Taxonomy (NCBI): domain Eukaryota; kingdom Metazoa; phylum Arthropoda; class Insecta; order Lepidoptera; family Geometridae; genus Gymnoscelis; species Gymnoscelis rufifasciata. The sequence goes on from OV815324.1 coordinate 11,487,854, forward strand.
GTTGGCAGATTTTGTTTACCAAGCAATCAGGCAATGTCAAAAATAGTCAAACTCATTTCCGGTTTGAATAATGTGATTTAATTTAGAGTGAAAAATAAACATTTGAGCTCACGACGGCACTGAACGTACAGGAAATTGCGTCACTTACTTAATACCGCAGTCGTATTTAATAACAAACAAAAGAAACCGACGCCATTATGTGAATACTTGAGTAAATGAGTGGAATTAAAGAAGCGTTAGGGGAGATTGCACGCGCTGGAAGATGCTTATCTTGCTAACAGTTTACAAAAGGACCCAGCGCTGCGTCGTCACCAGAGATGTAGCAGCATTTATTTTAATTACATAAATATATACTCACAGGAAAAACTAACAAGCACAAGGCATACAAGGACAGGTCAACTAAAAGTTAATTAAACTAAAATTTAAAAATAACACAAATTGTATACAATCAAAGTTTTGATTACAAAACACTTCTAAAATATTATTTTAAATGATTATAGTTTTAAACAATATTTAGGGCCTGTTTCAATATCTTCGAGTAAAATTAAACAATGGTTAAATTATAAAGCTATTTCGCTCAGTGTCATGTGACAAAGCGAGATAGCTCTTAACATAAATAATCATAGACACGTTTTGTTGGAACAAATACCAATTGCTTATATTACTCGGATTTTGTGAAATATGCCGTAATATCGGAAAACTTCTTTGTGAAGAAGTATTTGCTAATGTAAGGTTAAAGGGGTGTGATGGGTTTCAAAGACCAGCATAGAGCCCCAAGTTAACCTCCGGGAGAGCAGCCCTGCCAAGCCACGAAGTCCCTTGTACATTGAGGGAGACATTTGTACAGCAGTGAACGTCCTACGGTCGAATTAGGATAGATGACTTGGTCCGTTATTTAGATTATTTAAATATAATTTACCAGTATTTTTCCTTTTTTTATTGCAGAAATTCAAGCCGTTACAGCGCGTTGAGGTTTCGTGTGACGTAACGCTTTCGTGCGATTTGTATTAAATTCGCAGTCACAAGCTATTATATTCATAAAAAAGAAATAAGAGTCCAGTATTTTAGGACGGGCTAACAGCTAACTAAACAGAGTACCCATTTTTTGTATGTAGTCATCAGCCTATTATTTTGATGATTCGTAAAAAAACATTGTTAGAGACTAGGCTAATTTAATAATACCATCGCAAGTCTGACTAGACAATAAATTACCCAAATTCTACTCTACTCTACATATATTTTAGTTTGTCTGTACTATTGGTAATACTTGGTTCCATGTAAGTATTTACAGTTTATAAAATAATACAAATGCGACCAAAAAAATTCTATAAATAAAAACATTTCTATCCGTCTTCACCTGGACCAAATATCGTTGTTTGAATCGACACATTCTAAAAAGTACTTGGGCGATCTAAAGCGTGGTATGAGCAGCTCGCGGCATGACACAACTAAACCCGTGATCTAGTAGTAAGTATATATATATCATAGACCCAAATTCCTGTTTTCAGCAACGGTTCCTAAAATTTTAGACTCCGACAGGACGGGAATAGTTTATAAAGAATTCTTACTTGGGCAACTATTTGGGAAACTTTGGTGAAAACCAACGTAGTATTATTATCTCCTTGTTCCTAATATATATAGGTAGTCTAACCTAACTATAAGCTTATAGACTCTAGAGTTCTATAGAGTAATCTCGGTCAGTCAGTCTCTAACAGTTGTCAGTTGAATTCATAAATCTTTGTTTTACCTCGGAGATGGTGAAACAGCCTCCTAAGGGCTTATTCCGCGTAAACTTAACAATGGTGTCTTACCAATGGTAAAATATAGAGCTATCTCTACATAGTACATGTGACAAAGCGAGATAGCTCTTTCCATAACTAACCATTGAAACGTTTTATTGACATAACTATTCATCACTTTTGACTACTGGGATTTGTGAAACAAGCCCTAAGTCTATTAGCTCTACTAAGTGACATCGCTGACCAAGAGCATGGTGAATGTCACATGTCCTTAAAATTCGTCCAAGTTTCAGACCATGCCCGTTTCCTCACGATGCTTTAAGGAACAAATCCAGAGATGTGCGGTAGGATTTGATCCCTTTGGAGCTAAAATCGAGTGAGCTCGGAATAGCCAACACGGCTTTTATATGGTTGATACAATACACGATTATATTTTATAGCGATTCGCAACAAAAGTTGTGAGGTCTGTCGGTTTGTTTGTGGTTCAATGGTGCGCACTCCACGCGCCCTCCCACTAATATCGTATATATTATGCAGGAACTTTTCCCGGTTTCTGTGAATCGCTTTTCTGCTTTCTGAAATTCAGGTAGTTTTGCAAGGCGATAAGCCAAGTAGGAGTTATGTATTGTGTGTGACGCGTGTGTGGCCATTTAAAAAGTGCTTTTAGCAGCACGCGTACGTATGATTAAATTAGACAATTTCATGTGGAAGTTTCACGTGTAAGAATTCGCCATCAAAAATAATAACATATGTAACAATATTAGTAAAATAATTAAATATTGCCGGACAATCCACACAACAACATCTAGACCCGTGGTAAGCTCTAAGCTTGTGTTACGGGTACTAGACATCTGATATACTTAATATAATAGGATTGCATACATACATATATAGATATTTTTTTACTATACATACTAAACAAGGTACAAGGTGAAAGCGCTTGCAGTACATACAAAGTCTTGACCCCTCGGCGGGAATCGAACCCAGTACCTCTTACGCCGCAGGCGGACCCTCGCCCACCGCGCCACTGAGGCAGTCCTACGTATTAAATGTTTTGTGACATCTTTGACAAGGTTGTTGTAGCCGTTATTATATTAAGTAAGTTGACAAAGCCCCTGTTCAGCTACTACATATATTTATTAATTACTAGTGGCCCGCCCCGGTTTCGCACGGGTTTTTATTCAATTTTTTTTCCCGGTAATTATTCGATTTTTTCTCGCCTTTTAAACCTTCCCTAGACCTCCACGAACATTCAAGACTATGATAAGATAAATCCGTTCAGCCGTTTCATAATCATAATAATCATTTATTGCATGAAATATGGTACATATAAGATATTACATTTCAATTCGTTTCACATACTTCGCCAAAAACATTGGCATGCAAAAATTTTGTACATTAAAATATAATAAGTCAAGATTACCTAAATTAAATGTCAATTACAGCTACTCAATCATGGTTCATTCCATCAAAATTATAAATGTCAATGTTCTCGAGTTTTAATCAGACTAACGAACAACAATTCATTTTTATTTATATAGATTATACATATGTTTTTGTTTTATACTCAATCAATTGATTACTTAATTATTGTTTTGTGCATACGTATTCGTTAATTGTGAATACATAATTTCCTTTGAGGTATCTAAATGTTGCACCCTGTTCCAAATTTTTTATAAAAAAATGATTTTTAATGAATATGTATGTAAAAAGTAATATCTCGTAATGTATGTACTAAAATTCCAGTTATTATAAAAACGAAAGTCAGTTGTTTATTTTACCTCTCCATGCTTTATTTAGTCAGCTAATCTTCTTGTTGAGTATAATTATTCCAACAACAAATTAACATCATAATGATACATTATGCAACATCTTTAGGATTAACATGTGTGGTATATACATATATTGTCAGGAATTAATTAAAAGTATCAAGGAAGCCTACAAATATTATAAAATATTAAAAAAGTGTATGTGATGTGGGGAAGTGGTTTGTTGGAAATTATTGAAGGGGTTTGAAGAAGCTTCACAATATATCAGAAAAACATATCATAGGCCCCTTTTTACCGCGGCAAATTAACTCATTTAAAATAAAGAAAAAATATTATGAATGTAGCCTGATTTGGATAACATGAGGCACGTATGAGGGTAGCCGCGGTCCCGGGAGAGAACAAAAGCTAATTCTTTACCGCGGGAATATCTATGATAATGCAGGCAAAGCCGCGGGGCAGCTAAGGGTTACATAATGCCTCGTATATGCTTAAATCTCTGTATACCTAAGTATACAAAAGTAAGTAAATAATTACAATCACAGAATAACAATAGGTACAAACTATAATCCAAGTTTTATGATTAGCAATCCGCCTCAGGCAATAACACGGAACACCATGAATGAACAATGCTCCAGCGGCACGCGAATCTCACCCTTACTGCTACCACTTTAGGTCCATTTTAGATACGGACCTTACAATCGGCCTATGGAAGACAATAGAGTCGAAATTTCCAAACAAAAGCCATTGACATAGAGTCGCTAGAGTCCGTAGAGTCGGTAGAGTTGGTAGAGCATAGAAAATTCTTGTATGATTTCATAAAACTGTTGTATGTATGTATGATGTAAGTGTATGCCCGAAAGCAGCTGAGAGTATCGTGTAGGGGACGCTGTCGATGGTTATTGTACTATTATCCTTTCATCCACAAAAGGCTATATAAGGAAAATGTAAACGCTAATGGATTAGGCCCAATACGTCGAGCCATTTCGAAGACGTTATGTCATACAATAACATAAATCAATATGTAAATACGAACCTGAGGTGCGGTTCCTACAACACTCAGCAACCATTCCGGCGTTTACACTCAAATACTACTATTCTAGTGCTCAGTGGTAGGTTATAGGCACAAAGTCAAGGCCTAGGCTCTAATTAGTGGATTGTCAAAGTGGATAAAACCTCAGAAGAGGTTAATCGTCTCGGTAATGCAATTAGCGCCTTTCCGCAACACATAAAGCGACAAAATACGAAATGCACGCAGTCAGCTGTAAATTATACCATGAATCATGTCCTCAAACCGGCCGGGTGATTGTTTATAATGTTTTTATGAGTTAAGAGTCGTCTGTGGTGATTGTAGATAGAGTGATCGTATTGACATACCTGGAGGAGATTGTGGTACGGTGTCGCGAGCGCGGGCGACGCGTGCGGTCAGCGCGGCGGCCCGGAACGGACTGAGCGCTTCGATCGATCGCGCCGCCTAGCCGCGTTCCGTTACCGCACAGCGCTCTAACCTATACACCGAGTCCATTCCACGCTCAGATAGAACAATACGCTTCTTTCCACGCAGAATTGGTCGCGGAGACGTCATAGCTTATCAGCTTGGGTTTTTGGCCGAAATCGAAAGCATAGACTTTAATTTGGCATTTTATTGAAATTAGCAGTCGCGAAATACTGTTATTAGAATCAAAGGGTCATTATAATTAAGAAGTTTGAAGGTCATGGCTTGTCAGTTTTACGAAGCTCCCGTCTTATGCGAATAATTGAGTCTTAATATTTTAAATGACAGAAGAAATTAATTTAGTAAATTGGTTCGGCTTCCATGCGGAAATACCTCAGCTAATCCAAATTACTGACAAATATTATCAATATATATTTATAATGAAATAAAATGAGCTGGTAAGACGGATCTAGTGATTGTCGGACCTAATCATTCAATAATTCCGTTGCTACTGTGGAATAACCACCGGTTAGAAACGGATTGTTTTCCCTACGGATCGTTAATATTGGTATAAGGATGATGTATGATTGGTATGTCAGACCCGTTAAATATACAAACTGGGCATTTTATAATACATGCTCCTTCAAAAGTTCAAAATCAACATAATTTAATTTCCGTTTTCAAAATTAATTTCACTTCACTTTTGACGACTACATCAGAATGAAGATTCAATACAATACAAAAAAAAATACAAAAACGCTTAATTATACACTACAAAGGAACATTAACACGTAAAACAAAATAAAATGGTACAGTGGGCGGCCTTATTGCTAAAAAGCGATCTCTTCCAGGCAACCTGAGGATGGAAACAACTTTACTTAAAATAGAAAGGAGGCAGAGGTGTACAATATGAAATATTATTGTCACATTGGCGCGCCAAAGTCATCGTGAACGGGTGCACGCCATGATCTAATTACAATTAACAATAATAATTATTATTATTTATTGTTATTAATGATGACTTATGGATCCGAAACGTGGTGCTTCACTAGTGGCCTTAAGAATAGGCTCAGAGTCGCTCAAAGAGCTATGGAAAGGGCTATGCTCGGGGTATCTCTACGGGATCTAATCAGAAATGAGGAGATCCGTAGAAGAACGAGGATCACTGACATAGCCAAACGGATTAGCTCTTTGAAGGGGCAGTGGGTAGGCCACATAGCACGTAGAACAGATGGCCGTTGGGGCCGAAAAGTTCTCGAATGGAGGCCGGCAAAGAGGACGGCATGGAGGCAAGCGCAGCGACCGCCAACAAGATGGACAGATGACTTGGTCAAACTTGCTGGCTCACGGTGGATGCAAGTGGCGACCGATCGGAATGATTGGTCGTCTTTGTCCAGCTTATGTCCAGCAGTGGGCGTCTAATGGCGGAAATGATGATGATGATGATGGTTATTAATCTTGTCTACATTAGAGGTTATCTTGTCTACATCAGAGATACAATACAATACTCTTTATAGACACACAATATTTATAATACAACAGAACAATGCATAAGAACTAAAATACATGAAATAATAGTGTAACAATGGGCGGCCTTATCACTAAGAGTGTTCTCTTCCCGACAACAGGATTAATGTATTGAAAACTATAAGAAAAGTAAAGACATGTATATAATATTATACTATAGTATAATTGTTTATCGACTGGCACAGTGTAGACGTTCCCGCGGTCGAGTCATAAAACAAATAGATCTAAGGGCTGTTTTCTTGAACAATATAAATGTACCTCCTTTGAGAAGTGATAAGATTTTAGTCTGTTGTTTATTATTGTGAGCTGTGTGGAAGAGGATATTTGTGACAGAGCGAGTGTTGTGATGACGGGGGATTGAGGAAAATGGAAGAAAAACACATGTTTAACAGACCCCACGTAGCGAGGGCCAGGGCAGGATGATGATGATGTTTATTATTGTCAGCAAATGCGGTTTCTTTTTTCTATATATGGATTGCTGTTGTGTGTTGTCTTATTTAAATGAATATTTCAAGAACTGTGGCTAGATTATTTTCATTATTTATTGTTAAACAAAAGGATTAATGTATTCCGCGGATAACAATGAAAAAAAATAAATACTAGCTTATACGAATTCTTATTTATTACCTTTATATTAAAACCCCTCACCGCGACTGTCTGTCTGTCTTCATGTTCGGGACAAGCTATAACTACTAGACGGGTTGATGCGGCTCCTAGAAATAAATTGGCTCCAGAAGGAGTTTTTCATCCGAGCAATGCCGGAACGAGCCCACTTAACGAGCTAATCTTAATATATATAAATCTCGTGTCACAATGTTTGTCCTCAATGGACTCCTAGACCACTTAACCGATTATAATAAAATTCGCACACCATGTGCAGTTCGATCCAAATTGAGATATAGGATGGTTTTTACGGCGAGATAAATTCGAATAATTTCCGGGAAAATTTTATACCCGGCCGCTAGTTAGGTTACAAAGACATGTTATCGCGTTGTAGGCAAAATTCGGTCATAATTCAAATTTCTCAACTTGCCTGTGTCACATCTACGTTTATCTGATTTCGCATATAAATATAAAAATTCAGTTAATGGAAGAGCATTTCTTAAGATATGTTTATAAGTATGAGTGTTCGTAGGCGGGCGGCGGCGGGTCAAGGGCGGGCCGCCCAAGCCGACTCATTTACAAAGAGCGCCTTACGTCGGACCTCGCTCAACATCTAATGACCTAATACTACGTGTTTAGAGTATCTTTAAGAAAATGCTGGTTTCAGCAACTTTCTTAATGTGGCCAGGTTCTTAAAAACTGGATGGTAAATTTTGATGTGTTATATTTACAGGATAAATTAAGGGCAAAGATTAAGTAAAACGAAGTATTTAAGAAATTAAGGCGAAAACGTATCTTATCGTATATCTTTACTTGAAAAACTCGGCGAGTACGATACGATCGATCGTTATCGATTACGCGTTCAATGCTATTTGAGTTACCGACGACATTTTTTTATAAATAATAAAATAAATTTATTTACTTTATCACGGGTATATATATACATACAAATATTAATCTTAAATGAAAATGAAATGAAAAAAAAGTGTGTGTGTGTGTGTCAGCTACGACGCACGATTGGAGTTTACTACTTACGAACGATATTATGTATGTACATCGAATAGAAAAAAAGGGTACATGAACGCATCTGCTAAAATGATAAGAGAAACAAACATATATCTGTTATTATTCGGATTGTTTATATTACAACAACAAAGCGTATTACATAAAGTATGTTACAAAATAATAATAATTGTGTTCAATTTATACAAATCCAATTTTAGGATGATTGATTTCTTTCACTTTGAATTATAATATCATTCGTAAATACGGCAAAGAACAAATTAATTAGGTGTCGAAACTATAGCTTCTTTTTAATAAATAAATAACAGAAGGTACTTATTATATTATGTTCCAACGAAACGCGTTGAGAGGACCATAAATTCGTCAATTGTTTTAGTTCCCTGCACAAAAACGTAAAAGCTATCTTTGTAAGACGATATCCAAGTGAAAAAGAAACGTCCGGCCAAAATTTTTTTGTAAATATTGATGATTTTACTGAATAACTTTGCACTCTCACCTCTACTCACTGAGAAATTCTTAGTGAATGCTAGACGAATACTTTTTCGAACGCGTATTCAAATGTCAAAAATGGTAACTCGCATTCCAGAGACACAACAAACAACCAATCAAAATGCGTTAAAGTTCTTATTTCGAACGAGACGTTTCGACGGTATTCCATCTCATTCTTTTACACGTTGAATCCTACAGATATATATGTTTGTCTCTTTCTACGTAACGCCTCAACTTTTGTTAACACTTGATTCTACTCCCCATAAAATTTCCGTACCGGGCCTTATAACTCCAATCATTTCTTAAGGAGTAAACTCCAAAAATGAAAATGAAAATATACTGAAATAGGTACTTAAAAACAGTGCTGAAATATGTTGCGTAGCACACCGCGGAAACTTCTGTCACGTAATTTCGGCATATTATGTTTCCACACTAGCGTGTCGCAGCTAGCCAGCCTCACATTTTATTTACTTTCTGAACTAGTTTGATCACTTATCGGGTCAAAAGGAGATAAAACTGAGACGATAAATAAGTGTTTATCCAAAGTGTAGTCTTTTAAACAAAAAAATATGGATCGCAGTGCTACAACAAACTTGCAGAACATGTTATTAAAGTATAAGTGTATAAGTATAGTGTATAAGTTACGTACTATTTAAAATCAATTACTTTAGAGTGATACAACATTATAGTGCATTCTTAAGTAAAAATAATTCACATGTGAAGTAACAGAATGTCTATATATAATAAATGATATAAATGATATGAAACGTACTTTTAATTAAGATGTAATTATAAGCCTGTGGAGTTTGTTTGTAAGTTTGTTTGACGCGCTAATATCAGGAAATACCCGTCTGATTTGCAAAATTATGATTGCTATAGATATTGCTTAATAAATCTGCTTCAATGTAAATCCACATTGGACTAAACATAAACCCATCACCTACCCCCATAATAAAACAGTAAAAAGTCGCCAGCATGGAGCCAGTAATATCCATTTGGGCGGTAAGGGACGCTCTGTCGCGGACAGCCGCGGCCGCGCACCAGCTGCCAACGCTCGCTGCCAAACAGCCTTCCAGTAGCCCCGCACTTCCTCCTAGCTGTGGAAATTACTGTAATACATGGCTATATAGCCAGGCTGTTCACAAAGCAAAATAACACTTTTAAATAATTTTACTTGCTCTTGATTGAGTTGTTCTACTCCATTGAATTCCTACATTAAGCCTCGATTTCACCATTGGCTATGAACGCGATCATATCGGGCCAAACTTGTTTAACTGACTAGCTGAGATCAAAATGACATTAAATTCCAATATTACAATGGTTAATCTTGGTTCAATAAAACTCGATTAGTAGCAAAAATGGTGAAATTAGGGATTATTGACGCAGATGATGCAATTTCTTCTTTTCTTGACCTATATGTTTTTTTGTAATTTATTTTGACGTGTCTAAGTTTTGTAAAACCAAACTATGGAAATAAATTATTTTGTATCTTGTATCTTATGATTAGTTTGTGGGGTGGCCATTCTGATCCCTCGGCCGCCATCTAAATGTAAGATTTCAATAGAGGTCTCATAATCTAAAAACTTTTTTAGAAAACTTATTTTGTCGCCACCATTACAATAAGAACTACTTATTTTACCTATACTATTTGTCTTTCAGCAATCACTAACTCTGCATTAATAGAGAGACTAGAGAGCAAACCTTAGTTACTCGCCGTGAGCCCAAAGGGTTGCCAGTGGCTGAGAAGTAGCTATCTAAAGATCTGTAGTTGCTTTCAGATATGATAGAGTACATTTTAAACTTCACGGTCCTTGTCTGATAAACATTGGTCAGAGTGTGGTCAGACTTACATGTGGACCGCGTTCAGAACATTTGATTTTGTAAATATTTGTGTTGCTCTGAACGCTTGAACGCAATTTTGCTCTCTGTCTGACAAGCATTTTATCATGTCCTATGACAAACTGAAAGCAACCACAAATAGTAACTGTAGCTGTAACTAACTTCAGCACAAGCTGCAGCCAAGCAGGCATCGATCAAACTGGAAGCAGTAGGTACAGTGACTCCGTCTTGGCAACTTCCAGATAATATTTTTGTGAGTGCGCATTTGATACAAATGGGTAAAATTGGCAATTGAGCATGTATTTATAATGGAATACATCCATTATAAATACATCAATCATCATCATCAAGTGTAAGTGATGTTAATAAAACCGATTGAACTAAGACTATTTAAATTATCATATTAATACATAATTGCGTTCAGAATGCTACTGGGATTACCCCGCTTCTGTCGCGCGTCCGGGATGTTAGCAGAGAGCGTTGCGGGCAACGCAGGATCTGTTCTTCCCTTTCAATAAAAATAATTTATTTTTTGTAGTAAATTACATACCTATGTACTTACAAACTTTTGACTCCCTATGGCTGTAACATTTACTATGAAAAGCTACTTACTATACTATTTAAATAAAATTGAATTATTGTCATTTTGTTGATAATTTATGCATATCGCAACGAAGCCAAGACCTTAGATGGTACTAGACTGTTTCAATCAATGAATCAATCAAACAATAACTTATTAACCAAAGAAGGTATAACATAAAAGAAAAAAAAAGAAAGTTACATCTTATACTGTACAAATAATACAAAAATACTTCATTTTATTTATGAAATATGCTTTTCCCGTAGTTTATAGGAAGTTACCACATAATTTATAGAGCATAATATATATACATATAGAATAATTGTATTTTTTTTTCATTATGAAGGTCTGCTAGCTGGGGAATTAATACTTCAGTAGTTGTCAAGTAGAAATGAATAGTCCCTTGTTGAATCTGAGAGGTAGTTACTAGGATGGCCCTGCAAGCCTACTTGGTGCACAAATTCCGGAGCTGGGCCCCGCGGGCGCCCGAGGTGCGGGAGCGGCGCCGAGGCGACCTGATGCTGCACTGGCGCCAACCCTGCTTCCGCTTCCTGAGGGACGGTCTGCTCTACCGGCTCGAGAAGAACAACAAGCTGCCCAAGTGGATTGTGGTCTATAGGTAGATCTTATAAATTGCTGTAATTTTTGGCCGATGGACGACCAACTGATGGACTTGTCTAATGGTGCCCTACTGCCTTTAAGGTATGTTCAAGCACATAAAATCAGGTTTATGAGGACCTCGCGCGAACACTTGGGTTGTGGAATGATCTTTCGAAGCCATCTTAATCGACAAGTATGGCTCTATTAAAAAAACATTCTGAAACTTTTCCGAGGTCGGCAACACGCAATTGATATCTCGCTACTTTTACGTTCAATTAACAGGAAGCAATAGGATTATTTTTATATTATACGAGAAGATTTCTAAGTGCAATTCAAATTATAAATGCAATAGCTGCCCCATTTGATTCCGGCTTTGAACGGATGCGAAATCCTTCCTTCTTCCTTGAATCACTTTGCAGGAAAACGCATCAAGTTCCATTCAGAAGTTTAGAGTTTATCCCAAAGATAAAGACAGGAAGACAGACAGGCGCAACGGGGACTTTTATTTTTAATATGAATCTAAATATAGATAAGAGCCATCCTTATTTTAACCTGCATAAATGAATCACTTATTAGAAACTTTTGCTTAATTCACGCGGGTTACTTGTACACTAATATTTACAATGGGGTATTGATCAAATTATAATAATTAATGTCTGAGAATTAAACCAAAATATACAACAACTTTATGTAACCACATGAAAACACAAATAGTTCAATTTTTATAGTAGCAATAGTTTATTTCTTAACACGTTCTCTGCCAGTAGTACAAACAAAGAAAAATACAAAAAAATTTTGTGGTCGAAATTGATGCATTAGGTCAAAACTTAAACTATGATATCAGTTAGGGTTCGATGGGGTGCAGGGTTCCTGAGATATTTCAAAAAAACCCCGTGAGGTCACATGTGACCTACGCGGCGCTGTAATACAGTAAAATAGATTTGCGTTACCACAGCGCCGCGTAGGCCACAACTCCGGACACCCGCACACCTCAGTCGCCTGCCAGCGTTTTCACGGAGCGGTTGTGTCGGTGCGGTATTTTCTCGTTTTGTGTTAGTGCGGTTTTGTAATGATGATATGAACCATGGATTTGCTCAATTTAGATGTTGACATGGAAGACTTGAATATTTCACTTCAAGATTTACAGAACATTGAACTACTTGAAGCTAGTTTTTTGAGTGAGACAAGGAATACTTTGAATGAAAATCAGCCTCAATCAAATTCAGATGCTGAAAATGAGATTACCTATCCAACAACATGGCGAAAACGTCGTCATCGTGTCATTGCAAGTGACTCTGAAAGTGAAACGGATTCGGTCACCAATTTTGTCGCAAAAAATGTAGCCATTATAGAGCAGACTTCAACCACGTATCAAAAATGGTCACAACCACGAGGATATCAACCGTCTGTCATAGCATTTACGGAGCCAACTGGTGAGTAATACATAAATTTTAAATCTTTGAATTTCTTGGTTCTCCTGCTAATATTATAAAGGCGAAAGTTTGTGAATTGTGCCGTTTTGAAGATGTTTGGCAAAGTAAACGCCAAAACTACTGAATTTATCGGGCTGAAATTTTGCACACTTAAAGATCCGACGCTGAAATAACATGCGTGTGAAATGCGCGTGAATCCGCGTATCCTATTGTACTCTATATAAAAATAAGTGGTTTTTGAGTTTATCGCGAACAGACAGACAGACAGCGGCGCGGTGGAGGACTTTGATTTATAATATGTAGTGATATAAGTATGTTTTTATTATTTTCAGGTATGAAGCAACCGTACGCTAGAGAACTGAAACATGCTGCAGAAGGAGATTATTTCAAACTAATGGTTCCGGATGATGTTTTTGAAAAAATTGCAACTGAAACTAATTTGTATGCTGAGCAACACCATACTAGTTCCAAACCTCAATCTCGCTGTAAAGATTGGAAGCCAACTTCAAAGAAGGAGATAAAGCAGTTTTTTGGGCTTATACTTTATATGGGCCTAGTGAAACTACCTCAAATAAACCTTTATTGGAGTAAGGACAGGGTTTTTGGGCAAAATTTTGCTCCCTCCATCATGAGCCGAAACAGATTTGAATTGATATTGAGGATGCTGCACTTTACTGATAACGAGGCAGCCGACAAATCTGATAGAATTTTCAAAATACGACCCATCATAGATGCTCTCAACAAAACTTTTGCAAAACACTATAGCCCTAAAGAAGAGGTATGTGTTGACGAAAGTCAGATTCCTTATAGAGGCCGCATTATTTTCAGACAATATAATAAAAGTAAAAGACACAAGTATGGCATGAAACTTTTTAAACTCTGCACCATACCTGGCTACACCTGCAAACTGGAGTTATATGCCGGCAAAAATCACGAAACTATCAACACAACACCTACAAAGGTAGTAATGTCTCTTTGTGACCACATACTCAACTTGGGTCACACACTTGCAACAGACAACTGGTACACAAGCATTGATCTAGCCAATGAACTACTCGATAAAGACACACACTTGGTTGGGACTCTGAGAAAAAATAGAAGAGGATTGCCGAAGAACGTGGTGGACGCCAAATTAAAACCAGGGGAATCCATAGCAATGGAAAATGAGCGTGGAATATGTGTGCTCAAATGGAAAGACAAGCGTGATGTGTTGATGCTTTCTACAAAACATTCGAAGGGGATGGCAACGGTTTTAAAAAAAGGCCGAACAGTCCGAAAACCGAAAATGATTTTAGCCTACAATAAGGCAAAAGGCGCCGTTGATATGAGTGACCAGATGACCTCTTATTCATCGCCACTCCGAAAAACAATCAAATGGTACAAAAAGCTGGCTATCGAACTTATTTTGAATACTGCCTTAGTCAATTCATGGGTTATGTATACAGAAAACAAGAATGCAAAATCAAGTATAGTGCAATTCAGACGACAACTTGTAGAGTACCTTGTTGATTCAGAGAAAGATGAAACTGATGTTGGTAGAGTTGAGAGGCCAAAAAGATTGAGGCATGAATTGCTAAAAAAAGAGGGACCAGTCAGAAAGATGAGACGATACTGTGTGGAATGCTATAAGGATTGTGCAAAAACTTTCGGTTCAAGAGCTGCCAAGAATAAAGCAAAGAAAGTTATAACATATTGCCATGAATGTCCTAGTAAGCCATATTTATGTCTAATGTGTTTCAATAAAACTCATCGCTATGCATAAGTTTTTTGTAACAACTGCAGAGAACATGTTAAGCTAAAAAATAACTTAAAAACGTAAAACTGAATACTTAATTTAATTTAATTTTTGATAATAAATAAACAAAGTCATTGCATTCTTCTTTTATTTTCACTCCTTTGAATTTTTGATCATATTTTTCACAAATTCGTGAATAGGTAAAAACCACGTTGAAGGATTGCTTTACAGCACCGCGCCGGTCACTTCCTATAGAGAAATGTACGATAAACGTGTCCTACGGCTCACAAATTAGTTTCTAAAACAGGTCTGCTCTGAGGTCACCGGTGCCCTACGCGGCGGTATGATACAGGACAGGGTTCGGTCACCGGTGACCTACATGGCAGAGAACGTGTTAACCATAGGTAACATTGTACAATTGATTTCGTTCGATTCTAATAATAAGTTTATAATTTACCTAAACACTTAAAAAACTAATTAGCACGACTTGAAAAGAAATATATAAAAGATAGTAAAAGACACAGCCAAGACGTTCAATATGAGATTTAGCACAATAATTGAGCTGCCGAGTAGTGGCATACACGATTATGATTATGATTATAGCAATATAATACGATTTATAAACGAGAATTTATTTCTAGCGGTGGAAAAACCAGCAAGAGGATCGACAACCTCCCCCCGAGCCACCCTCACAGATTCCGACTGAAGGTGATCCTCAAAGCCTCTGCAGTGCCCACCCTGGCTGACCAGGCGCTGGAGCGCTACGGCACTGAGGACGCCGTGTATAGAGCTATGGAGGCTGATGATGACGATGATGAGATAGATCTAGAACCTGCGAAGAACAGAGTTTTTGATAAGAATGATGATAATAATAGACCCGACGTTGACAGAGTTTGTGCTAATGATGGTGGTATAGATGAACAGGATGCGAAAGTTGGTGATGCAATAAGTATTGTAATTGATGGTCAGAAGAATGAGGATAAAGAAACGCAAGTTGAAAATGTCATGTCGCTTGGAACAGCTGTTGATAAGTTGCTAAACATGTAAGTTGATCTCTATTTTTATATAAATAAATATATCTTATTTGTACATTCAGCTCATGTCGATGTCAACCTCCTATAAAAGTCAATGCGTCTCTCGAGTATGATTTTAAGTACATAAATATACGAAGAAGAAGTACACACAAAACATATCTTACATAAAATAGTATGAAACTAAATGTTTTTACACAAATGTGTAATATAATAATTAAACAAAGAGAATTTGTAGACCAAAGGTAAACAGCAAAGTAGTTAGAAAATATTTTCCTATTTCTTTTTTACCAGTTTCATAAGAATATAGCATTTTGTGTTGGTTTGTCAGTCCGTTACCTATTGAAGCTATAATTACTGTTCAAATTTGTGTCGATGACCAGAGCACAGATCATCAACGTAGCCCATCTACAATTGGTAAGACAGTTATAAGTCGATGCATTGTCTCGTTTCTCGATGAGGCTGGACGTTCTACAAATTAGAACAGCCTCATAGCTGACCGCCTGCCCCATACCGCATATTTGAATATTCTTCAACAACTCCATGTTTATTTCTGGAACTTGGTTGCAGGTGTGCAGGGGCAAGTACGCGGGGAGAAGGATACTCACAGGGTGGATGGCTAGAGTCCCAGTATTCTCCGGAGACATGGACCAGCACCATGAGCGAAGGCAGTTCTGCTAGGTGCTTCTGCATGGCTGTCAGCTTCGGGGAGCACCAGCAGGTCTGTACCATGAGAGCATCAGAGTGGATGGAGTGGCATTCTACCAGCTCCATGAGTGAGGGTTCATCCAGGTGCTTATGCAAGGTTGTCAGTTTCGGGTAGCACCAATGGGTAACAACTGGAACCATATTATTCAATGGGCTTGGAAGAGGAAAAGCCTGTTGCCAAAGTGGAAGACAATCCTTTGTGATACTTACCGACATAGACTAACCGACATGTACAGCAATAATGATACAATTACCCACATTACTGACGTAGTATTTACCGACATAGACTTGCCGAGATAGCATTCACCGACATAGACCTACCGACGTAGCATTTACCAACATCGCCAAACGCTTAATTTTAAGTCAAATTTAAAGTGGCAGGCAATTTAAACCACGCAAACAACAACAACAGAGGCCCGTACGAGCCAAATAATTCATGGATGGAGACCGTGGATGGCAAGCGCAGCGTACGAAGTCAACCAACAATACAGAGAGAAAAGCCGCGCGTTTGCGGTGGGGAATACAGTACAGTTTATATTGTATCCTCGTATGTTTGCAGAAAATAATGATCAGTCGGTTTAAATTAAGGAAAAACATATTGGTGTGTACAAAAATAGTGATGGGGTAGTTTTCACTATCGATAAACTTAACAATATTGAAGATACTATTTTTCTGACCCTATTTTTTTTTTAGTTTACAGTTCATTGTCTGTTAGTAGTAAGGTAGTAGCAGAAGCAGGTTTTCTGTTTCTACCATCTCTTTTGATAAACAAGTCACCTCTCCCCGACCAGTTGCACCTGAGTTTCCATACCGTATGGCAATATGTATTTGTAATGCTTAGGAGAGCGGTCCTATGGCCTTCTCAATAATCACTTCATAATCATTTTAAAGATATCAGAAAAATGACCGTCTTGTCAATATATTTATAAAAACTCTTATGTAAACACTTAAAATTATAAATAGATTTTAAAATTTTGTCTTTTTATTTTGTTACCTGCGCTAATAATATTATCCCATCAAAAACAATACTTGTCAAAAAAACCAAGTCGCGCAACTCAGTTGTTCTGCGGTAAAAAGTTGTGAGATCCAAGTAAATCCAAGTCTTCAAATTTCGTCTCAAAATTCTTTAATGTTTTATATAAATATATTAAGACTTGGCCATCGCCTGAAAACACACGTGTTAATTCAATCGCCTAAAAACACGTGTAAATTCAATTACTTAGTGCGATGGCCAAGTCTCAATATATTTATATAAAACATTAAAGAATTTTGAGACGAAATTTGAAGACTTGGATTTACTTGGATCTCACAACTTTTTACCGCAGAACAACTGAGTTGCGCGACTTGGTTTTTTTGACAAGTATTGTTTTTGATGGGATCTCATTTCTTTTTGTATTTTGTAGACAATTCTACCATTTTCCTTTTCGGTACCTTCTATTTATTGTATATTATGTCCATATAATTTTCTTTTTGCCGGTCTAGATTGGATTTATTTGTATTTTGCATTGTTATTTCTTTAGTACATATTTCGTATATACGTGGCGTTGCGACAGCGCCCTCTATACCGGTATTTTCTAGATTTTTTTTGTTTTTCCTTGATTCATACACCAAACACTACTTATATTCCAAATTTGAAGCTCCTAGGTCTGCTAGAAGTGCCTTAGAATTTTGATGATCGGTGAGTCAATGAGTGACAAAATTAAGAAATTTGACCCGTTATAATTCTTAAAATACTGGTTCAAATTAATTGAAATTTAAAATATACCGTGTCTTTACAATGCCTGCATGGTTACTGAAAATTTCAGTATTCTAGTTTTATCCACAACGAAGTTACAGGGGGTCGAAAATGGCCTGAATTGCTTCAAAAAAGGTACGACAGCGCCCTCTATACCGGTTTTTTCTAGATTTTTTAGTTTTTCCTTGATTCATACACCAATCACTACTTATATTCCAAATTTGAAGCTTCTAGGTCTGCTAGAAGTGCCTTAGAATTTTGATGATCGGTGAGTCAGTCAGTGAGTGACAAAATTACGAAATTTGACCCGTTATAATTCTTAAAATACTGGTTCAAATTGAATGAAATTTAAAACATACCGTGTCTTTACAATCCTGCATGGTTACTGAAAATTTCAGTCTTCTAGTTTTATCCACAACGAAGTTACAGGGGGTCGAAAATGGCCTGAATTGCTTCGAGAAAAGGATGGTACGGCCGTGCCGCTTTTTTGCTCGACTTGGTGGGGGCACTACCGTGCCCCCAGATGCCATGTGATGGAAGGAACTGACGATGCCACTGGTGATGATTTTTCGATATCGATTTAATCAATAACTACCTGAGGACATCTCTATTTTTAACCGTTATGTTGGTATTGACATGTTGTCGATTATTTTTCTGTAAAGTTATATTACTTTTTGTGCCAAATAAAAAAACAATAAATATGAATAGATGGACTTGATTTATTACCTATATAATACTTTTTAGTTGTTGAAGTCGGCTTTTTACCCGACTGCGCAACGCAAAGGAGTGCTAATTTGAACGTAGTTTTGTTGTCTGTCAGATACAGGAGATGCTGGAGGAGCGGCCCGAGCTGATCGGCATCGTGAACCCCAGCACTGGGCTGAGCCCGCTCGCCACCGCCGTTCTCAAAGGTACTAACCGTAGATACTGTCTTTGGTACTAACTACTACTAAGGACTATGGGAGACTTAAAAAAGACAAATAATACGATCAACTATACTCAATTTTACATACATTTCTTAAAAGTAAAAGATCATATATTATTTTGTAATTATGCACGTGATGCGCTTTCATTTGATACCTAACTCAAGAATTTTGCAGATATTCGGTTCTTCTTCCTCACTTTTACCTCTCTGAACTTTTCTACAACTTAACCGATTTTCATTAAAAATGTCTAAGAACACTCACGCAAAACCTATCTGTATTTTTCTGTGAAGTTAACAAAGTAAACTTAATTGAAATCGCTTCATTCACTTGGAAGCTATGATGCCACAGACAGACAAACTGACACAAATCAAACTTATATCACCCGTCTTTTTTGGTCGGGAGTTTAAAAAGAACAATAATTCATTACAAAAATTGCCGGACTACAGTCCCAGCTTCATACTACCACAAACCACTGAATAGTAAATTACCCAATCTTATCTTCAAATTTATACATACATAGAAATATATTTCATACATAGAAACCCAAAATTGTGGATTACTATCCAACTACTACTAGATTTTGTACCAGTAGGTAATCGGTTCG
The DNA here is from genome assembly GCA_929108375.1 of Gymnoscelis rufifasciata. NCBI lineage: Eukaryota > Metazoa > Arthropoda > Insecta > Lepidoptera > Geometridae > Gymnoscelis > Gymnoscelis rufifasciata. The sequence goes on from OV815324.1 coordinate 11,507,627, forward strand.
AATCATATTAAAAACAAATAATGTTTTATAAATATCCATGTCCAAACATATGTATTTCATTATGTGTTGATACTATTTTGTAAAGTATTTTATATGTAAGTATAGGTACGGTTTGCGGGGCACTACCTACCTCGCTGTCACACTGTTTCTAACTCACAGGAGGTAAAGTCCTGAAGACTGCGTTAACTATGTAATATTTTCTTTGGTTATTTAATAAATGATTATTTATACAAGTTTCGAAACGCAAGTTTTGTGATACAATCTGTGCGATTCGTTGTCCAGCAATATTAATAGACTTTAGCCTTCTAAAGTTACAAATAGATCGAACGAATACAGCCTCCGAGCGAGGCTGGCCGCGCGACGTGCTCCACATCTCAAATAACTCGGACCAAACTGAAAACCTTGGGCTCTGAATTCAGTTCAGCATAGCATAGCGATTTATTTTCTAGCCAACCCTGGAATAGACAAGGTACAGGCCTATTGCCTTTGCAGGAAAGAGATGAATTCGCTACCTTCTACCTCTTTCTCACGACTAGCGTTGAACGAAATATACGAACATTTTTGTTTTGAAGTTGAAACGTGTCATCTCATGGAAAAAAAAATATGAAATTTCGTAAAAAGAACTCTAAGGTCAATTTTATTTCTTACTTTTAAGAATTCAATAAGCGTCAAGCATTAGGTACTATTAATGGCTGGGATATCCCTAACATCCAGTGATTTAGCTCTGTCATGCGCTTTGAAAAATTGATAACTCGAAACGGATAGCCTTAAAACTTAAAAGAATTTCATTATGAAAACGGTAATTAGTCACGTAAATTCATAACTTAGGTATTATTAAAATTATGTCACATTTTACTCCTCGACAGTAAGTCATTTCTCCATAGACAAGAATAGCATTCTTCTACCTAACAGCAATTTCTTCTTTACCTAGACAACAAATCGCAGTGCCAAGCCGGCTGAGATCTGAAAATTCCGTTCAGTTAGAAAATGCAGCGATTTAAAGAATTGCAATGTACCTGCAACGTTTTAATTAAGTTTTTTCAGAGTTGAGTCTTTATAAAGAATGTGGGGTGTGCAACACGCGAGCGTACGGAGGGCTTTGTTCTGTATCCAATCTACGGATAAACTGCTAATTAAAAATTGCGATCCGTCTGCAACGGACCGCAATAGATATGCAGCGCTTACACGGGCGGCTGACCCCGCGCCAGTTTTACTGCGCGGGATAAAATGACCGTCTTATAGACAAAAGGATTATAAAGTAATTAGTCCGTCATCTAAGATGATTAGTAAACATTGTTCACTTATGTACGATTTATATTATACAGTGACGTCGCAAGCCCCCACTTCGGATTTTTTATTACCTAGTAGTATTTATTTATAAAATTATTATATCAAAAACATATGGGTCCTTGGAATGTCTAACAGACAAAACAGAATAATTCATATAGGTAATTCGACTAGTTGTTGTTATATTCGTTTCTAAACGAAGAATAAAAAACTAAAATTGTCAAGACATTATTTCCTTAATTATTTTTGTTTAAAAAATTTAGTTTTATTTATTTTAAGTTGACCCGTCTATTGTATGCCCTATGCTTCTAAGGAAATAGATAAATGTTTTGAGTTTGACTACTTAGGTCGCGAATATCACAGCATAGCTCCTACCTGCGTAGTTATGACAACTTTGGTGCTCTTAAGCCCTTATCACTAATTGTAGATTGTATTACCAAACATTTCCTTCTCGACCACAAAGTCTAATTAATATAAGAATAATATTTATTTGCAAACTTGGGTTACAATATAATTACAAAAAGATGTTCAGAGATTACAGTTCCATACATGTTTTGCTTATTAAGAGCATGCAAATATTTTATGTAAGTAATTTAAGAAAACAGATAAGATTACGGTAAAATTATAAGTAAAATCATTTTATATGTCAGATTCAATTAAACTCAATGTCAATTATAATTTTATTTATCAGTCAAAAATTCATTTACGTGATAATAACATTTAGTGGTCAAAAGTTTAGGGAGTTCGTTCTTAAACATTGTCATTTGTAACTCTTTTATATTAAGTATTGGGTATTTTATTATAAATTTTAGGTGCCATTCCAAAAAAAACTTTTGCTTACTAGTGCTGTGTTTGCTCTAGCAGAGCACAGGCGATGTTCATCCCGTCTACTGCGTGTGTGGCGCTTTTTCAAATAAATTTAGGTTACATTTAACGAAGACGGAAACCTCGAGAATGTAGAGCCCCGGCAACGTTCATATGTTTAATGACTGAAAATATGTCTTAAAGCTTTCTGTGGGTTTCAGACTATACATTGCCCTAATACATCTTTATAATCATAATGAACTTTTTGCTTATATAAGGCAAAGCTTTTCAGTTAATCCTATCCTTGAATAACGATTAAAGTTAAATTAACACCAAAACACAGGTGCATTTGAAGGCTTTTGAAATTTATAATTGTTGACTTAGGTGACTAAGATTATGAAATCTTAAATTATGAATGTTATATTATTTTAAAAAAGCTAAAATTAAAATAAATGTTAATAAATATAAAATCTATTTCCATGAGAGCCCGGTTCAATTGTAATAAAATAATAGTGCTTGATTCCTATGTTAGTAAAGGATATACTTATATTTTTTATAAATATAGGAAGGATTTATGTTGATTGTCCTAATGAAAGAAACACGCTCGAATGGGTATTTTTAGAAACAAAATCCAACTATCGGCGTTTCAATATTAAAATTCAATTTGACGTCAACGTGATATAAATAAAGTACCTTCATAAATTCAGAAATTATTTTCAAACTTTCTATCGAGACTATAATAGGCAGTCCGACTTGTACCTACTGGTGCAGATTAGCTAAACAAAATAGATAGAGCAAAGACGGGCCCTCCAATCACGAACTCCATTATCTTGTAAAACTCATTCAAACCGAGCTAAAATTCCCTCTTTACTGTTTATGCTTCAAACGACAGACTACATTCATTTGTTAGGTATACAGTATGGTTCGCTTGGTGAACATGCCATTTTTTACTTTATACGGTTTTAAACAAAAACACAGTCATCGAAGAAAAAATATTCTTTTAAGTTGCGGGCAAAAACCTTATGATGAATAAAACAGTAATAAAGCGCTCTGGAGTTGCACTCGTTCGCGGTAAACTGCAAGCAATTAGAAAGTTGAAGGGGCGGGAGGGTGTGCTTCACTGGTACGGACAGGCAGACTCGCCGTTGTATTACTACTGTAGGTATTACACTATGCCGAAATTATGCGACCCACGTTGCCCGGCAGATTTTTGGTAAGCGATTGATATTTTTGAATATTAGTATGAAACATCCAATAATAAATAATTGTTTACCATTTTCTGATTTGCATCAAATCATGAAAAACATTAGAAGTGATACTTCAATAAATAAATTCACCAATTTGATAATTTTGATGGGAAATAGAGGAAATGTAAAGAAATCTGACCTAATTAAATATGTAGATGAACTATTTTCACTACAGGTGGGCAATATTGTATTCTATACATTTCCTTATAGCCAAAGTTTGCCACAACAAGAAAATAACATTAGATATAATCTAAACATGACTTTGCATACAATTTCATGCAATAATCCTGTACATGTGATTGATATTAACTGTATAGTTAATAAAAAATATTACTTGACTAAAGGTAATTATTACCTTTCAAATTTTTACACTAGACAATTAGCTGATTCGCTATGTTATTTTTTAAGTACATCAGCCAATAATTTGGCTCATAAAAATGCTTCTTTTGAGCATTATAATGACACTTCTTGTAAGTCTTTGGAACCTTTTCCAAGTTTTTTAAATTAGATACTAAGACAATAGAGGAAGTCTCTTGCCAAAATTTAATTCAAATCAATAAAAACAAAAATAAATACCTTAAAAAGTCAAATAATATGAATCACCCCAAAAAAATGCTAAAATGTAAACAAAATACAATATCTCCTACTACTACCCTGGTGCATCAAAATATACAAGGAATTAATAGTAAATTATTTGAAATAGAATTGTATTTAAGTTCTTTTAATGTTGACATTCTGTGTATTACAGAGCATTGGCTTAAAGATTATGAACTGATGTTTAACTTCCCAAGTCACCAAGTTGGTAGTTCGTTCTGTAGAACACATGCTATTCGAGGCGGTAGTGTTATATTGCTAAATAAGGCAATAAAGTTTAAGAATAGACAAGACATAACATGCTTGTCCGTTGAAAGCCAAATTGAAATAGCATGTGTGGAGTTGGAGCAGAGTTTTGTAGTAAGCGTATACAGACCACCGTCAGCATCATATGAAATATTTGAAAAGGTTATGGATGATGTTTTATTTAAAATGTGTAAAAAAAACAAAAGTATTATTATTTGCGGGGATTTTAATATAGATCTCCTAGAAATCTATTCATTAAGTACTAGAATAAGCAATTTATTTGGTTCCTATAACTTAATACCTTTATTTATGGAACCAACCAGAACAACAGACACATCAGCAAAATGTTTAGATAATATTTTTACCAGCCTAAATGAAAATGTAATCAGCAAAAATATAATAAGTAACCTAAAATCCGATCATCTAGGGCAATATGTAAAATTTAATATAAATTCCAGACAAATTATAAAAAAGAAAATTAGCTTTGTACCAGTGACTACAAATCGATTTGAGAGGTTTAAATGTAGTTGGGATCTACAACTTCCTTTTGATTACTATAACAACAATCCCAATCAACTTTATAGTACATTTTTCAATCAATTTTATAACATTTTTAATGTAATATTTACAACTAAATCAATTGTAGTCTCAGACAAACCTGGTTTTAGTGAGTGGGCAACTGTAGGTATACATAAAAGCAGACAAAAATTGTATGAATTGTATAGCGAAAAGCAATATAACTCCTGTGATAAGATAAAAGATAAAGTCAAAATATATTCAAAAATTTTCAAAAATGTCTGCCAATTGGCAAAATCAAATTATCTAAGCTCAAAAATTAAAAACAGTAGTAACATAATTAAAACTACCTGGAAAATAATTAATGATGAGACTGGCAAAACTCAGAACAATAACAATGAATACAAACTTAAAGTAAATGAAACAGTTATTAATAATGATTTAGAGATAGCACAAGCTTTTGAAAGTTTTTTTACAGACATTCCTATGTCAACTACAAGCTCTTTAAACTCTTCACATGATCTTGCCGTGTCATTATTAAAAAACAACGTACCTGATTGTAAAAACATCTTTCATTTTAAACATGTCAACGAACAAGACATTGTTAAAGCCTTCAAAATGATAAATGTAAAAAAAACCCAAGATCTCTGGGGTATTTCTGTACACATTCTTAAACCACTAATAGTTACTCTGGCACCTGATTTGGCTAATATATTCAATGAATGCATAGACTCTGGAGTGTTTCCTGACCTAATGAAACATAGTAAAATTGTACCTTTGTTCAAATCGGGCAATACAACGGACCCTACTAACTTTAGACCAATATCAGTTCTGCCTACATTTAGTAAAATATTTGAGAAGCTTATTTTAAGCCAGCTCTCATTACATTTTGATGTAAATAATTTACTACATAACAAGCAATATGGCTTCACTAAATGCAAGTCCACTGCTGATGCTGGTGTTGAGTTACTAACTCATGTTTATGATGCTTGGGAAAAGTCGCAGGATGCAATAAGAATTTTTTGTGATTTATCGAAGGCATTCGATTGCGTGCACCATGAAACATTGATCAGGAAATTGAGCCACTATGGAATTAGGGGCAAATCCTTGGATCTTTTTGCTTCCTATTTAAGCGAAAGAATTCAAAGAGTTGATGTCAACGGGAAACGATCTCCAGGGTCCTTAGTGTCAATGGGTGTACCTCAGGGATCCATATTAGGACCTTACCTTTTTTTGATATACATAAATGACTTGCCACATCTTGTACAGGATCAACATGAAATTGTATTATTTGCTGATGATACTTCACTTCTTTTTAAAATAGATCGTCGCACTAATAACTTTGACAAGGTAAATAATGCAATTTCTAAAATAGTCCATTGGTTTGAATCCAATAATCTATTATTGAATGAAAATAAAACTAAATGTATTCGATTTTCACTACCTAATGTAAAACAAGGTTCTGTAGATATTAAAATAAAGGGCGACAATTTAGAGCTCGTTGAAAATACTGTATTCCTAGGTATAACTTTAGATAGCAAGCTTCAATGGGACCCTCATATAGATAAATTGTCGAAAAGGCTCAGTTCTGCTGCTTTCGCAGTCAAAAAAATTAGAGTTTTAACTAATATTGCAACATCTAGACTGGTCTACTTTAGTTACTTCCATAGCATTATGTCATACGGTATTTTGCTGTGGGGGAGTGCTGGAGTAGGACGCATAAATACCATATTTGTACTGCAGAAAAGGGCTGTTCGTGCTATCTATAATATGGGTCCCCGAGATTCGCTACGTGATAAATTCAAAGAAATAAACATATTGACCGTCATTTGTCAATATATTTATGAAGCCATTATGTATACGCATAAAAATATTAATTTGTTTACAAAAAATAGTGATAAACACAATGTAAATACAAGAAATAAATATAAACTCGCTTTGCCCACCACTAGGCTGCATAAGGTTAATGTATCATTTAAAGGGCAATGTATACGCTTCTACAACAAGATTCCCAAAGAATTGCAACAGTTGTCAATTACTAAATTTAAGAAAATTGTAAAAAATAATCTTTGTAAAAAAGCTTATTATAATATATCGGATTACCTTGAGGACAAAACTGCTTGGGACGGAATCTGCTCCAACACAAAATCAAAAACAAGACTAACAAATAATGATTGTAAAGTTTCAATACAAAAATGAGCTAGAGTTTCTAATCGCTTCTTTGCTCTAGTGTAAAAAAAGCGAAGCGACCAGATACCATAAATTTATTTCCTACTTATCTTTAAGCACTTATGATTATTTTGTTTTTTTTGTAATTTATTTTGACGTGTCTAAGTTTTGTAAAATCAAACTATGGAAATAAACGATTTTGTATCTTGTATCTTGTATACGACACACCATACGCGCCAAAGAAATGCGCGCGCAAAGGTGGAATTTATTTATTTATTATTTAATCAATTAGCCGATGCTGTGATTACCTTTAACTGGGGTAGCACTTGTCCAATAACAATACTTTTGTTGTTATTTATTATATTTTAAGAGATTAGACTAGATTGGTCCTAAATAAATAAATAAATTAGTTGGTGAGATCGCTTGTTAGCGATCTCACCAACTGTATGTATCAACAAAGTGTCGGCGTACGTACGTATTGTACGCGCTGTACTTACGTGGCAGAAATTCAGTCGCGAAACTGTGTGAGTGTATTCAGTGTATCGAGCGCTGATGTGAAGTTGATTCGGATTGTTATTGCGCAACCTAATTTCGGCAAAGTGTTAGTGTGTCGTCGGTCATTTACATAGCATTGCAGGGGCGATTACGCCGCACTTCGGCTGCGTTATTTTGGTATACCTAGGTAGTGTGTTTCCATACTTTGCTGTACTTCATGCGGAATGTTTTCAACAACTGCGGAATCTTGTTATGCAAAATGGAATCAGTTCGGATCGAATGAAACAGTTTCAACTGATTCAATTTTGTATAAAATATTGGGTTAGTTGCCACGTTCGAGTTTTAGTTTGGATTTGTTTTGATTTTTTGAATTCTGAGTTCAATCTATCTGGAGACGCGCGAGAACCCTGTGCCTTCGATACCACGGGGCCGCCTTGGGGCGATAACAGATGGGTAAAAATAATAAGGATGGAAGGGAAAGCGTGCACTGACGTGCAAGCGAAGTACTTCCAGCCAGGTTCCACGTTCCTTGCGGGGGTGGGGCAGCCCAGCAACTCAGGGCGCCCTCAAGCACATCCACACTGTCACCACACACGGCTATATCGTCTCGCATAAACTGAGCGGTAGAAGACCAAATATTACGTCCAAGATCACAATGATATAACGGCGAAATCAAACAGCGGAATTATAATGTTCCATATGGCGGGAATTTGGAGATGAAAATCGATCACGCTATCGATTAGCGTCCACTCCACGCGACTGCCGAACGGTCAAGTCATGTTCTTCAGTCGCCATTTTTCTTCTTCTTCTTGTCGCGCCAGCGCATGACAGTGACACTAGCACGCTTATGTCAGGGATAGGAGAAATTGGATAGGATTATGGATAGATGGCGTTACCACTATCTTTTGAAAAATGCATGGATTTCCTACATGAATGCATAACAGTTATCGTAGGTACAACATCATTGTAACAATAAAATTTGTATATTGAGGGAATTCTGTGATGGAGGTTACGGGCCCAGATTATTTTCGATATTGCGATGTATATACCAATTGTTAATGTTTTAAATGTATAATGCCATTAAATGAATAACATTGTGCCCAAATTGCATTCCGGTGTAGCACACTCGTAGCCCCAGGCGAAACATTGAGTCCGTCAGCCGGCCCGCACTGCAAAACAGCATTATTTATTGTATTTCTCAAATCAACGTTTCCCATAAGCGCCGTAAATATAAAATATACACTGCAAAACAATGCAAAACATCATTTGCACATCGCCATGCACAGTTCTTAGGGCCTTACATATATATAATAACTTAAATAAACCCAATAAACTGCAACAAAAAACTAACCTTGACTGTAAAAATATTGTTACACGGTATTTGCAAGACCTAGAATATGCTCAGGTAGAGCACTTGTTGGAGGTACAATCTTGGTATTGGGCTACATCTAGATTGTTGTGTAATTAGTGGTTTTCAGCTTCATATTTTATTTTATTTTATTTATTATTTTCCCTACTAACATGCGATGCTTAATGATTTTTTATTTTTTTTGTTTAGAAATTCTAATAAGTTATTTTTGTTTAGTTGTTTCTTATAAAGTAATTACCAACTATACCTACGCAAAACACCTAGTGCTGTCTGTACTTATTTGTAGCCGGAGGGAAGAGCCCTCGTGTCTCATTACAAGTTATTTAACTTAGTTAGAGCGAGGAGTCATTTTCTTTGACCAAAATAGGTTAAAATGGGCATGTACTTTTTATTGATTATGTAAATTGTATACTTACTTTATAAAAAACCTTTTTGTAAATAAATAGTTTTTATTATTACTATTTAATAGTATTATTTCCAAACTGACACGATACCCCATAAATGTACTGAGCATACCCTGATTCAGTTTATTTTCTCTGTGTCACTTCAGCAGCCACTACGTGTAACATCATAATAAGGGCTATTGCCACATTCACGACCCTATGCTTAGCAAGCATCTTCTGTTGAATTTCCCTTGGCTGCGCCTTAAAAAACTTTTTTTGATATCATTTTTTTTAATTATTAAATAATTAATTACTACCGTTTTATCTGGCTTTTTTAGCCCCTTTACAGCACACTTTTTGTTTGACGAGTCATAGTTGAATATGCACTACAATAAATGAATGTATGTTTTTTCTTGTGGCTGTTTCTGTGTATGTATTTATTCTGTGACAATAAATGACCCGAATCTGATAAGTTCCCGTATCTATTGACTTTTAAAATGTTAATTCGTAAGTTCCGCAACAAGTTCCATCAGATATGTGTATAGGTATCTTATGCGTTGACTTTTCTAACATTTGTAAAATCAAACAATGTAAATAAAATTGTATCTTGGATCTTGTATCGAGTAGATAGGATAATGTCAGGTCAAGATTATTATTGACAGGAGACGTGGCTACCAGCAGCCTGCTGGTGTCGCTGGGCGCGGATGTGGAGCAGAGCAGTGCGGCGGGGCGCCGCGCCGTGCACCTCGCCGCGCTGCAGGGGAGCCTGCCGCTGCTGGCGCTGCTGCTGCCCGGGGCCGACCTGCAGGTGGGCGCGTCTGTCGGGGCGCCGCGCCGTGCACCTCGCCGCGCTGCAGGGGAGCCTGCCGCTGCTGGCGCTGCTGCTGCCCGGGGCCGACCTGCAGGTGGGCGCGTCTGTCGGGGCGCCGCGCCGTGCACCTCGCCGCGCTGCAGGGAAGCCTGCCGCTGCTGGCGCTGCTGCTGCCCGGGGCCGACCTGCAGGTGGGCGCGTCTGTCGGGGCGCCGCGCCGTGCACCTCGCCGCGCTGCAGGGGAGCCTGCCGCTGCTGGCGCTGCTGCTGCCCGGGGCCGACCTGCAGGTGGGCGCGTCTGTCGGGGCGCCGCGCCGTGCACCTCGCCGCGCTGCAGGGGAGCCTGCCGCTGCTGGCGCTGCTGCTGCCCGGGGCCGACCTGCAGGTGGGCGCGTCTGTCGGGGCGCCGCGCCGTGCACCTCGCCGCGCTGCAGGGGAGCCTGCCGCTGCTGGCGCTGCTGCTGCCCGGGGCCGACCTGCAGGTGGGCGCGTCTGTCGGGGCGCCGCGCCGTGCACCTCGCCGCGCTGCAGGGAAGCCTGCCGCTGCTGGCGCTGCTGCTGCCCGGGGCCGACCTGCAGGTGGGCGCGTCTGTCGGGGCGCCGCGCCGTGCACCTCGCCGCGCTGCAGGGGAGCCTGCCGCTGCTGGCGCTGCTGCTGCCCGGGGCCGACCTGCAGGTGGGCGCGTCTGTCGGGGCGCCGCGCCGTGCACCTCGCCGCGCTGCAGGGGAGCCTGCCGCTGCTGGCGCTGCTGCTGCCCGGGGCCGACCTGCAGGTGGGCGCGTCTGTCGGGGCGCCGCGCCGTGCACCTCGCCGCGCTGCAGGGGAGCCTGCCGCTGCTGGCGCTGCTGCTGCCCGGGGCCGACCTGCAGGTGGGCACGTCTGTCGGGGGTGTCGCACCGGGGGATCTCTGCTGCTGCCCGGGGCCGACCTGCAGGTGGGCACGTCTGTCGGGGATGTCGCACCGGGGGATCTCTGCTGCTGCCCGGGGCCGACCTGCAGGTGGGCACGTCTGTCGGGGATGTCGCACCGGGGGATCTCTGCTGCTGCCCGGGGCCGACCTGCAGGTGGGCACGTCTGTCGGGGATGTCGCACCGGGGGATCTCTGCTGCTGCCCGGGGCCGACCTGCAGGTGGGCGCGTCTGTCGGGGATGTCGCACCGGGGGATCTCTGCTGCTGCCCGGAGCCGACCTGCAGGTGGGCACGTCTGTCGGTGATGTCGCACCGGGGGATCTCTGCTGCATGCAATGCAATGGGCAATTTATATTGATATTACTTTTGAAACTATCATGGTTATCAATACTATTAAGATATTTGGTTCAACCGTGATCAGGGCGCATGTAACTGTGCCGAAATATCGGGAAACTCGAAAGACAATCAATCGTGGTAAATATCCCATTATAAATCTAAATAGAATATATATCGACACTATCTATATATATGATCTTATAACTACACGTAAATTCAATAAATGACTACTTTACTTTTACTTAAAAGACCAACCTCTCCGGCTGATATCCCCGAAGAATAATGACCACGGACGAGAACAGCAGCAGCTGTAGGACTTCTACTTTTGGACCAAATTCAGGATTCAGGATAGATTCCTAAAATATTTCCAGTTCAGGCATGCCCTGTGACCTTACGGAAGATGTTTTAACTCTGACTTTCAGTAATTTCGGTTATAAGCCCCCTTTACCATGCATTGACCAAGCTCCTCATTGTAATTGAGCGAGGCCTATTTGCAGCAGTTAACTTCTACGGAGGACATGAGTAGTGAAATTTCTCTCAGTCTAGTGTAGTTTTATTGCTTCTGGAATGACAAGAAGTGAAGAAGTCACGTTGATATTTGATGTGCGCAGGCTCGGGACTGCAACGGCATGCAGGCGTCTCACTGCGCCGTGGACTCGGGCAGCGTGGCGGCGCTGCGGCGGGTTCTCGACGAGGGCGCGGATTTGCACGCCAAGGATAATAATGGATGGACACCCCTCTTCAGAGCCGGTAAAGTCCTCCATAAGAAACAGTAATTAAATGAGTAATAAAAGTTGATTTATTATCCAACTTTATGGACATATTGTCCCGACATTTTAGAACACGCTGCTTTTGTCATAACATAAACAAACGAAAACATTCTATGAAAAATCAGGTAAACTCTCTTTAGTTCAATCTAAGTACCTACCTAGGCAGTTGCATGCACAGATGCATTTGATACTGTAAAAACCAGAAATGCTCTAAATCCTAATAATTATATAACGAAAAGTCAGAATTTACTAGATCTGAAAATCCGGACCGCACTTAACTTGGTAAAATTTGGACTTTTCGATGTGATTACTCTTTCGTATCGGTTGCTTGATGGTTCAAGCAACCGAAGGCCACGGTGAAGTTTAGGTTCGTTTTGTACTGAATGCTATCCTTCCTTATTTAATTCTGTTCTGTTCTATAAAACTGTACTGGAACGGTGTTGGGCTAGCCTCACTCAATGCTCTCGCCATACTATGCTATGTATGTTGTAATAACAGGATGTGTTGTGTGAGTGCAGTGATCCAGGGTGGTGGCACGGAGCTGGTGGCGGAGCTCGTGCGGCGCGGCGGCGGCGCCGAGCTGGAGGCGGCGGACCGCGCCGGCCTGCCGCTGGCCGCCGCCGCGCGCCTGCTCCTCGACAGGCAGTGCGTGCTATGCTACTATATACTACTTCTATGTTTATCGTTGCTTTGTGCACTCCAAAAGGAGTTAGATATCAGGAAAATGTAGTAATAGCTAATGTAATTTCACTGTATCGCAAAATAAAACAGTTACCTACGTCTATAACTGTTTTATTATGCAATACAGTGAAATAAGCAGGTCGTCGTTAAAATTCATTTAAAAAATTGGATTTTATTTTAATTTGTCCTTATTAAATAGGTTGCTTCAACGCACGAAAAAAAACTATGAAATATTTTTTCGGATTTCCTCATATTACAATGAAGGACTTGTCTTGATTGTGATGTCCGAAACGTTGATAGTTTATAAGCAGTAATACATGTGAGTAAATTCCGTTTTTAAAATGGATATTGGTAACAATCATCACCTACCAGAAGAATAATAGTGCACTTTTATTAACTTGCCCAGGGCATATGAGCATACCTACCACCCTAAAACTATTTCAGTTTCTTACTATTACTTTTTACTACTGCAGTTTCTCACAATGAAATCGCTTAACTCAAAGTCAAAGTCAAAACGTTTATTTCCATAGACGCATATGCATACATGGACAGGTCAACTTAAAGCTAATTTAAATAAAAACTAAGAATAATCCCTTGATTATTTTTAGTTTAAATAACATTGTCTTGACAGTTTGCTTAATTTTTTTTACACTGAGATGAAACTATGCTTGAACCTAATCATCATGATGATTGTAATGTTATAGTCAATTTAATCTCAGTGTAATGTTGCAGCGGACGGCGACGGGAGTCGATCCTGCGGCTGGTGGACCGCGAGTTCCCGGCCGAGGCGGCGCGCGCGCACTTCACGCGCATCACGCGCAAGATCTCGCATCTGCACGCGCTGTTCCGGCGTCCGCCCGCGCCGGCCACAGCCGTCTCCGTACCGGTCACTTCGGTCCCTACGACGGTCACATCCGTTGCTATGATGCCCGCCGCCGCATTAGCGCCTACCTCTATGTCGGGCCCATCTGAAACTAATACAGTGTCCACGGCTTCAACCACCTTGAAACTTATAACTTCGGTCCTTTCGCTGGCACAGACTACCCTTGAGACAGTGCCGCCTGCCCTAAGTGCTGAGGAATCATCTTCACTGGACACGGTCACATCTGTACCTATACCAGATATATCTGCTTCTACGGTAAGTTCTGTACCTATATTGGCAGAAACTACCTTTGAGTCTGTATTACCTAGCACTACGCCCGTATCATCTTCACTTGTTTTGGCGACATCTACACCCATGACGGATTCATCTGGTTCTACGCCGATAACGTCAGTCCCTACCCAGGTGGAATCTACTCTTGAGTCAGTGCGAACCGATCCTAATTAGGAATCATCGTCTATTCTTATACCAGATTCATCTGTCTCGATACCGGTTGCATCAGCCCTAACGCTGGCACAATTATCCCTTGAACAGGTTCCAGCTACCTCTGCGGCCATTCCATCACCACTTGAAATAGTGTCATCTGTACCCCCGTTGACACAATATACCATTGAGTTGATGCAACCTGCCACTACGCTGATAACATCAGCTCCTCCCTGGCAGAAACTATCCTTGAGTCAGTGCCACCTGTTTCTAGTGACGTGGTATCGCGGGCTACTGGCCCAGCCATAATAAAGATTCATAAAATAAGAATAAATGTTTGTTTGCCTTTACCTATTCATCTATTCAAAGCGCACATACGTTTTCAAGGTGAAAAATCCAAAGGTATGAGGTGAGGTTTAATTTCACAACCATGTTCACATCATTTCGAATGAAGTCGAGTGTGCTCTCAGTTAACCAATACGGCTTTTTAGAAAATACGTAACTAATTAGTCTCAAATATAAATAATAGTAATAATTATGTGTTGATTTAATTTCACACTTCTATTAAGTTATTTTGCAATTCGATTGTTTTGATTTTTAAATTATTTATGTCTTTTGATCTCTAAAAATCTTTAGCTACAGCTTCATCCTCGTCATAAGGGTGTGTCGCCTTTACTGTCCGTCAAAATGACTACCTACAGTGCATTAGCATGTCATATCGTGGCCAAACGATAGTTCGATAATATTGTTTCTGATCTGTAATGGTCTTTTAAGCTAGTGTGATATCAAGGAAATTAAAACAAAAAAATAAATTAAAACTATTTAATTAAGATTAAAATAAAGAAATATTTACAAAACCTTAATCTAGCGGAGTATTGAATTGTGTGGCGGTAACACGCGGCTTATCTACGGGCGAGCGGGTAATACTACCGAAATGCGGTCATGGCAAGGCTTAAATAGAAATAAATAATTTACATTACAATTTAGAATAAGTTCCTGAATGTTAATAGTGCTATCGGTGTCAACCACGCGTGGGAAACCGCAATATTTCGCGCTGAACTAACGTCTGACGCGTCCATAGCTTCCACCGTTCCCTTCTCAATCTGCGAAAGACTTTCTCTTTTTCGTCTCTTTTTGGATATATCCTCTTCGTCATCATATTCGTCCTCAAAATCTTCTATTTTCTCCGTGACCTCGTGAACTTCACTTCCATCAGCTTTTAAATCATCTAAGTCAGGTTTATCCGCTTCTAGGTTCACTTGTTTCAGTTTAGTGGTTCTCATGTCTGGTAATGTTGCCGAGTCTTTCGCGATCGAGTCGTCCACGGGAGGGGGGATCTCGCCCTTGAACGGGCCGAACTGCGGTGTCCTGAGCAACAGGGCCGTATTCGCAGGTAGCTTAGAGGAGAAGAGTTTCGATGTAGTTTTGTTGGCATCCGGAATGCTGGTCAAAGTAGCGCCCGATACGGTCTTCCCGTCGTAAGTTGTGAAAGTCTGTTCGATCGATAGTTTTTGGGAATGTTCTTTGGGGAGCTTCGGGTCCGGGGGCAGGTATTGTGGACTGACTCTATCCGATTCCATCAACATCTCCGGCACGTCCTTCGCCATGTTCCTCTTGCCGAAAAGAGCGTTGAGTTCAGACTCCGTTTTCACGTATACCGGGTGCGGGCGGTCCTCTTTCGCGTGGTTCTTGGGGAAGATTTCCTTGGTCATGTCGCTGGAGGGAACGGTCGCGACACTTTGAATGTTCTGTACGCTGGGGAGCATATGGTCTTCAGGGGAGGGGATAAACATGGGCTCAAAGGACTGAGTGATCCTGTCGCTCGGGAACGCGTGGTTCGTGATGATCTGGGGAGAGTCCTCGTAATCTTCCTCGACGTCGGTATCCTCGCGTCTGTTGGAGTTCGATTCGAATCCGTCGGTTATTCTGTCCTCGCCCGCCATCAGGGGTTCTCTGATGATGGGCTTGAAACCGCTCTCGACCACTATGGAATCCGGTTTGAAACCGGTATTGACGGCGGGATGAAGCGCGGATGCCTCCTGCGACTCTCCGATGAAGTCCGAAGACTTGATCTCATTGTATCTCTGGATATCGTCGACGTTGCTCAGTTTGATTCGAAGCGTGGTCGTCGGATAGTACTGCGGGGGCGGGGGCGGAGCTCCGAGGACGTGAGGCCCGCTGGGGATCATCTGCTGGTCGAGAGGCACCGGGTGGTCCATCGGCTTGCCGAGGATTATCTGCCCCGCGGGGGGCGGGCCGGGTTTCGAGAACATTTGCGGGTCGTCGTGCTGGCCGACGGAGTCGAAACCGTGCTGGACGATCGCGTCGAACCCGAGAGAGGGCCGGTCGAAGTTTTGCTGGGCGAGGGAGTCCGCGGCGCCGGGCAGGGTGATCTGACTCCTCACCACCTGGTTGGCGATCACGTCCGTCTGGCCGAGACTCAGAGTCTGGGTCATCGCGTGCGCCGGCGGCTGCGCGTAGCCCGGCGGCGGCTTGCCCATCGCCGCGGGGGGGGCGGCGCCCGCGAGCTTGGAGCCCGGGTGCTTCTGCGGACCCATCGGCTTCGCGCGCAGAGGAGGCATCGCCTTCATCGGGGGTACGCCGCCCATCGGAGGTCGGTTCGCGTTCGGCGGCAACCGACCCGACGGAAACTTCTGCGGCTTCTTCGGAATATTATGCGGGTGGTTCTGGTGCGTTGGCATCGGGAGCGGGTAGCCGCCGCCGATCTTCTGCGGGGGAGGCCTGCGCTTGATCTCCGGCGGGTGGGGCCTCCTGAACGGCGGCCGCGGGCCCTGCGGCCTCGGTCCGCTCGGTCGCAGCACCGACTGGAGCGTCAGCGGCTTCTGGTTGGGGGGCAGGAAGTAGCTGTCGGGAGGCTTGCCGGCCTCCACGGAGTACTCGTCGCCCTCGGCGAGCGGCAGCTCGGGGAAGCCCTCCGGGTCCTCTCGCAGCTGGTGGCGGGTCGCGTTCCGGCGCCCCTCGAGCCCCTCGACGGCGCGGATGACCCCCTCGAGCTGGTCGCGCGACAGCGGCCCCGGGTGGTACAGCTCGCCCGTGAGCCCGCTAGTGTTGCTGAAAGTGTCATAGTTGTTGTTGTTGATAATTTTGGGGAGCTTCCTGTCCCGCCCGGGCGGGGGGACCCTCGCCTGTACCTGGATGGACTGGGCGCCCCCCAGGTCCTCCGGCGGGGGCACGGCGCGCTGGACCAGGCGGCTCTCCTCGGCCGGGGGCTCGTCGCACGCGTCCAGCACGTTGATCTTCCAGCCGAGGTGGCGGTGCGTGAAGCACTGGAATACACATGGGTTGTTAGCTCGGAGTCCGAGATGGAAGGAAAGGTGGGCCTCTCATCGGGACACGTTGCTATAGAAGGGCGAGGTTTAGGCTGGGCACGCATCTATAGGTTTAATTCGGTCCGGCAATGGCGGCCTTACTGCTCGTTTGGGAGTTCTTGCCGGACATACCGCTGTGTATAACGAGTAGTATGACTTATATTTATTTTATTATATTTAGAGATCCTATGTGGATCATATTTGGCATATTTTTGTTTAAAATTAAACGTTTAAAACTTCAGGTTCATTATATAGTATTACTTTCGGGAACTGAGCAGAATGAAACCGGAAGATGTGTGGCCAGCCTTGGCCGCGCGAGTAGATAACCAATCAGATAAATCTAAATAATGGTGGCTTGCAGGTTAAACGGTCAAATCGAACATTCGCTTACGACTACGTTTTTACTTTGCGGCATGGTGGACTTGTTCGATGTGACCGTTTCAGTTGTTCGCTAAATTCATTCTAATGCGGCATTTTCCAAAAAACAAGTTTACTGCAGCACAAACCAGAAAACGCATTGTAAGTAATATTTAGCTGGTAATTTTTCTAATAGCTCTGAATCTGTTTGTTATTTGTATTATGTAGACGTACGTTTAGGCTTTTTTAGAAAACGCTGCATTGAAACAGGGATCTTTTTATAGAGAGAAAATGAAATAAGAAACATAAGTTGCGACAGCAAGTGTCCCAATGAGGAAAAGCCCCAAATACAGTCACCGATCGGACAGAACGTTATCTCATGCACACGGAACACTTGGAAGGCTGAAACAGAAAGAAGATAGATTATGTACATAGGATAAATTACAGTAGAGGAGAGTCGGAAGGAGTTCCACTGTCGACCGTCCGATATGTCGACCGTCGACATATCGCAGAAATTATTTTGTAGCTGTATGTTACCATTAGAATACACTTTAGTTTAGACTTGTAACGGGATATTCACCATAATTTGGTGGTTTATGAGTTTACCGATCTAGTGATGTATCTTTGTATAATCGCTTTGTATGGGAGGAAAACTGTGACCTGACTCGCTGCTTCAGTTCCACCGTGATCATGGCGCGTGGAGCTGTGACGGAAAATCGGCAAAACTCATAAACCAGAAAATCATGGTAAATATTTTGTCATAAATCTAAATAGTGTTGTTAACCATGATAGTTTCAAAAGGTTTGTTTAAGTATACCAATGGCAAATATACTGAGATTCGATTCCAGAAATAGCAATGTTAGTGTCGATAGAATGTTTGATAGAATCTGGGGTGTGTGATAATTTACTCATTCATGCAATCGAGAACGACAATAATTTACAGATAACATTATACGGAATACTAATAATAGGTGATCAAAATTGAAATACTACACGAACTTACGCTGAGAAAGGCTGTTAATAAGGTTAGAGACTACTAAGAGAGACAGAAAGACTACTCAAAACATTTTAAGATTGTTGACGTCCATGGTACTAGACAACAATACCATTCGTTGACAAAATAATAATATAATGGATGAAAACACAGCTGGAATACATTTTAATGTACAACCAAATTCCTACTAAAATAGGATTTAAAATTCTAATAAGTGTCTAAATGGTATGTCTACCTGGTGGGACTTCCTACGGCTGAAATGATGATGATAATTGTAGGGATCAGCGTCGGTGTCCAGGTTCCTCGAGCGGTGTATACCTGATAGTAGACGGTGTCGGGCGTGTCCTTGTCGGGAGTCCAGGTGATGAAGCCGGGGCTGCCCTCCTCGCAGACGAGCGACAGGGAGCGCTGGTAGGCCCCGAAGGAGGGGTACTCCTCGGGCGGGGGCCCCTCACTGGGGGTCCAGTTGCAGAGCCGCCCCACGCCCGTCGGCTGCAGGGCTCCGCTGCGGGACCGCCGCACCCCCGCGTAGATCTCCACACCCTGCGTACAACAATAATAACCACTTATACCATTGTCCACTATAATACATAAATTGTACCATTTTATATTAAAAAAATAAAAATAGATATTTTTATTCAAAATATTAACTGATTTTTTTTTATAGATAGGCCTTCATTTGACCACAATTTCACCTGATGTAAAGTGACGATGTGGTCTAAGATGGGGCATGAAGACCTAGAAGGTAGATGGCTTCTCCGGGCCACATTACGAAACACGAAAAAATCGCTTCACGCACTGAACCAGCCCGGAGGGTGGTGACAAGCCGCGGCCGAAGCCTCCCACCAGAGACTGTTCTTAGCACCACCCGGAGGTCACGTGCAAGGATTCCGAGGGTTACCACTTACGGACGTGAACAGACAAAACCTCCAGTTTAACATAGGTAAGGAAAACTCAGAGCCTGAACTAGGGTAATCCTGTATCTCAGACTGAAAGTCATAAACAATAGGCAAGATAAACAAACTAATACGGAGTATTACCGAAAACATCAATCAATATAATGAAAAATCATATTATTATATTATACTTAACGAAAAATCATGACGATATAATGGATCGATTAGCGTGACGGAACACTTGCGTGCGGTTTATACTAAATTTATACGTCACAAGCCCTCAGCCCGGAACTTCGATGCTGCATAATCTCGGCACCCTCCTATTTAGCCACGAAAAGCTGGAATAATTTACCACCTCCACTAAAAAAATCTAAATCTATTTATGTGTTTAAGAAAATGTTGAAAAGTATGCTTTTAGATTCACAACAACAGAACCAGCCGTTCTGTACTTCAATTTTATTTTAAAAAAGACTGTGAACTAACTTGTATTATCTTAAATTGATGGAATGGATCTCAATTTTGAATGTATGTATGTTTTTTATTGTATGTTTATGTTGGATGTTTAGAAATATTTTTTGATTAGTTATAAACAATTGTAAGTTTGTATGTTTTTAAGTTTTATATTATGTTGTTATTTGAAAATTATTATTTTTAACTATTTCTGCGAGTAACGCAGCAGCCGCTTCTCGCTATTCTTGGTCACCAAGGAAGACTATGACAGGACCTAGTTCTATCATAGCACATTGGTGACCATTTATGTCATTAAGAATCACTATGTAACACCTGAATATTTAATTTAAGTTTAGTTTGATGACATAATAAACGTTTTTTATCTTTTTATCTTTATTTTTATCTATTCAATCGCCAAAGCGAAAATAAGTATCCAGTACCTTCTTCTCGTCGTCGGTCTTGTGGAAGTAGCCGCCGACGGGGTCGTCCGTGATGTAGAAGGGGTGGTAGCGCGCCGGCACGGCCGGGTCGGCGCCGCCCTCCGTCACGAACGTGTAGCGGCGCCCGCGCACCACGTTGATCTCCGGGATCAGCAGCCCGTTGATGTACCACGATATGCCCCAGCCCACGTGACCTGCATAACGCAACATATTGTTTAATTATGTGTTCGGAGAGAACGAATGAGCAGTGCGGACGGCGCGGACCTGTAGGAATGCCCTTTTATGTACGCGATGCGTGTGGCGTCCGCGCGCACTCTTTCCAAGCTGACTTTCGTACGGCAGGCCAGGCCCGCGTGACCGGAAGAGCTACCGTCACCGAAGCGGTCCGGCATAGAGAAAACTTCCACGGTAGGAAGTCT
Organism: Gymnoscelis rufifasciata; assembly: GCA_929108375.1. NCBI lineage: Eukaryota > Metazoa > Arthropoda > Insecta > Lepidoptera > Geometridae > Gymnoscelis > Gymnoscelis rufifasciata. Next base: position 11,528,433 of record OV815324.1, read on the forward strand.
TCGGCGAGATAAAAGGAAAAGGCTGGATCGTTGCCGAGGAGTGATAACGAACCGCAGTTTTGGCAATTAACAGTTACGTTGTTTCCCTCCGAGTCCGAAGACACCGCAGGGCACCGAAGGACGGTAATCTCGGCACTGACCTGTGATCGCAGAGTACCCGTGCTTCCCGCCGGTGGGCCCCATCTGCGCGTAGAACACGCCGTCCGGGGGCTCGCTGCACTGGATGGCGGGGATGTCCCACGGCTCGGAGCGCGGCGCCGCGGCCGGCGCGGGCACCGGGCGCGGCGCGAGGGCGTCACCCTGCGGAACGACATACATTCCAATAGATGAATAAAACAATGTAATAGTTCATCAGGCCACCATTAAAATAAGGGATATTGAAAAACTGAAACCGTTTTATGAGACGATGTTATAATTATTAATATAAATGTTACACAGTTGCATTATGCTACTTTATTTGCAGCAACAAGAATTTCATCCACAGTGAACTTATTGTTCGCGGTGGATGTAATGATGACCTTCCGACAAACATTCTTTATGGAAGGTACGTCTGACGTGAAACAATGAGGAAGTAGACCGACCTGCGTCTGCGTCTGTTCTTGCGCGTGCGCCGGCTTCGCGGCCATGTGCGCGTGCGCGTGCGCGTCCTCGTCGGCGCGCGGGCAGTTCCACTGCGGGGCGCGACCGAACTCTATGAACTTGTCGCCCTGGAACATACACATACTTTTAGACGACTTAAAATCCACAAAATATGGCTATCTAGCCGCCTTCACTAAACTGTCCATTGCGGCCAACCATGAGAATTCTCCAATCTGCTCCGAGAGCAGTGCAAGCTAAGCATACGTACTGCGTACGTTGCATATTGGCGTACCGTAGCGGAAACGTAAACCCACGCTGGCACACCAATTTATTTTATTTAATTTAGCCACGGAGCTAACATTTTGTCAGGATGGAGCAGTATACGTACCTTGGTGAAGTGCGAGTGGTAGGAGACCTCCCCCCGGGCGTTGCGCGGGCCCACGGCCCACACGACGGGCTGGCTGCCGCTGACGGTGCGTCAGGATGGAGCAGTATACGTACCTTGGTGAAGTGCGAGTGGTAGGAGACCTCCCCCCGGGCGTTGCGCGGGCCCACGGCCCACACGACGGGCTGGCTGCCGTTGACGGTGCGTCAGGATGGAGCAGTATACGTACCTTGGTGAAGTGCGAGTGGTAGGAGACCTCGTCCCGGGCGTTGCGCGGGCCCACGGCCCACACGACGGGCTGGCTGCCGTTGACGGTGCGTCAGGATGGAGCAGTATACGTACCTTGGTGAAGTGCGAGTGGTAGGAGACCTCCCCCCGGGCGTTGCGCGGGCCCACGGCCCACACGACGAGCTGGCTGCCGTTGACGGTGCGTCAGGATGGAGCAGTATACGTACCTTGGTGAAGTGCGAGTGGTAGGAGACCTCCCCCCGGGCGTTGCGCGGGCCCACGGCCCACACGACGAGCTGGCTGCCGTTGACGGTGCGTCAGGATGGAGCAGTATACGTACCTTGGTGAAGTGCGAGTGGTAGGAGACCTCCCCCCGGGCGTTGCGCGGGCCCACGGCCCACACGACGGGCTGGCTGCCGTTGACGGTGCGTCAGGATGGAGCAGTATACGTACCTTGGTGAAGTGCGAGTGGTAGGAGACCTCGTCCCGGGCGTTGCGCGGGCCCACGGCCCACACGACGGGCTGGCTGCCGTTGACGGTGCGTCAGGATGGAGCAGTATACGTACCTTGGTGAAGTGCGAGTGGTAGGAGACCTCGCCCCGGGCGTTGCGCGGGCCCACGGCCCACACGACGGGCTGGCTGCCGTTGACGGTGCGTCAGGATGGAGCAGTATACGTACCTTGGTGAAGTGCGAGTGGTAGGAGACCTCGTCCCGGGCGTTGCGCGGGCCCACGGCCCACACGACGGGCTGGCTGCCGTTGACGGTGCGTCAGGATGGAGCAGTATACGTACCTTGGTGAAGTGCGAGTGGTAGGAGACCTCGTCCCGGGCGTTGCGCGGGCCCACGGCCCACACGACGGGCTGGCTGCCGTTGACGGTGCGTCAGGATGGAGCAGTATACGTACCTTGGTGAAGTGCGAGTGGTAGGAGACCTCCCCCCGGGCGTTGCGCGGGCCCACGGCCCACACGACGAGCTGGCTGCCGTTGACGGTGCGTCAGGATGGAGCAGTATACGTACCTTGGTGAAGTGCGAGTGGTAGGAGACCTCCCCCCGGGCGTTGCGCGGGCCCACGGCCCACACGACGGGCTGGCTGCCGTTGACGGTGCGTCAGGATGGAGCAGTATACGTACCTTGGTGAAGTGCGAGTGGTAGGAGACCTCGCCCCGGGCGTTGCGCGGGCCCACGGCCCACACGACGGGCTGGCTGCCGTTGACGGTGCGTCAGGATGGAGCAGTATACGTACCTTGGTGAAGTGCGAGTGGTAGGAGACCTCCCCCCGGGCGTTGCGCGGGCCCACGGCCCACACGACGGGCTGGCTGCCGTTGACGGTGCGTCAGGATGGAGCAGTATACGTACCTTGGTGAAGTGCGAGTGGTAGGAGACCTCGTCCCGGGCGTTGCGCGGGCCCACGGCCCACACGACGGGCTGGCTGCCGTTGACGGTGCGTCAGGATGGAGCAGTATACGTACCTTGGTGAAGTGCGAGTGGTAGGAGACCTCGTCCCGGGCGTTGCGCGGGCCCACGGCCCACACGACGGGCTGGCTGCCGTTGACGGTGCGTCAGGATGGAGCAGTATACGTACCTTGGTGAAGTGCGAGTGGTAGGAGACCTCGCCCCGGGCGTTGCGCGGGCCCACGGCCCACACGACGGGCTGGCTGCCGTTGACGGTGCGTCAGGATGGAGCAGTATACGTACCTTGGTGAAGTGCGAGTGGTAGGAGACCTCCCCCCGGGCGTTGCGCGGGCCCACGGCCCACACGACGAGCTGGCTGCCGTTGACGGTGCGTCAGGATGGAGCAGTATACGTACCTTGGTGAAGTGCGAGTGGTAGGAGACCTCCCCCCGGGCGTTGCGCGGGCCCACGGCCCACACGACGGGCTGGCTGCCGTTGACGGTGCGTCAGGATGGAGCAGTATACGTACCTTGGTGAAGTGCGAGTGGTAGGAGACCTCGTCCCGGGCGTTGCGCGGGCCCACGGCCCACACGACGGGCTGGCTGCCGTTGACGGTGCGGCAGGATGGAGCAGTATACGTACCTTGGTGAAGTGCGAGTGGTAGGAGACCTCGTCCCGGGCGTTGCGCGGGCCCACGGCCCACACGACGGGCTGGCTGCCGTTGACGGTGCGTCAGGATGGAGCAGTATACGTACCTTGGTGAAGTGCGAGTGGTAGGAGACCTCCCCCCGGGCGTTGCGCGGGCCCACGGCCCACACGACGGGCTGGCTGCCGTTGACGGTGCGTCAGGATGGAGCAGTATACGTACCTTGGTGAAGTGCGAGTGGTAGGAGACCTCGTCCCGGGCGTTGCGCGGGCCCACGGCCCACACGACGGGCTGGCTGCCGTTGAGGCGCACGGCGCGGTCGAGCGCGTCGGCGGCGCGCAGCGTGCGCTGGTACGTCACGATGGAGTAGCCGTTCGCCAGCACCGAGTTCATCAGCTTCAATGAGTTCGTGTTTTCCTGCACACGATCGGTTAACCTATTATTTTGGATCGAATCGCTTCTCAACTCTCAACCGTAACATGCAATTCGACTATGATTATTATGGTATATTCATTCAATTTAGCAACTTTTTGATCAATTGAAGGCTTTCGATTAGGCGTATCGCAGTAGATGCTGGCAATACTTGAAATATTCCGTATCAATTTGTTGTTATTATTGAAATTTGTTCCAAAATAATAAACAGTATCGACTTTTTAAAACGTATTTTGCAAATTTAATGAACCGGTTTCCTATCTGTACCACAAGGATCTGCATTTAGACCGTTGCCATTGATAATATATTCAATACAGTGCAAAATATTCGTCGAGAAGGCAGTGTGTCAAAGATTAATTCTGTGGCCATTTCTATACAAGAGGTTTCAAGAGGTTGAACCATTTGGTTTCATCATATTGTGTAAGATATAATGGACCTATATAGTTATTAAGGAGGCAGTGTCTCAAGGGTTAATTATATTATTATATTCTATTAAGGTGTATAGTTACCGAGAGTCGATTATCGGGACAGGATCCCCTGACGCCGGCGCACTGGCTCTTGGCGTCCAGGAAGTAGTCCACCGCTTCTCCCTTCAGGGTGCGCTGGTCCACCCACGCGACCGCCACGTCCGCGCCGACCATCTGCGACCGCGTGTCCGAGCCCGAGATGCCGAACGACATGTACTCGCCGTCCTCTGTGAATCAAACAGAGTTACCAAAATGATAGTATAGATATTCTACGTCTGCGACTGCCTGACCGAGCCGGACCCCACGCTATACTAGCGTCCCGTCGGCGATTAATTCACTCGCAATTGACTGATTGACTGATTGCTTTGACGATGTTCAGGGCAAGGGATGATGAAGAGTCCTTACCGAGCTTAGCGACGAGCTGGATGACGATGCTGTCCTCGGCCACCGCCCAGCGCACCTCGAAGGCCAGCTCTTCCAGCAGCACCTCGCAGTTCAGCTTCGACTGCAAACACCAACACAGGTCACATCTCGGCACTACCAATGTACAACTATCTTAGGAATATTTCACTGTCTCACCAAAAATTGATAGTCAGTCGCACGTGATTGTAGGCCAAGGTATAATGTGATGACGCACACGGAATTTACACTTAAAATAATAGTAAAGCGTCTGACAAGTTTGATTTTAGACATGCATTAGACAAGGTTACAATTTCGGTTTAATACGTGACTATAAGACATAAGATGTGAAATCTCTCCGCAATGATCTCATAACGCACGAAAGTGATTGCATCAGTTAAGTAATCAACAGTTTAATCGGACACGCGTCGGTTATACGACTGCAACTAACATTTCACGATGGATAGAATCTATTCGAGTGTTTTAGTGAGTCAGCAAGTTTTATGATTTATGGCAAAACTTTCCTTTGCTGTCGAAGGTTTAGTAAAATATGAGATGTTTGGTTTAGAAGAGTGAATAGAAATTTGCATGATATCACACGGATAATATAGATAATGTGATGATAATCTTCAATGAATTATTGAAGTTTTTCTAAATAACAAAACAGTAGGTATTGTCTGTATTTCACTACCTCGCCATTTTATGCTAGGAAAATGAAATCAATACCGGGTATTTAAAGAATATAGTTTTTTTTTACTTCAGCTTCAGTATTCGTTTTAGTTTGAAGTCATAATGCGATACATATAATACTATCTTAACCACGCATTGCAATACGAGTGTATTATCTAAACTTACGATCATAGATAGATAGATAACTCTTAATTGTACACCACAATTAAAATACAAACTGCAAACAATAACAAGACAATACATTAGAGTACAAAGGGCGGCTGTGAGCGATCTCTTCCAGGCAACCTTTGGATGGACAGGAAAGAAATAGAACGACATAGACAGTGGCGTAACGATCATTTAAATATAGTATACAACAACGCTTTTATAATTTATTTGGTAATACACAACCGCCTTTAAATTTCTCTAACATGTCATTACCAGTAATTTGAGAATCAATTATCGTGATTTACAGATAAATTAGATATGTAATAAGTGGGTGAGTGTTAGTGGCAGTGAAATATGTGTGTGTGTAAGCAGCCTCGGGCGACAGTGAAAGTGTTCGCGCCGCATACCGCCTGCAGTGCCGCCATGCCATATGAAGTATCATAATATATATATATAAGTATATATTAACTTGGGAACTTGTAAATAAAATCATATATAGCAATCGATAAGGTTTTCATACGTGCTATGAATATACTTACCCCAGTATTCATAAAAATATTTAACTTTTTTATTAGACTTATTCACAAACCCAAATTAGTTTAATATCAGTTCAATAAAAGATTTTCAATCTAGTTTATCAATATAATAGTTAAATAAGTCTTGGGCTTATTGCGTGTTTTAGCCAATTCAGTGTAATACCAAAAAAAGAAATTGTTATGAATACGAAAAAAAATTTAATTAAAATTGGAACAAAAAGGTTTTAAGACAAAATAAGGATTAAGTATTAAAAGTATCTTAAGAACTACTGGGCAGGATAGGATAGCATCGTCATGGATATTCACCCCATCAAAAAACGAATATAGCTCTGAGGTAACAAACATAAAACGCAGTTCAACGAACATCATAGTGTAAATTATACCAATTGTTTTTATTAAATCAGTCGCTATTCGAGTCGATATCTACTGCATGCACTGGTAGACATGGAACATGGTGATAACAGCCTTTCGGTATGACATGATTCAATTATTTTCGTATAAACACGAAATAATTAAATGATACTTCCATTTTGCTTTAAAACTGTTATCTCACGGAACCGTTACGTATGGCAGATTATGTTCGCTTAGCGAAGCTATATTTAATCGAGTAATACTTTATGAAAAGGCAATTTAGACGCCTCTAAGGAGCTTACACGAATTAAGGTTAGGATGTTACGAAATAGCTAATATTTATCAGAGAGGATTATTCGAGGTTGCAATTAATTACGAGATTGTTTTGGTAATCTTTATTACTTCATTTCACATCTTGTAAAAGTTTTAGTAAGTTTCATAACGTGTGAAGGACAGACGTTCGTTTACAGACATACATTAAAAGTTACGTGTAAACTTATCATTAATTATAATTATATAAATTTGTATATAAAATCATTTATCATAAGCATATTAAATATGAGGGTTAATTTGAAAAGCAGTGTAAGGGCGTCCCTAAGGACGGTCTACGGCGTAGCACTGCTACGAAGCTCTACGACCTCTACGAGCTGTCAATGTCAAATTACTGTCATTATTGGCATAAATATCACAGAGAGGCACTTTGTCCTGAGTATTATCACAATCGTATAGAGCCTTACTGTACAACTTATATAAATTTAACATTTTTACATGCATATATTCTTAGACTATTTACAAACTTTTGAACACATGATAATTTCTTATAAACAACGTGTACGGGTATTATTAATAGCGTAACTAATAATATTATTTGCTATTAGTGGCGATATTAGGTACTGGAGGCGCGTGTTCTTAAACATATGTATAATAGAGAGCCATATGAAACCATAATAATCTATGCTACCTATAAACCTGCACTTAAATGTAAAACTACAAACTAAATGCACTTACGAACCGGCAAGAGACGCGGCGAGAGAAATGCTAACGTGTTATTGGTACTGATTACTGGTTTTGGCAGTAGTGACTACATACACAAAGGTTTAAGGAGACTATATTTGTATATTCACCGTAGAAACTTAACAAAGTCAGCCACCACAATAATTATAATGAAGTTATGTAACATCGGCCAGGATTTGATACATCTTTCTATCTCTGTTTAGAAACATCTCTTAAGTCGCTTTTAATTTGAAAGTTTCGAGACTTCTCATACACAATCGAACGTAAGTGCAACATGTATCAAACGCGCCGCTCGCCGCAGACCGTAACCTTAATAAAGAAAGGTCTCCAAAATATTTATTTAGACATTTATACAGATCTTTATTTATTCGAAACTTTAGGTTTTGTCAATTTCGTCATCATAATTATTGCAGTTGCTATTTGAATAAGCCAGTAATATTATTACTACAGACTCATAGCGACCTGCGGCGATCAGGTCACACCTCACTTAAAATCAAGGTTTCTAATCAACTCTTTAGATAAACTTTCAAAAGTACTCAGTGCAAGAAAAACGGACGTTCTATACAACATTTATGAGGAGACAGCATTATTCAATGATTAGAGCACTGTTTTACACATACATACCATGTTTGAGATACAGATAAATCCTAGAGTGAACTCCAGAACCGGACACAGCTGTTCGTTTATTAGAAAACTTCATTCACTCAACAAAACCGTCCAACTAACAGATGGTAGCTGTGCACATATGTATACTATACATTGAGATAAGTGGATGCTGCGTCATTAGGACGTCTCATATTACAGCCTCGGGCCTTTGGGACTGGGGAGTCTCACAGTCAAAAATAATTGAATTTTTCCGCAAGCAAATTGCGGGTAGGGGTGTAAGCCTCTAGATGAAAATTTATAACCTTGGACCAGAAGGTTTTAGAAATGATCAAACGGGATGTTGGTAATTGGAAACTAGACTGGGTAATGAAGGTACTTCGACAGAATCGTATTATTATTTTAAATTATGATACTAGTTGCATAGTGGTAATTTCAACCCAATTAATGGTTACAGATAGAACGTGAATTGTAAAATCACTCGCAAAAGGGAAATCTTCTCGTATAAATGGCATAGTAAAGCGACATAACGTTATGCAAAGTTTCATTGAAATCAATTTTCTTAATTAAATTACGTATTTCATAGCGTACACCTTATTTGAATGTTAAGCCCTTTAACAGGCGAGACTAGCGCGCCCTCATCCGCGGGCATTGTGCGGGCCGCGAGCCTACTCAACTTATTCATATGATCTAATGAAGTATTTTGCGATACTATATTCCGCGTTAGACACAACAATCTTGAATTGTTGATTATTGATCTAGTTCAATGAAGATTTAATAAGATTTTAACATAAAATAACGTGATGCAATGTAGCTGAATATTTGACCTACATTAAGATAAATATTTACAGAACAATTGGAAGCAAAACTTCATTTTGAAACGGCAACATAGATATAGAGGCTATAATTTGCAGTTCCGATGCAAACAGAACACTCGCGCCAATTCTATTCCGATCGCACCATAAATCCATATATCTGGAACGATTCTGAACTGGACTACAAACAGTACTGAAACGCACTCTAAAAAGCTGTTTTTTTGTTGGAGGTAAGTGATTGAAAATATTAAGATATTATCATAGTGAAAAAGTGGAAGTGGATGGATAGAATAATTACATTTTTATTTGTAGGACTTGAATGCTTCGATAATTTTATAACTAAGAAAAGACTTACTAACATGGAATAAGCAACAAACTGACAATTTTTATTTTAAGACAAAAGGAAGGAGGTTTTCAGTTCGACGCGTATATATATTTTTGTTCTTCTTGTCTTTTCTCTGTCTAGTTTACTATACAGCATCTAGGCTTCAAATATATGTCCAAGCTTACGAAATCAGGTGAATGACTATGCAGGAGTAGGCCTCCTCAAGGATTTGCATCATCAAACTCATACATTGCAAAGATTGTGTAGTCTGATAATAAAGTGGCACGTTTTTATCCATTACTTCGCAATGATATTCATTTTAAATAAGTTGTTTGTAGACATAATTTCTGCTACTACATACATAATATCATAGTTATGAATTTAAATTTACAATGGAATGTTTTCCACGGCGATGTATTGATTTGAATTTCCCGATATTTCAACTATGTCCTGTGCTATGCAGCAACAAAGCGGTCTACTTGTCTTGTATTATTAGCTTTCTAGAGTCGTAATTTCTTTGTTCAGGCAGTGAAGCAGGGTTCAGTAGGTGGTAGGTCACTCGGCGAGCTATAAGTCGCCTCGACAGGTCGATGCGGCGCCAATATGTCGCGTACATGCAATCCTCCCGATATCGCTGTTTTCGGACTGAGATTATAACGGAATACTAAATTGTTTCAGCAGAGTGGCATAGTGCTAGAATCGGAGATGAAAGGAATTTGTAATCTAGTTCGAATTTAACCGTAATAACCATTTTATTACGGTATTAATTGTGCAATTGGAAAACTTTTACGTTTTGCCAATAAACAGGCTAGGATGTTTTTGGAACTACGGTGTTACGATCTGGTATCCTCCTTGCATTGGTGGTTTGTGTACATCGTTATAGCCATTTTACCATCAACATAGCTACAAGTCAAAAGGTTCCAGTTTCTACGAAAAACTTCATGCCGCTCGATACGGAGAAGGTAAGGTAAAGTTTGACTTTGTGTTGACATAGTCTTGTACGGAGTATCTTGATGAGTGATTCTTCAAGAGATATTCAGACTTGACAAAACTTGAGTTAAAGTCCCTGCTTTCAAGTATCTTCACAAAGGTTAAGTAGATGGGTAAACATTTAAACGCTACGGCAATATGTGTAAGGCGGCAAGAGGAGACTGCCCCGGCGGTAGTGAGACGGTAACTAGGCCGAGGTCTACCACCGGGGTCGTGGACCTCTTACTGGTAGTTGTAGGGCACCAAGCGGTATTGTAACTGCTGAGATGGCGCATGCTGGTTGCTTTGTGGCTGATATTGCTCGAGTTGTGAATGGGTTGGACTAGGTTCTGGTCGGTAATGGTTGAATTGAGGCTGGTTTGGGCCGATTTGAGACTGGTGCAGGCCTATTTGAGGTTGGCTTGGGCCAATTTGAGACTGATGAAGGTCAAATTGAGGTTGACTTAGGCCAGGTTGCGTTTGTTGCAGACCAATTTGAGGGTTATATATGCTGGGTTGAGGGTGGTTTACAACAGTTTGAGGTTGATGCAGACCAAATTCGGGTTGGTTTTGCTGTGATTGGTACTGGTTGAATTGTGTTTGGTACAAAGATTGCGGATGGTGACTACCCTGTTGATTCAAGCTTGGCTCCGGATTATGTATATTAAGCTCAGGTTGATACGCCCCATGGAAACCTTGATTAAGTGGCTGGTGAACAGACTGCGGGAACCGTTCAAGGCTAAGTTGGGGCTGGTGCAAAATCGGCTGCGGTTTGACCGGCCGGTGGAACAGATCATACGCGCGCTGGTTCACCAGCTGGGGTAGATAAAACGGGTCACTATGTACTGGGTTATGAATAAGGGGGTACAGGGAAGGTTCCGAGTAGTGTTCTTGGAAGATCTCCTGGCTTTGCAACTGCTGGTAGGAGTGCGTTTGAGGTATCTCGGTGGGTTCCAGAATATTCTCTGGAGCTTCTCGTTCGGGGGGCACCGTCTGCTGGAAGGATTGCGGCAGTTTGGGTTCGGGGGTGGTCGTCTGGCTGTCCTCGGCGGTACGGACGGGGGAGTCCTCCCGCCGGTGCAGCGGGGCGCGGGGCGCGGCGCGGGAGGCGGTCGGGTCGGCGCCGGGCAGGAGCCGGACGGCCGGGCGGTAGGTGGTGGCGGGCAGGGCGGCGATAGGCCTCCGGGGGCGCGGAGGGGCGGTGGTGGAGGGAGGATCGGTGGCCGGGGATGCGCGTCTCTGCAACAGAAACTCAGCTGAGACGGCGCGCGGCGGGTGCGAGGTGATGAGGTGAGCGGTGGAGGTGTGAGGGTTCAGTGAGGAACGGAGGTATGTACCTGCTCTCCTGCCAGTGAAATATGCTCGAACTGTACTCTAGTAGCACGATTGTGGTTTTGCGCAGTAGTTAAATCACTTTGCCTTAAATTGTAGTTGTCTTCAAAAATAGATTTTTGCAACTAAAGATTAAATAAAACCTTTAAATCTCACTAGGGGCTTTTCTCACGAAAATATTCGCGGTATCTTAAAGCCATCGTTTTATGCCAGTTGCATACCGTACAAGTTATAAATAAGTATGAATTTGTTCATATTAATAATGAGCTTCGAATAGTAATGTGAATTTTAAAAGTTTACCGATGACACGAATAGGGTTAGGTGTAATGCGTTAAGATTAACCCGCCATGTGATGAGTAAGATGAAAGAGAGATAGAAGTAATAAGCATATAAACAAGAAAAATATAATCAGGGACAACTTAGAATTCGGCATCCAAGTGCCACATTATCTTCAACGCACAACGAATGCTTTCGAAATCAAAGATAATAAACATGAAGATATCCGAAACATTGAAAGCTTATCAACTCTAGTTCTAAACGTGAATAAATCCTGTTTTTTTTTAAATAAAACAATTTGAAAACGCCGTATTCCATTCATATCGCAACGATGTAAACATGTCTTTTGAAAGTTCCGGCGACCTCCGGATTGTCTGAAGATCCAATCCGTCCGGTCATCGACCGGCTTGGAAGGGAAGGTCGCCAGCACCAGAGCGGTGCACCATTGCGCAGCCTTCGGACTTTTACTGCCGTTGCCGACTTACTGCGGTCAGAGGTCGCATCTCGATAGCATGCCATGTTCACATGATAATGTAATATAAGCATGCTAATTTATATAATGACATGTCAGTGACAAGTGGAGCGAGAGATTTGTGTGTTGTGAGAAATACATTCTGAAGAAATGATGTATGGCCTACATAATTAATTGATAAGAAAGGTGTGAGTGAAGATGAAGAATGATAGTGGAAATGGAAGCAAAATACGTATTGTGCAGACACCACATAATGTGGGACAAGAGCAGGAACCAACATGCTATCTAGATAAAGATCCCTGACTCAGCTTCCTAACGACAAAAATTAGCAACCTATCAAAAATAATATTATTAACATAATATAATCCACAATAGTGAATATAATAACAAAGCGGGGTGGGTAAGTAGCAAATGTTATTTCATTAAACGTTATTATTATACATAAACACTAAACGAACACGACTTAATTTTGAGCGACTACGAATTAATTATTTATTTTAATTGAATATCTGCTAACTTAAACTAAATAGCTATTAGCGTTAAATTTGTATACCGAACGTCCACAACGGTCACAGCACTATCTTCGATGCTAAGCTTGCATTCAAGTGAGTGTCGCAAGCGTTTTCAAATCACCATTAAAAGTAAGTTCGCTTTATAAGATAAGGCCTCCATTCGTACGCTTAAGAACCACTTACTGGCTCCTCGTGGCAATTACAACTGAATGTCCTCGTATTAAACTGAGGGGTTTAACTCCGTTGGAGTTGCAAAAATCTAATCAAATCATTTATTTCGTAAATATAGGTTAAAAACGGTAATTATCTATGTATATTAAATATGTATAGTAGAAATGGGTAATATTATTATTATTATATTATAATCTGAGCCTGTTAGCCAAAGAAAAGATGGATGGACTGTGTGAAAGAAGATATGTGTAAGAAAGGAGTGAGTGCTGAGATGACGGGTGGTAGAGGGAAATGGAAGAAAAACACATGTTGTGCCGACCCCACATAGTGTGGGACAAGGGCAGGATGATGATGAATCTGAGCCTGATAATATATTACAAATTTCTTATACCGGTTTATGTTCTCATCTGTTGTAGGTATGATTTATCTTAATTATGAATTCAATGGTTTTTCTTTTTCAGTCGATGATTACGATTTTTTTCAAATTATAAGGATTGGGTCAGAAAATGTTTTTACCAGAATGGACCAGAAAGGGTTAGATGTCGAAAAATATCGAAATCGTTAGCCTGCGCCTGAATCAAGAAATGCCACACTGGAGCAAGACCGATTGCATGGTTTTAAAACAGCTTACTTGCATAGCATGCTATTTCTATATGTAAGACATTATAATAGCGGGCCTTTACGTCCGAGTTTATTATGGTTGTGAGAACTATCAATGTTGCTATTATGCACTTTAGCAAACTAAGTAAGCACTAAAAACATCGTTAAATTTATCGCTAACAGTTTTATGAAATTATAAACAATGTTGTAGCAAGTTTACTGGTTTAATATGTAACAAGAGAGATGTCTTTATTCATATATTCGTACAATGGAGCGGCGGTCCAGTGATGCAAATAATATGCATGTTAAAGTGATTAATTCCGGTCGACGCCAGAACAGCGTCGCGGCGCTACTCTCCTGTGCAGGAGTATCAATAGAGTAGGTCTGTATAGTAAGAAGGCTGAAACTACACACGAACGAAGATTGTGTTCTTAGGAACCATGTTATCAATCAATGTGCCAATTTTAGTAAAACGAAAAGTTGCATTCATATATTTAAAAAAAAACTTGCACTCAGCTGGGAAGAAAGTCACTTACTTTCCATCAAACCCGGAAGTTTTGATAAATAAAATTAACAATATTTCTATTTACACACAGTCGACAAGAATTCAAATAGAAGCAACTGAATAGCTCTCTATTTTATATCATGCAAGAACACACAGACTACAACTAGTCTTTATAGACCAAATAAATACTCATTTGGAATCGAACCCGCTACCTCTCTATTGCCCACTACGCCAGACAAACTTCAACAAAACTACCAGTCAATTATTGTTCACACAAAATGTCTATTTTAATACTGAAACCAGTAATTAAATCAGGTTTTATGATTAGATAACAACTTATATTGACCGCGCATTCAAATTAAGTTATTATATAAATTTGAGTTTAATTCGAGTTATTAAATAATTATATTAAGCCACAATTAATAGTCTTGACCTACAACAATATTAACTGTTACGAGAGCAGCTGAATATTTTAGAATTAATGTAAGTATAATGTAATCTGTTTATACGACAATTTGAATATAATACGAGGAATGTGTTAAATAATATGTATGGTGCAGCTTTGTCACTGTCAGATTGCCGGCGGGGAGGCGGGGGGAGGCGGGGGGAGGGGGGATGTAGGTCAACTGTCAAAATAAAACCGCGAAATTTGCGCAAATTGCATTTGTCATTGTCAAGGGTCGCGTCCCTAGCAGGCGCTAGCAGGCTTGTGCGAGCGCACTCCTCTCACTGACATTGTTTTAGTTTTGAGGTTAATTTATGACAAATATTTAAGTTTCACATTTTTTGTAATAATGTTAGGATAATGATATTTTAATCTGATTTATGAGAGAATTTTGTAGACGTATGGTACAAATCACTATGGAATTAGCTTGAGTCATCCCCGCATGATAGTAGTAATGTTTCCACCTAAGTACATAGCAAGTATCTACAAATTATGCCCTTTTATTAATAATAATAGTAATTTTCACATATCACAGATTCTAACCCTTTTGTATTATAAGGGATCTTTTGGTTTCAGTTCACAGTTCAGTGATTTTGTATAAACGTCCGCATTTGGGTCACTCATTTACATGTTACATCATCGTGTACCAAATGAGTACCCGTCGTTTTAAGGACAATAAGACAGATTGTAACATGAGTGGGTCACCTTATTATTTTGGTGATTATTTCTTCTTCTCTAGGGGTATTGTGGGAACCCTGAGAATTAATTTAGCAATCAACATTACTTAAGAACGCATTTTACGTGGAACGACGGGTTTCTTATTATATTGCCCACGTCTACCCTCGTCCGCATGTAGCCCAGTCTATACAGACAGTACTACGAAGCGCGAAAGCTTACTAAACTAACCTTTAGGCCGACCACACAGGGTTCAAAGTCCTCTATAAAGTGATCAGCCGGTTGCAAAATGTGATGAGTTGCAAAAATGTTGATACTCGAACCTGTCGTGAAGAAACGCGTCCTTGCAACATACTCAGATACCTTCTATCTCTAGGCATAGCTAGATCCATGTATGTAAGTAAATGTCACCGGAAAATAATACGAATCGTAATTAGATAAATTGCCTAGTAAATTGATCAACTTGCGGAAAATTATTAACGGCTACGGCTGTTGGAATGTATTATTTTAAGCTAGAACTTTTAGTTAGTTGATCAACTAACATTTGGCGTTTCCTGATATCATCGCCAATGGACCAATTCCTTTTTTTTTATTATAGATAAGCCTTCATTTGGCCACAATCTGATGTAAACATCAGGTGACGATGTGGTCTAAGATGGAGCATGAAGACCTAGAAGATTGCTTCTCCGGACCTCATTACGAAACACGAAAAAATGGTTTCACGCACTGGCCCAGCCCGGAGGGTGGTGACAAGCCGCGGCCGAAGCCTCCCACCAGAGACTGTTCCTAGCACCACCCGGAGGTCACGTGCAAGGATTCAGAGGGTTACCACTTACGGACGACGTCCTGCTAAGTGTATTCTTTCATGCAAACATAACACCCGTAAAATAATACACTGTTACCTGATTGGTGGATGGCAAATTTTTATTTATGTCATCTTTATTAAATTTTAACGTTTTAATAGAAATAAACTGTGAGCAGGCTTTCTGGCGCTTTCGTACGCTCGTACTATAATGCAACCAATCAGCGGCTACTGGTGATTTTACGGAGAGACGTCGTAAATTGTATTGTATCTTAGCACATATTGTTTTGACGAACCCGGTCGAGGCTGCGGACGGTAGCGCTACCACGAGTTGCCACTTACGACGGTTGGAGAAAACATTGTGATTTTTAATGACTAAAATTGAATGTTTATCTGTCGAATGTATGGTATAACAACATGTTGTAATCTCCAACAGTCGTAAGTGTAAAAACGGACGTAAAACGTAAGGATACTAGATCCTCTACCTGAGAGCCGCATCGCTCGGGCGCGCGCCGAGACGACAATTTCACGCTAATCCATTGCGACGTGCTCCGACTGACGGCCGCGCCGTCTCAGATGGATGGACCTATTTGCTGACCCGGCTCACGGTGTTTTGCCATATATCGAGATCAGGATTTTGATTCTCCGCGGTAAACAGTTGTCCTAATAAAGCTGTGTTCTATTCCCTTCTCAACTCAGTAGGTATAAAACATTGAAGCGAACTGTCAGGATAATGTTATTTCCTTGTCAATTTTTGTTTAATTTTTTTTTTAATTCATTTTAAGTTGACCTGTCCATGTATGCTTTGTGCTTCTAAGAAAATAAACGTTTTGACTTTGACTTTTGACCCTATGTCCTTTCTCAGGCGCCCATCGGCGTTACCCGCATTATGAGGACTATTCCCAAGGAATGTTTTGCCCTGAGTATAAAGTTAATCGGCTCAATAGAGCCAGAGCTTACTCCCTAAAACTTTAGAAACTCACAACCCCATTATAACTCTATATACTCAATTCTCAGTAAGTATTTTGGAAACATTAATTATTGGAAGGCGTTGCAAACCGCGACACAGTTTTATACTTCTGCGGCGAGCATCGTCCGTAAGGGGTGACCCTCGGAATCCTTGCACGTGACCTCCGGGTGGTGCTGAGAACAGTCTCTGGTGGGAGGCTTCGGCCGCGGCTTGTCACACCAGTGCGTGAAGCGATTTTTTCGTGTTTCGTAATGTGGCCCGGAGAAGCCATCTACCTTCTAGGACTTCATGCCCTATCTTAGACCACATCGTCACTTTACATCTGGTGAGATTGTAGTCAAATGAAGGCTTATCCAGCATTAAAAAAATCGTTATCTTAAGATATAAAAAAAAAAACTCTGTAGGCCGCTAATGTAGCCGCGCCATAATAATAATCAAAGACGAAATGTTGAGTGAAACTGTACATCGTTAAGTCGAATCGGCAACTGATATCTAAATTATGTCTGTAATAGGAGTAGTTAAATTAGCCATTTACATGAAAGCAGAGAGCTATAATGCCGCGATTTCCCCGCGAGACACCGCCATACACGGATTTGTGAATGTACAAAGGTACAGTCAACAATAACATACTAATAAAATTGTGTCCCATAATACAGGTACAATAAATTTAGTCAAAAGTTATTGAATAAAATATTGTGTGATCAAATGTAATCACTAATTACATTTATTTGGATCCTCAGAATCGTATGATAGTATTTTATTGAATCTTCATTTAAAAATGACACTGGTTATAAATAAAAAATATTTTTAATTGTATAACTCGTTACATACTCATAGTGCAGTCAGCGACATATGCGTATAGAGTAGTCAAAATAATCTGAAAATCATTTAATCGAAATAATAAAAGCAGTAAGAATCATTTTAATATTGTATGTGCCTACAGTGGTCAAAATAATATAGTTATTATTGTTTCACATTTATCTAAGCTGACAAAGATTTGACGCAGACTGTACATCGCTGAAGATGTTTTGAAACGTTGATTTTGATCAGAACTTTCGTCGTTGACTGTACGTAGATACAGATCTGTCGAAAGTGAAACGAAATGAAAGCAACTCGCTCTGTGTAAGTCGTTTACGGCACACTCTAGAGCCGGCCGGAACTGCATGCGCGCACCAAATAAGGAATTACCACCGAATAACTACCTTATTTGTCTGAGATCAGATTGGACAGAATGCGGAGCAGTTTGTAGAGTTATAGTAGACTAGCTGTAGCCCGCGGCTGCGCCCGCGTGCAATTCGAATTGTTATTTCCCTGGACTCAAATTTTTTGCAATGTAGCCTATGTCTTTAACATAGCTGCATAACTAGTGGATACAGTGGATTACCACTGTATCCACTAGTTATGCAACTGCGGCTTTGCTCGCGTAGTAATAGATTTTTCCGAAATAAAAAATAAGTAAGTCGGTATAAAATTTGATCCAAATCGGGGTTCATTTATTATTTATACAGGGTTTGTGAACATGTCACCCTTATAGACTAGTTCTTAATATAATTAAGTTTGAAAACCTCTTTGAATGGGGAAATCGATCAATCCATACTCAATCGAAACTAACTTTTAGGGAGTTTCCGAATACTCCTCTGAAGCCGAAATAACCTTGTTTCATAACTGCACCGTACTTAAATTGACAACATTCATTATATTCACCTATCCAAGTACTGCGCGAAGTTGCTTCACTTTATAAAAATCTTATCGGTAGTATGGGATCCCTCTTATATTGTTTATGGCGTATTTTGAGAGAAATACATGATGCCTCAAATTTAAACTCGGTTTTTGAGAGAGAGATTGAGGGTCCCTTTTTACCCGTTGGGTACGGACCCTAAAAACTAAGCTAAGTTATATCGTATCATCGTTACATAACGCCGTCTTATCGTAATTGTAATTAAAACGTGCATAGAACTGTGCGAGTGAGCCGCGACATCCGCGGCGCTAGCGAGAACTTATGAATGCAGCAATGTGTCGCCGGCGCTGCCTGACTGTTTGTCTACAGCGCTACTGTCAGTTGATGAGATTCTCTTGCTAAGGGTATTATTTTGACGCAAACTATACCTACGAAAATTAATGTAATCGCAGACGCTAACTTAAATACATTACTATTCATTTATTTTCGTTTGTTTTAGGCTTTCCTTATTTCGGCAGTTATTGCCAGACTACAGCTAGGCAGGCGAATTTTCGGTGTTCTGATCCTAGAAGACGCATCTTCTGGCTAGCTTCCCTTGGTTCTGCCCTTGGTCGGACTTAAGACGCCAACGCCGGTGTCCAAGACATATACAATAGTATATTAAGACTCTTGTATATAATAATATGGCTTAAACACCAAAAATCTATTTATGTGTGTATGTTTATGTTTAAGATATTCTTATGTTATTTTATGCGTGCGATAAGTTTAAATGATTCAAAAAGAATGGAAGTCGATAAAAGTAATTCTTTGGTACACATAGAGTACAATGAAATTCATAGTGATTAATAAATGGATTTAAGCTGTGTTTTTGTGGGTACGACTGTGTGTGTGAGTGTATGAGAGAGAGAGCGTGTGTGTGTGAGTGTATGAGAGAGAGAGCGTGTGTGTGTGCGTGTGAGAGAGAGGCACCGACCTGCGGGGACACGCCGAGCATGCGCAGCGAGGGCGGCACGTGCTGTGTGAGAGAGAGAGGGAGTGTGTGTGTGTGAGTGTGTGTGTGAGAGAGACACCTACCTGCGGGGACACGCCGAGCATGCGCAGCGAGGGCGGCACGTGCTGCGTGGCGGCGAGCGGGAGCGCCACGTGCCCGAAGTCCACGGTGAACGCCTCGCACCACACCGCGATGTGCCCGATGTCGAACACGGTCAGCTCCTACATAAACACAATAAACCAGGTAGTACAAAGTAGATAAGATAAAGAAATGCAACTATAAATTAGACCTATGCAAGAGTGAGACGGCAGCGGTGGAAAAAAATGCATTTCGATTTTATTCCATGTCTTACCCCGGGCAGCGTGAGCACTATGGTCTTGTTGTCGTAGCGGCGCAGCGGCGCCTCGGAGCCGTGCTCGTCGGGGATGCGCAGCCCGCGCGCCGACGGCGTCTCGCCGCGCCCCACCCAGAACTTACCCCGGGCAGCGTGAGCACTATGGTCTTGTTGTCGTAGCGGCGCAGCGGCGCCTCGGAGCCGTGCTCGTCGGGGATGCGCAGCCCGCGCGCCGACGGCGTCTCGCCGCGCCCCACCCAGAACTTACCCCGGGCAGCGTGAGCACTATGGTCTTGTTGTCGTAGCGGCGCAGCGGCGCCTCGGAGCCGTGCTCGTCGGGGATGCGCAGCCCGCGCGCCGACGGCGTCTCGCCGCGCCCCACCCAGAACTTACCCCGGGCAGCGTGAGCACTATGGTCTTGTTGTCGTAGCGGCGCAGCGGCGCCTCGGAGCCGTGCTCGTCGGGGATGCGCAGCCCGCGCGCCGACGGCGTCTCGCCGCGCCCCACCCAGAACTTACCCCGGGCAGCGTGAGCACTATGGTCTTGTTGTCGTAGCGGCGCAGCGGCGCCTCGGAGCCGTGCTCGTCGGGGATGCGCAGCCCGCGCGCCGACGGCGTCTCGCCGCGCCCCACCCAGAACTTACCCCGGGCAGCGTGAGCACTATGGTCTTGTTGTCGTAGCGGCGCAGCGGCGCCTCGGAGCCGTGCTCGTCGGGGATGCGCAGCCCGCGCGCCGACGGCGTCTCGCCGCGCCCCACCCAGAACTTACCCCGGGCAGCGTGAGCACTATGGTCTTGTTGTCGTAGCGGCGCAGCGGCGCCTCGGAGCCGTGCTCGTCGGGGATGCGCAGCCCGCGCGCCGACGGCGTCTCGCCGCGCCCCACCCAGAACTTCGCGTCTGTAACCGACCACGCCATCAGCTATTGCTCACCGAACATACTAAACTGACCTGAAAACTTGTAGTAACACATTCAATGTGTGAGATATACTGCTCATGTGTTTATCAGCGTAGGTATGTACATTATGTTCCTTTGTAGGACTATGCCTACGGACCAAAAGCCTTGACCGATTTTTATGATTCATACGTCGATCGATTTTTAGTCGGGCGAGAGTCACGAAAGACATGATGTTAGACAAAATCCAATATGGAGACCTTATGGACGCCATTTTGTAACAATGAAATAATTAAAAGTCAACAAACTTTGTCATGTGTTTTAACATTTTTCGATCCGTCTGACCGTTTACGCTATACTGATTTAAAGTTACGTAACAAACATTGTCACATAATAGGCTTATAACAGTAAAAATTCCCAAAAAGTTAAGTTGCAGTAGTAAAAGAGGCTGAAATTAAGAAAAAAAAATTTTTTGGGTTTACTCGTTAAGAAACGATTTGAGTTATAAGGCCCGGTACGGAAATTTTATGAGGAGTAAAATCAAAAAGTGTAACACGAGAAGTTGAGGCGTTACGTAGAAAGAGACAAACATATATATCTGTAGGATTGAACGTGTAAAAGAATGAGATGGAATACATTACACAGCGTATCTCATTCTCGGGGTCTCCTCTTTGCGCGATACTTCGTAGTTGAGACTACGAAGTATCGCGCAAAGAGGTATTGCTGTATTTTATTTAAATTATTTTGTAACATACTTTATGTAATACGATTTATTGAAGTAATATAAATAATCTGAATAATTACAGATATAATGTTTGTTTCTCTTATCATTTTAGCAGATGCGTTCATTTACCCTTTTTTTCTATTCGATATAATATCATTTTTATAGTTCGTAAGGAGTAAACTCCAATCGTGCGTCGTAGCTGATACACACATACTTTATTTTTATTTTTTCTTGTTTACGCATAATACCGGTAGGATTTGTTTGAATTCAAAATGATTTTGTATCTGTAAAATATAACAACTTTCGCGGACCCTGCAAGTTGAGATGCATACCTACATACGCCGCGCCGTACCCAAGCGATAACAATATAGCACCTCATATTATTTTATGGATTCGTATACTTATTGGTAATGTAGAATTGAATGAGATAATAATGGTTTTATTTGATAATACTTTGGGGAATACCCTTTTCATTATATATAAGAGAGCGTCCCGATTTTAAACGCTAATGGACAGATGTTTGCTGGTATTAACAATAAAATAATTTATATTGCTGGATAATCCACAACACAGACATCTGGCAATATTATAAATAATATAAATATTTAGTTGCACCCGTGCAAAGTCAGAACGGGTTGCTAATGTTGCTATTGGGCAGGTTTAAATACAATTAATGTGTAGGTAGAAATGCTACTGTAATAGGTAACTAATATTTATGTGTAATCAACATCTAATGTGAGTAAACCAACGGGTCAATAAATAACATAATTATTTCTAGTTTTTCTCCTACATAAGTTACAACAAATACGGATGGATGTTGCGACTTTCGATTTCAAATAAACTTGATAACTTTGCGATCTATAAATTACTTTATAAAGAGTATTTCATGTTAATTTAGGCTTATAGAGGATTTAAATGGATAATTATACGTTACTACTCTAAATAAAACTTACATAAACTTAACCATAACAAACTCGAACATGAAGTAAAGCAGAGTCTAACTTCGAAGTATTCTGCCGTCCGATCACTAAAAGGCCGTTAAGTGACATTTCGTCAAATTCGACTTTTGTGTACCACACTAAAACGCAGCTTTTGCTCTATCGCCCAATCTGGTTAAAAAAATTCTATCTTTTGTCAGTGCTGAGATACAGAGACCACCTACACCACTATCTACAGCATTTTTGGGGTTTTCCATAACTAAAATACAGTTACCTCACTTTAAAACACTAAAATACGGTTAAACCAGCTTAGCAAAGTATTTTAGCCTAAATTTTTCGGTTTTATGCAAGCTTATAAAACGGTTACTTATAATGACAATAAAAATAAACCGTTAGCTGACTTTACCTGTGTTTTGATACATTTTAGTACTGCATGGCACACTTGTACTAACGATGTCTAAAACACAGTTTTCTAACAACTTCTTCTCTATAAAAGCGCTAGGTATACTTAGCTGGCGAGTCATTGGAAAACCAATGTAAGATTGAAACATTTACATGACTAAAAGACGGTGACCGTTTTTAAGCTGTGAAACTATTGCAATCACGTGAATAAAAACAAAAATAGAAAACAGTTTAGTGACAATGCAACGCTAGGAAACAGTTAACAGCGAAGCCCCGCACACTCGTCACTAGGACGTCGCGGAAGGAGGTGTGCGCACGATTAGTGCGAATTCCCGCCAGAAATGAGTTCAAAAGCGAGGTAAGTTTTATTTTCTTAAACTCTCATTATTGTTTTTATTACACTGTTAAATAATAATACGACTTAATTAATAAAGTAAGTACATACTTATTCCCTATTATTAGACTATCTTGGAGACTCAGCGAGCGAATGTCCAGCTGAGAAGTAAACCCCGCGGGGTTCGAACCCGCCACTCCCAGAACAAATAGTATAAGAACTATATATTTGTTTCTTTGATCTGCACCGAGATTATGCCACCGTCATCTCCTTGTTGCTCCATGGAAGTAAAGATGTCAAATCCAAACAACGACGTAAACCCAATGCTGTCAGCAATTCTTTCAAAGGCAGAAGATTTTTCATAAGATGATTCGGTGAAAGATAAAAATTACTATCCGAGTGATTAATCCTCAACCGATGACGATGGTGACGACAACCAGTCAAGCGCTAGACAAAAACGCCGTCTCATCAAAGACTCTGGCAACGTAGAACCTCGCCAAGGAAACACATTTAACTTAGAGCCTCTCCAAGAAACGTCTTCTTTGCTGACGGAAGCTGGCTCGTTTTTATCTGCTAGTACCACTGCGGTAAACAATTCTACCAATGAAAACCGAACCGGGGCAAATTAAGAAGTCTGCAAAACCTTTTTTTTAACTACGCTAGGTTTTCATAAAAATAATGATACAGTATTATACAATTCGCTAAATAAAAACCTAGTTGACACGCGGGGATTGCACACCAAGACTGCTCCTTATGACAGAAAGTTGCTGATTGACCACGTGTAATCATTTTACCCCCTTGAGCCCCATTATCGGCGTAAACACGCACCTCTTAGGCGGTATATATATCATGCGATGTAACAATAACATTGATGCACAAAGATTTTTGCCAGAAGTACCCATCGCAGAAGGTTTCTTATGAATTTTACAGGAAGCATATCAAAAAGATGAATATATCATTTGCCAAGCTTGGTAATGAGGAATGCGAACATTGTGAAGCGTATGAGTTACATGCCAAAAATACAAATCACGATGCAAAGAACGTCGTTCCTGAAAACTGTGAAATTTGCACCGCATATGTGTGTCATAGAGAAAAATACAAAAAAGCACGCGATCTGTACGAGGCCCACAAAAAAATAGGACAAACACTTGATAACATACATTATAGTGTTGACCTCCAAAAGGTTATAAGGCTGCCTAGACATGATAGTTTTAAAAGCATTATATTTTGTCCTAGATTAACAACGTTTAATCTTACATTCGCACCTGTAGGTAAAATTACAAATCAGGATAAGCCCCTGGCATGCATATGGCATGACGGCATCTCAGGCCGTAAGCAAGAAGACATAATGAGTGTCTATTATAATTTCATTATTCAATTCCGCGAGGTAAAGAATATAACTATTTGGATGGATAATTGTAGTGCCCAAAATAAGAACTGGCTATTGTTTTCTCTAATGATATATTTGATTAACAGTGACTTGATAGCAACCGAAACAATAACTCTCCGGTATTTTGAGCCTGGTCACAGCTTCATGAGCTGCGATCAATTTCATCATCAGGTTGAGCTGGCCATGAAAAGGAAAGGCAAACTGTATGACTTTCAGGATTTCACCGAATGCGTCGCTTCTGCTAATCTAGGTAGGGTGGATGTAAAAACTATGGCCCCAAAAGATTTATTCACTTTCCAAAACTTTATGTCAGATAGACGTATACAATCATCAACACCAAGAGTGTACCTGAAAGACATAATACAAGTCTGTTTCCAAAGAAATAACCACGACATGCTCTATCAAACCGAAGTAGATATTGATGATTATAAAGAACTGCGATTCTTGACTGACAGATATTTGAAAAATACAGATGTTATGAAACCTGAATTTAAAAATGCACCAAAAGGTATAGAGAAGGCAAGAAAATCTGCTATTATCAATGCGTTAAAAGATATAACGCACAAAATGCAATTCTGGCATGAGATGCCTGAATGTAACTAAAAATTAAGGCATGATAGTTGCTTGTAATATTAATTAAGACTGATCTTTTTAAAGTTATAATAATATTAAGACGTTAGATTTGTTTTGAGAGGGTGAGATTGAGTCTAGTCTTATTAAACAATTCAAGTTTTAAACATGGCCTAATGTGATTGAGGCTATTTTTAGAAAAACGCATTTTAAAATAATATTTATTGAGACTGATTTTATAACTACCTGTGCCATAATCGTAATACATGTTTAATTGTTTTAATAGGAAGAATATTATAATTGATACTATATAATATCATAATAATGGTTAATAAAGGTATAAATATTTTGTGTTATGTAAACTACGTCTTTTAAGTAATCGTTTATGTAACTTTGTTGATTTTTTGTGGTAAGATTAATAACGCAGATCTCTTTTAAAAATAATTAATAAGGTAATATTAGAGATTTATTTTATAATACCTGTACTTTTCTATATTTAAATTGATTACATGTAAACTGGAAGACAATTTTAATTATTAAAACTGGCTATTTTATTTTATTTGACCCTTATTTCCATCTATAACAAGCTTATTCATTTCAGGAAAATTCGGGCTATGCTGTTTATTTGTAATTATATCAATATAATTCAGATTAGTATTTTCACCACTAAAAAACAGTTAGCATGGATTGTTTAACCAACTACTATGTTTTTGTTTTGAAAACACTTTAATTTTAGCATCTCATAACAACAATATAAACAACTTAAGTCCGATAACGTCATTTTCAGAGTTAGGGTTAGTTAAATTTCAATTACTTACTATTCAAGAACACGGCTAAGTAAGTTAGTCGTTATTTAGCTTTGAATTTGTATGTAACTGTTACTAGTTCTAAAATATTCTCGCAGTTACAGTTTGTTACAACTCTTAAAGACGGTTGCACTTCAGCAAGCCGTTTTTATGCATTTTAGATGGTCATATTTTAAAGCAGGTAAGCACAACTAAAACACAAAAACTTAAATTAAAAAATAAACTTTCGTCTTCTAAAGCAAAATAAGGAATAAAATAACAGCTTCAATGTTGATGAATTATTTAGTCTAACAAAGAAATCTGTATGTGTTCCCAATTTTCAGGGACAGTATTTTTTACGTTTTGACCCATACCCACAAATTTGGTTTTATCACTTAGCGACCTTCTAGTGATCGGACGGCAGTATTGAATAAGTGGTGTGAAGTTAGCAGCGCAGTTTATTTGAATAGCGCGAAGTTGGCCACACACAACTTTTCTAATTTCCGCGACTCTTGGATGTGGACTGAAGGATGACACACTACTATGTCAAACAACCCATATGCAAGTTTGGACTCTAAAATGCTAAGATTAAGGTACATTTGGCAATGTCCGTGAAATTCCCGCTTTGGTGGAGCAGTTTTCAGGAAACATTGCACTTAAATGTTCTAAATACATAGTTGGCCGGGTAAAGTTCTGACTCGCCGGAATATTACATTTTGGGAGCCTCTTCATTTAATCATGTGTTTCGTGAAATGTTCTTATTCTTTATGGCCTACCCAATGCCACTTCAAGAAGCTAATTCGTTAGACTATTTTGGTGACCCTCATTTTTCTACGTATCGTATTCGTGTTTGCTCCCCATAAAAAAAGCTCGAGCGACTCTGAGCCTATTTATAAGGCCTGCTATGTATCACCACGTTTCGGATCCATATGTCCAACACACACTGATTCTTTCGTCTTCACGTATTGAGTATTACATATTTACGTAGTCATTTATTATTCTATGGTATTATGAAGGGAAAGACGTGCGAATTTTCGCAATTTTTACACAGAGCATTGCAAATTATGAATCGTTCGCAGGAGATTGTCGGTCTGTAAAACAGGGGGCTCCTAGCGGGGCGCGGAGCAGTTTGGGCCCGTAATAGGCAATCGGTTCGGTAATGGGTTCGTCACCCGGCGCGGCGGAGCTGCCGGCGATGTACTAGCGTTTATTGTTTTACACGATAACACTGTTCTAATACAAGGTTTGTGATTACTGACGCCGGTTATTCATTCAAGTTAATTATATCCTAATTGAAGTCGGATTCCTCTTTTTTTTCAAGACACTAGAATAAAAGAAAAGATTAGATTTCTGCGGGTATAACTGTATATTGAATTGGTTTACTAGGTTATTTTGACAGATTGTAATTATTTTTCAGACAGAACCTTCAATCCACCCGAATAAATAAATAACTATACAATTTTATGTTCTTTCTTCACGTTATACATCACTCAATAATCAGAAACTGAAGCGAAGAAAAATATACAGAATGAAATGAAGTGCAGGTTTTATTTAATTTTGGTTCAAAATAAGTAAATTCAATAAAAATGAAATGATGTACAAAACGTGAAGAGTTATATCGTGCAGTGCAGAAGTAGATGAGTCTGAATGAGTCCTCGCGTGACGGTTAATTACGGGGCAAACGGCAGCCGCACTCCGTCTCGGCGTACTGTAGTAACTGTGTGTGGACGCGGCGGCCGCTGCAGCGAGCTGGCCGCGCGCGGCGCACGGGGAACTACGGTCATTGATCTCACGCTGTTGCTTGCACGCTCATTTATTGGTCCAAAGCCAACATTGGCACGAGTTTCTTTTTGCCCTGGGAGCTGAAGTTTCATACTGCCGCCACACTCACTGCCCTAATGGGCAGAGAGAGTAACTCTAAGCTAACATACGAATGCCACCTAGTGTTACAGGAGGCTTCCAAAAATAACACGATCACCCTTCAGTGGATCAAAGGTCACAGTGGATCATTCGGGAATGATGCAGCAGATGAACTAGCACGGCAAGGATCAGGAAGGAAAGCAGAAGGTCCGTCTCCGTTCCTGCCGCTGCCTTTCTCACAACTGCGCACCTGGATGAGAACTAGAATAAAAGACCTACACAACGATCGCTGGCATAATCTAACAGACTGCCGACAGGCAAGAACAGCAATGCCAGACCTTAACTCAAGGCAATCCAAACGCCTATTAAACCTTAAAAGAACGGACCTTCGAGTCCTGATAGGAACTATCACAGGACACATCACCCTCAACAAACACCTCTATAACATGGGATCCACAGACAGTT
Organism: Gymnoscelis rufifasciata; assembly: GCA_929108375.1. Taxonomy (NCBI): domain Eukaryota; kingdom Metazoa; phylum Arthropoda; class Insecta; order Lepidoptera; family Geometridae; genus Gymnoscelis; species Gymnoscelis rufifasciata. The sequence continues at coordinate 11,556,534 of OV815324.1, forward strand.
CACTCTGCAGAGGATGCCTCAACAAAGACGAAACAGCTGCCCACGTCATCCTGGAATGCGAGGGAGTAACAGCACAGCGACGTGAAATCCTTAAGAACCCAAGGTCACTCCGAGAAGCCTGCGAAGACCCCAGGAAACTTCTGCGCTTTTGGTCGGAGTTGGGCTGGTTACACTAGCGCCCCACTCCACGCACAATGGACCACCTTTGAGTCTAAGTGCGGAAAAACAGGGCCCCCCTAACTAACTAACTAACTGAAGTTTCATACGCACTCCCCAGAACTGTAGCTCTCATCCTAATGGAGGTAATATTAGTAATGAGGAAGATGTAAATCAAATTTTATTCCCCTTTTTCAACACTTACAAAAACTTTAAGCAATAATAAGACTAACTGTGAAAAAATTGTGTTGATATCTCAAAAATTGAATGATTTATAAGCAAATCAATATGGGAACGCGCGAAAACTGATTGCGCCCGTCGAGTAATGGCTGTGACGTCACATCGCCGGTTGTGTTGTCGGGCGCGCGGGCGGTTGCTTAGCTCTGTAAACTTACTTTCGTTCATTTCGATTCATTTGTAATTTTTTTATGAATGGTATACCAACCAACCACCCAACATGGAACCAGGATTTTCACGTGGACAATCAAATAATGTTCCGAATGTCGATTTACTTATGGTTGCGGATTATTTCACAAACCATGCTAAGTATATTATTGCAAAAATCCAAGGGCAAAAACTTGCAAGGTAAGTGTAAATATACATAGTATAACTAGATATTCATCTAAGTAGTTACCTCTGCATTACGTTATTTGTAGGAGGTAGGTTAATAATATTATAAAAGTAAGAAGGAATCTAGGTAAAGTAGGTACCTACCTAAAGGCCTTTATTTCATTTGAGACCAAATGATACTTATTTCTTAAGTAATTAATTACTCAGGTATTCGAAAGTATCGTTAAGTATTAAGTTTTGGTTTTATAATACTGGAGTGATAGGACTTATGCCAATGAAATATACGTAAGTACTACTTATCAAAAAACCTGGTTTAGCCTAGGATAAGGTTACGTGTATATTGATATTTTATGCATAAGTAGGCACAGTCATAGTTTAGTCAGTGTCAGTTCCTACTAGTCTATTAGTGCTATCAGATTGCTGTGGGTTATCGATAAAAAATAATACCCATAATAAACCTGGGGCTCTATATCTGTAACGCTCGACTCAGATTCGTATTTTCAAAAATGCGGCTAGCGTTATGCTGAAGTTTTTCTTTTTACAGAGCTGGACGCGATAGTTATGGAGATAATGCAGTAGGGTATGTTCAGGTGAAAAGACTACACCCGCAGTGCACGGTAAAAGCAAGGGTAACACCTGAACACAAAGTTCGAGCTACAGCATATCATTGTAGGTACATTTGTTTGTGATGAAATTTAAAATGGAATGTGAAGGTCTTGCAGCAAGCAAAGGAGGATGCAAACATACAATGGCGTTGGTTATGTGGTTACATAGACGTAGTGAGGAGCCCGCTTGTACATAAGTAGCGTGTTATTGGATGAAACCAAAACTATCGCAAGTTGGATCGCAGCTAAAATTTATTAAAGCTATGAGAAAAGATATGAGAAATACGACGCAGCCCCGTTCCTCAACAGCACCTTTGGCGCCTAATGACACACCCAACGAACGTTTTCTACAGTCAGTAATAAAAAACAATGGAGCTGGGTATAGATTCTCAGATTCTGACCTACTTTCGTCCAACTGCAGATGTAGATAAAAATATAAATTAAGTAGATTTAAACTGAAAAGTGAAATTTTTGTTTTTTTTTTAATTTCTATTATTCTTGAAAAAAGTTGAAATAAGCACGTTATTTTATTGCTAAATCACATAACTTTAATATTAAATCAGTTTATAAGCGATCTTATATCAAATTCTCAAAAATAATGTTTGTGCTTAGAGAAGCCTGTGAGACTCCACGTCACAGTAGTGTTATGAAAAAAAATGACGTCCAATACTTAAAGGATAATTAAATATTGACATACTCTATAAACTAAACATTTAGTAAAGTAAAAAATATATAGGTAGGTATTTCATATTTAGGTACTCGCATTAAAATGATCTTCGCAACAATGTCGACTGGTTTTTGCAGAACACTTTCTCCCTTCTCATCAGTTTACAACACTTATTTCTCAGCTTTTTGTCGTTGGGCACATGATAAAAGTATTTTTCTGGAGTGCTAACCGTTGTATTCGTACATAAGGGTACTATACAATATCTGTATGGTATTTTTTTCTCCATAATTCCAAAAATATCAATGAAATCTCAAAATTACTGCACGATTTGTTAGCGTGCGGCGGACTTAACCGGCGATGTGACGTCACGCGCTGAGCGGTCGAGTTCGCGCGGATTTTAATAACATCCAACTTTGAATATTCATAGAAAATTCAGTTTTTAAGATATCAAAAAAATTCTTTCACTTATATTTTTAAGATTTAATGTTTGATTTTTATACATTATAAAATAATCACACTCATCTAGCTCATTCAGAGGTTAATGATCATTATGGACAACTGTGGGCAGGGACATTACATGAGAGTCCGTATTCGTTTTTGCTTAATTATAAAATTCATTAAATTATAACAAAACATTTATTTTTATTCACGCTCTTGTTTAACGTTACTACTTCGATTTAATTTAATTTTTGTATTTATTTACAACTGGATTTCTACAGAAACTTGTCAAAAAGTACGCAGGTGTAAATAAATAAATATTTCTGGACAATCCACACAACAACATCTAACACCGTGGTAAGCTCTAAGCTTGTGTTACGGGTACTAGGCATCTGATATACTTAATGTAATATACTTACACAGAGAGTTCGTAAACTATTTATTTATTAAACATACAATTGAACTTACAGAATAGAGTCCACCACATAATTTTTTTTTCTGATAACAATGTCAACAGTAACTATGTATTTATAACGAAAGACAATATAATGTAATCGCATGAGAAAAACTTAAATAATAAGATGTATAGAGTGAGTGAGCCGACTTCAGTGGTCTGTGTCCGGCACTAGCCGCACGCAGCGCGGACGGCTTCTGTCCGCGCGCGCCCCGGTCGGTATCGGTACTCGCATTTACATTGATTTGCATCGAATACAGCTTCAAAAAGGGTCGTAATTTCGAATAAAATTTAAATATCGGGTCGCAATTACGAACTATCAAGTCGTCGGTTCGATGTCTGAATAGTCATCACAGTACAAATCAGTAAAATTAAAAAACAATTTAATGAATATCTGAGTCAAAGGAAACCACATAAAATATCTACTTTATGAATTACAGTCCCCCGCTACTTATGAAAGGAAATTTTAATGTGTTCAAATTGCCCTAAATCTAAATTTTAAATTTAAGAAAAACCCCCGATTAATATGCGTAAATTTTCTTAAAAGTAAAACAACATAATTTTTGTACTGTGCACGCGATGCGCTTTCATTTGATACCCCACTCGAGTATATTTGCAGATTTTCGGTTTTCCTTCCCCACTCTAACACTATAACTTTAAAACGTCACAACCGATTTTCATGAATCATGTCTAAGAACACTCGCGCTAGACTTTCATACAAAAAAAAACAATATAAATAAAATAAAAAATAAAATAAAAATAAAAAAATTTTAAAATCGCTCCATCCGTTCGGGAGCTACGATGACCCAGACAGACACACTGACAGACAGACGGACACGTCAAACTTATAACACCCCTCTTTTTTGGTCGGGGGTTAATAAATTAGGATAAATTAATTACATTCTAATCTTATAGGGTATCTTATAAATGGGGAATTTTAATTTAGGACCTTTTTTATCGAAGAGCAAAAAACCTTCGATCACAACCTCGCAGGATGGTGAGGAGGGCCGCGCGCCGTTTGCAGCTCCGCCGGACTCCTACGTGCCGAAGTGGGTGCCCACTGGAGTTAGACAGAGAGGGTGCACAGACCTGGCGCCTCGCCGTCGTAGGAGAAGGCGGGCAGCAGCAGGGTCTGCGCGTCCACCACCACCACGGGGTCGGAGCGCACGCCGTGCACGCCGCGCAGCGCGCCCGCGCGCACCGACCGCGGCGCCTCCAGACCCCGCGGGATCGACACGTCGCCGAAGTTTACCTGCACAGTGTAACACCATTATTTACTTTTTCTACATAAATTACCTCGCCGTAACACGGTTTCTAACGAGCGCAGGTGTTTATCGTGAAACCTAGAAGATAATAATTATTTCATATTCAGTATATTAAACAGCCGTTAACGGTATCTGAAATATTTTTATCAGTATATTAAACATGGCCCTTAAAACACATGGATTTTTATGAAATGAGCCAGCAGGCCGAGGGGATGTCCGATGCTACACGGTATGGGGCTCAGCGAGGACGACCGTTTAGAACTCGACATTACATGACAATCGTATAACACAGTGCGATAGGACGGTACGATGTGTGCGTGTACTCACGGAGAAGTCGTCGCACCAGACGGCGAGCCAGCGCAGGTCCCGGAGCGTCTTGCCCTCGGGCAGCGGCAGCGCCAGGCCCTCGCCCCGGTAGCGGCGCAGCGGGCCGGCGCCCCCGCGCTCGTCGCGCAGGCGCGCCGCCCCGCTGCCGGCGCCCACGCCCACGGACTTGCCGGTGCCCACGTAGAAGTACGCCGCTAAACAAAATATTCAAACATTTTACTTACGAAACTAACGCTGCAACACTATTCATTTTGAAAACTCATAATATGGAAGGTATGAGTTACTTTAGTTCTCACAACGTTTGAGATCGTCAAAATGTATGTGACTAGTAGGTACCAGACTTCAAAATTCAAACTTGGCCTTTTGATTTTCTTATTGTTTTTATAGCAAACCGTTAGACATCTTGATAGATATTTCAGTGATAAATATCACTTATTTTAAACTACATTATTATATTTTTTAGAGTAAGATAAACAGACACACCCTTACAATATAATTCACCAATTTATTTTAAATATTCTTTTTTCTTACTCCAAGTAGTGTACAAAACCTAAATCGTAAGTTTCCGTTTCCATTATGCCCGATTTACTGGATTCAGCTGAAACTTTTAATGATCCTTCATCCAAAGTGGCTTCAGAACCCCCGTTGAAGTTGAACATCACTTGATTAAACTCTCCAATAATTGAGTGCAGGATTTTATGCGTACCCACTGCTGGGACACGGAGACTTCTTTTTCACAAGAAAGATATTTATTCACCACAATGGCCAAGTACGGGAGGGTAAAAGTCGCATGTCCTTTTAACTCTTCAAAGTTATTTCTTTATTCTAGGGCTAAACCCGAATAAGGACAGAAATCTAAATAGTACCTTATTATTTAGATTTCTGTGTCTATTAGCCATGGAGAGTTAATAGCAATCGGTTATTATTTTCCTAAACTCCACCTAAACATCTCACTGCTATATTCCTATGCCGAATTTACTGATTGATGGTAAATATCCCGTTATAAATCAAAGTATTGTTAAAAACCATTATAGTTAGAAAAGCCCTCGGAATGTTTCTAAATCGCAACTTTGCGTTGACACTAACCCCGTTTTGGATTCAACTGGATCAGCTAAAATTTGAAGTGGCTGCAAACCCCGTTCAAGTTGTGGACACCACTTGATTACGACCATCCATTATTTTACGCGGTCGTTTGGGCCCAACAAGTGGGCCCGGGGACCAAACGACACTGCAAACGTATCGGCCACGACACGCAAGACCAGCGTTCGGCACAACAACGATTAATTGTATATTCATGAGATATATAGTAATATCATTAGTGGAGGATTTTCTACTTTCTCGTGTAAAGATAGATCCAATTGAACTGTCTCATTACGTATTCTAAATTTTATGATTACAATAAACTTCGGTAATACGTTTTATCATTTTGTAAGTACATACATCTTAGTGAGAAACAATATAACTATTAAGAGCATGAATAGTGGAATTCATCTTCACCCTAATAAGGTTCCCACTGCTGGGACACAGGGACTTCTCTCTTGACGAGAGAGATTAGGCCTTAATTCACCACGCTGGCCAAGTGCGGGTTGGTGAATGTCACATGCCCTTCAAACTCTTTTAAAGTTCTCAGAACATGCCGGTTTCCTCACGATGTTTGCCTTCACCGTTAAAGCACGTGTTTAAAGCGCACATAAATTTCTCAAGAAGAAAAATCCAGAGGTGCGTGGCGGGGTTTGAACCCACGACCTTCGGAATTAAAGTCGAGTGTCATCCCACTTTAGCCAACACGGCTTGAATAGTGGAATGAGACAATGATATTCGACAAAGCATTCCTTGCTTTGAGCCGTGTTGGAGCCGGCCGTCCGCGGCGGAGCGCACCTCGGCTACGCACCTACATAATGTACGTACCTCCTGACAGGGTCTCACTCAGGGCGCGCCCGCGGCATCTCTCTTAGGTACGGAATATTTCAGCGCTGTAAGATCTTATTTATGAGAGCCGCGGTGAACAGTTACCAGCGCAGCCACGTTTTAGTGAGACTAGCCTTGGGAAGAGTTATTCAAAGGGAGGACAGTCATGAGTTTCGGCAAACCCCTTCTCGTGTCTACATTAGCACCCCTATTAACGTGCCCACAGCTGGGACACGGGGACTTCTCTTGACGAGAGAGATTAATCGTTAATTCAACACGCTGGCCAAGTGCGGTTGGTGAATCTCACATGTCCTAAAAACTCTTCAAAGATCTCCGAACATGCCAGTTTCCTCACGATGTTTGCCTTCACAGTTAAAGCGTGCGTGTTTGAAGAGCACATTTTATTATTCAGAAAGAAATATTCTGGGGTACGGGGGACTTGAACGCACGACCTCCGGAATGAAAGTCGAGCGTGGTTGAAAACCAAGCCGACACGGGTTTAACGGGCATGCACGCCGGCAGTCAGCAGGAGTGGACTCACCGGGCCCCTCGCCGTCGTAGTGGAAGTCCTGTATGTAGAGCGTGCGCGCGTCGACGGCGAACACGCGGCCGCGGACGCCGTGGTGCAGCTGCGAGAGGGCGCCGATCTCGCGGCCGAGGTACTGCGACCCCGCGCCCGCGCCGCCCGCTAGCTCTGCTAGTGAAGGGGGGAGCATGCAGGCAGTCAGCAGGAGTGGACTCACCGGGCCCCTCGCCGTCGTAGTGGAAGTCCTGTATGTAGAGCGTGCGCGCGTCGACGGCGAACACGCGGCCGCGGACGCCGTGGTGCAGCTGCGAGAGGGCGCCGATCTCGCGGCCGAGGTACTGCGACCCCGCGCCCGCGCCGCCCGCTAGCTCTGCTAGTGAAGGAGGGAGCATGCAGGCAGTCAGCAGGAGTGGACTCACCGGGCCCCTCGCCGTCGTAGTGGAAGTCCTGTATGTAGAGCGTGCGCGCGTCGACGGCGAACACGCGGCCGCGGACGCCGTGGTGCAGCTGCGAGAGGGCGCCGATCTCGCGGCCGAGGTACTGCGACCCCGCGCCCGCGCCGCCCGCTAGCTCTGCTAGTGAAGGAGGGAGCATGCAGGCAGTCAGCAGGAGTGGACTCACCGGGCCCCTCGCCGTCGTAGTGGAAGTCCTGTATGTAGAGCGTGCGCGCGTCGACGGCGAACACGCGGCCGCGGACGCCGTGGTGCAGCTGCGAGAGGGCGCCGATCTCGCGGCCGAGGTACTGCGACCCCGCGCCCGCGCCGCCCGCTAGCTCTGCTAGTGAAGGAGGGAGCATGCAGGCAGTCAGCAGGAGTGGACTCACCGGGCCCCTCGCCGTCGTAGTGGAAGTCCTGTATGTAGAGCGTGCGCGCGTCGACGGCGAACACGCGGCCGCGGACGCCGTGGTGCAGCTGCGAGAGGGCGCCGATCTCGCGGCCGAGGTACTGCGACCCCGCGCCCGCGCCGCCCGCTAGCTCTGCTAGTGAAGGAGGGAGCATGCAGGCAGTCAGCAGGAGTGGACTCACCGGGCCCCTCGCCGTCGTAGTGGAAGTCCTGTATGTAGAGCGTGCGCGCGTCGACGGCGAACACGCGGCCGCGGACGCCGTGGTGCAGCTGCGAGAGGGCGCCGATCTCGCGGCCGAGGTACTGCGACCCCGCGCCCGCGCCGCCCGCTAGCTCTGCTAGTGAAGGAGGGAGCATGCAGGCAGTCAGCAGGAGTGGACTCACCGGGCCCCTCGCCGTCGTAGTGGAAGTCCTGTATGTAGAGCGTGCGCGCGTCGACGGCGAACACGCGGCCGCGGACGCCGTGGTGCAGCTGCGAGAGGGCGCCGATCTCGCGGCCGAGGTACTGCGACCCCGCGCCCGCGCCGCCCGCTAGCTCTGCTAGTGAAGGAGGGAGCATGCAGGCAGTCAGCAGGAGTGGACTCACCGGGCCCCTCGCCGTCGTAGTGGAAGTCCTGTATGTAGAGCGTGCGCGCGTCGACGGCGAACACGCGGCCGCGGACGCCGTGGTGCAGCTGCGAGAGGGCGCCGATCTCGCGGCCGAGGTACTGCGACCCCGCGCCCGCGCCGCCCGCTAGCTCTGCTAGTGAAGGAGGGAGCATGCAGGCAGTCAGCAGGAGTGGACTCACCGGGCCCCTCGCCGTCGTAGTGGAAGTCCTGTATGTAGAGCGTGCGCGCGTCGACGGCGAACACGCGGCCGCGGACGCCGTGGTGCAGCTGCGAGAGGGCGCCGATCTCGCGGCCGAGGTACTGCGACCCCGCGCCCGCGCCGCCCGCTAGCTCTGCTAGTGAAGGAGGGAGCATGCAGGCAGTCAGCAGGAGTGGACTCACCGGGCCCCTCGCCGTCGTAGTGGAAGTCCTGTATGTAGAGCGTGCGCGCGTCGACGGCGAACACGCGGCCGCGGACGCCGTGGTGCAGCTGCGAGAGGGCGCCGATCTCGCGGCCGAGGTACTGCGACCCCGCGCCCGCGCCGCCCGCTAGCTCTGCTAGTGAAGGAGGGAGCATGCAGGCAGTCAGCAGGAGTGGACTCACCGGGCCCCTCGCCGTCGTAGTGGAAGTCCTGTATGTAGAGCGTGCGCGCGTCGACGGCGAACACGCGGCCGCGGACGCCGTGGTGCAGCTGCGAGAGGGCGCCGATCTCGCGGCCGAGGTACTGCGACCCCGCGCCCGCGCCGCCCGCTAGCTCTGCTAGTGAAGGAGGGAGCATGCAGGCAGTCAGCAGGAGTGGACTCACCGGGCCCCTCGCCGTCGTAGTGGAAGTCCTGTATGTAGAGCGTGCGCGCGTCGACGGCGAACACGCGGCCGCGGACGCCGTGGTGCAGCTGCGAGAGGGCGCCGATCTCGCGGCCGAGGTACTGCGACCCCGCGCCCGCGCCGCCCGCTAGCTCTGCTAGTGAAGGAGGGAGCATGCAGGCAGTCAGCAGGAGTGGACTCACCGGGCCCCTCGCCGTCGTAGTGGAAGTCCTGTATGTAGAGCGTGCGCGCGTCGACGGCGAACACGCGGCCGCGGACGCCGTGGTGCAGCTGCGAGAGGGCGCCGATCTCGCGGCCGAGGTACTGCGACCCCGCGCCCGCGCCGCCCGCTAGCTCTGCTAGTGAAGGAGGGAGCATGCAGGCAGTCAGCAGGAGTGGACTCACCGGGCCCCTCGCCGTCGTAGTGGAAGTCCTGTATGTAGAGCGTGCGCGCGTCGACGGCGAACACGCGGCCGCGGACGCCGTGGTGCAGCTGCGAGAGGGCGCCGATCTCGCGGCCGAGGTACTGCGACCCCGCGCCCGCGCCGCCCGCTAGCTCTGCTAGTGAAGGAGGGAGCATGCAGGCAGTCAGCAGGAGTGGACTCACCGGGCCCCTCGCCGTCGTAGTGGAAGTCCTGTATGTAGAGCGTGCGCGCGTCGACGGCGAACACGCGGCCGCGGACGCCGTGGTGCAGCTGCGAGAGGGCGCCGATCTCGCGGCCGAGGTACTGCGACCCCGCGCCCGCGCCGCCCGCTAGCTCTGCAACGACACACACCACCACACATTACATATACATATGAGGATATTATTGTACCTACAAGTGACAAATAATAATAAGTTTTTTCATTATAGCATCGGGCGAGATTATTACGGGATTATAAACTGTTGAGCACATATCTTTTTCGAATAGCGCTTCCTATTTAAGAAGAGGGTTGTCGTATTCCTATATAGAAATACTAGCGGCACGCCCCGGCTTTGCACGGGTAATTATTCAATATTGTTTCAAAATTATTCGAATTTTTCTCGCCGTAAAAACCATACTTACACTCCAACGAACATTAAAAAAAATGAATTGGCTAAATTGGTATAGGCGTTGTTGAGTTATGCGCTTAGCAACACATTTTGCGATTCATTTTTAACCCCCGACAAAAAAAGAGGGGTGTTTGACGTGTCTATCTGTCTGGGACATCATAGCTCCCGAACGGATGAAGCGATTTCAACTTAGTTTTTTTTGTTTAAAAGGTGAGTCTGGCGCGAGTGCTCTTAGACATGTTTCATGAAAATCGGTTGTGCCGTTTAAAAATTGTGGGGGTTAGAGTGGGGAAGGAAAACCGAAAATCTGCAAAAATCTCGAGTGGGGTATCAAATGAAAGCGCATTGCGTGCACATTACACATTATTATGGTGTTTTACTTTTAAGGAAATTTAAGGATTCGAATCGAGGGTTTTTCTTATATTTTAAATTTAGATTTATTATTTATAAGAAGATTAAGGTAAGAGAAAACATACTATTGATTGCAATGCTCAAATTGGTGTAACCGACAACAAACATAAACTTGGTTCGGGTCAATTGGTGTAACGTTAGTTTTTTGAAGAAAGTTGGTTTTATATTGGTGTATGTGTGGTTATAATTTTTCGTTCAAGCTAAGAATTAGTGTAAGAGCAATGCTGGTTTGCCAAGATACATACACCAACTTAACCTTCTTCGGTCATAGGAATACAACAATTCGACTTATGTAAATGGATCACATACCTACTCAGTTACAACATAATTTCGACGGAAGTCTGCAAAATTCACAGTTAAAATGTGTAGCGAAACTGTATTTTTTTAAAGCTAGAATTCTATTATTATGCTATTCAAAAGAGAAAAACTGTATACTCAACTTATTTTACGTGTTTTGGTGGTTAACCCAATTGAACCTGCATCTATGCTATATGCTAGGGTTTAGTTCTGAAAATAACTTTTTAAATGGGATTAGTTACCTGTTAACGAATTATTAACTACTAACTAAGCGACAAAATATTATCAAGCGACAATTTTTTTATTTCCGCACACGACCATTCTGTATGGAGCCGACGCGGCAGATTATTTCAAAGTCAAAAGTCAAAGTCAAAACGTTTATTTCATTAGAAGCACATAGCCTACATGGACAGGTCAACTTATTAAACAACAACTTTCTTAACAACTTTTTTTTTAACAACTTTCGTGATCTTAACCCGAATCCCGTATCTCCGTGCCCGAGTGACGCCTGCCACTCCACAACGCATAGTTAGCCGCCGAGCAATTATTAAAAAAAAAATTAACTCGTGATATCTTTTCAATGGAATGTCAAAATCTAATAATTCAAAAATTTATTTTGTTAAGGATTAATACCAAGATACAAATAAAGAGCCTTTTCAAACAGTGGTATTTTAATTTTTTTATATAAAAAATCGCTTATTTTCACAAAACTATAATAGTTAGAGATATGATGTACCGACGTTTTTTGTAGATAATGATAAGTTCTACAAAGTTGTATTACATCACTTTGTTATATATGCAATAGTTTTCGCAGCATTCGCGATTAAAGAAAGATTTTAGGTTTATTTAAAAAAAAAATCGTTTAGTGTCACAAAACTATAATAGTTAGAGATATGATGCATGGACGTTTTTGTAGATAATGATAAGTTCTACAAAGTTGTAATACCTCACTTTGTTATATATTCAATATTTTTCGCAGCATTCACGATTAAAGAAAGATTTTAGGTTCTTTTTTTTCACCATGGGTTACATTATCGGAGTTTGGTAAGAAATCATATTATTTTTGAAAACTAAATATAGCCTATGTCACTCAGGGATAGTGTAGCTTTCGAATGGTGAAAGAATTTTTTAAATCGGTGCAGTAGTTTCAGAGCCTATTCGAGACAAACAAACAAACAAAAAATCAAACCTTTCCTCTTTATAATATTAGTATAGAAATCGCCACTTAGACATAAATATAATTATGTACCTATATTATTCTATATACCTATAGTTAAGTCGTAACGTGTGGTCGGTAGCAGATAGGGTCGGTCGTGACTGTGTCGTGTCGTGTCGTGAATGTCGGAGGCTCGCCTTGGGCCACATCCACATCTCTATGCCTGCGCTACGTGCCGTCATAAATCTTATAGCTGCATACACCCGCTTTAATGATCATTGTCTTGCATTTAAATAAATATATTTGAGGCAGCAAAAAGCTAATTGAGCCATTAGGTAGGTATATAATTTTTTTTTCCTTTTTCTACCTCTACATCTAGGTGTATCCTTATGTTATTTCGGTTTTCATTATTTTTACTTTAATTGATGTCAAATATGAGTACTGGATTTATTTTATTTTAATTTGAACTAATAGTAGTTTGAAGCTATAATAGCTATAATATATTAATGCAACTAATTATATTGGGAACAGGGTAAGTAAATATTCTCAATCGCTAAGACCCGTTGCCGTGGTGTAAAAAATACAGATAATCGAGGTGGAGGTCACCATCAATTGTGAGGTAGATAACTAGCAGACCCGGTCCGGCTTTGCACGGATATTAAAACCTTCCTCTTGAATCAATCTAACTATTGCTGAAAACCGCATAGAGATCCGTTCAATAGTGTTTGAGTTTATCCCGAACTAGAGACAGGCAGCGGAACAAATTTATAGTTGATTTATTATGTAGTTCCTTTACGATGAGAGCGGGCCGCAATATATCGAGGTTATATTAATCGAATCGAGTGCAATATTTAATTACACATTAAGTAAATAGGCAATTCATTTATTAATGGGTTCGAATATCGCAACGCGCGAGCGTGAGAGCCGAATGCTTACGACACTAGCCGAACGCCTCCGAGGACTCCTATTCCATCAATAACATCATCATCACAGGTACAGTGTAGTAGCGGTTGTTACGATTGGAAACTCTGCGCATCCATCACGGATCTGCAGCTTATAAACCTTAAACGGCTGCATGAGGTACCCACTAGAAACGCAAACTCATGCATAAGTCTGCCGCTGCACGGCGTGGAGGTAATTTTCACCAGATTTTCCCAAACTACCGAGTTTCTGTTATGAAAGTACAAACTGCGGATTTAGCAACATCACAAACGAGAGCGTAGAGAATGACTTTTGCTTCCCACAAGTTTTTATTTCCTCGTTCCGCTGCACTTTCGAGAGCACGCTAAAGATCACTTCTCTGTTGCCTACTGATGTCGTGTTCTGTAGGCTGCAAGCGCACAAAATATTGTAGATGCCAACAAGTATTTACATTATGTAGGTAGCTTGTGAATGCAAATGGCGAATCTCAGAAAGTTCGCGAGAAAGTGACCCCACATCACGGTTCCAATTCGAAACTTTACGCATTATTACAGAGATTAATCAATAGCCTTAAATTATATATGGTCTTTAGAGGCTCAAGTCCAGGAGTGGTCCTTCTATGGCTGAAGAGAGTTTTGAATATAATAATTTATTACAACTCCGTATAAAGCCATGCCACCTCTAGTACAGATATAATTTAAGCTTTAAGACAATCTTTTCTAAGCCATAGTATATATTTTGAAACTTTAAACTATGAGTATAGTATGCGATCTAAAAAAGCCAGTATTTTAAGCGCCTAATGAAGGCGCTGCAACGGCCAGCAGGGTACACATTGTGACATACATATACACTACTTATCTATGTGTAAACACAGCAATAAAATAATTGAGTAGGTACCTATTGAGGTTATTTACCATAAAAAAAGAAAGCGCAATACTCTTAATTAATGGCGGTTATGTTTAGGGATATGTTATGTTAATTAGAATGAAGTGTTGCCTAAGTGACCATGGAGATTTGAAACATTTTAGAAACTTGTAAGCAATTAAGGTGAAATGGTTAATGAGCGGTTGAACTTGGTCAACCGCCGCGGGTTCCCGTCCGCACATGATACATTACTACATTAGTGGCTCTTCGAAAGACGAAAGTGTTCTACTCGACTTTATACCTGCATGCTTAGAATATACATTGTAATTGTATTGTACATTGTAAACAGTGCTGGCGATTTCGGGTCATTCTCCACGACTCTAAATTTAATGTTTTCTGTAGAACTAAATCCGTCGTAATACGACGTGTACAAAAAAAACATTGATTGTATATAAATATGAATACAATCAATGTTTTCAGCGTATGTCCAACTTACGGACGAACTAAAATTGAAATGGTGATAATGAGATAATTATTGTACTCGTAGCAAGACGTGAACAGAAAAAACCTCCAAAACCTTACCTTTACCTTTCTTTACTTACGAAAAGTAAGATCACAGATACAATCTTATTTGACATTTTTAAATCAACAGTAGGTACCTAAATAATAATGAAAATTCTATACGATATTCTGGGTGTTCAGTGTTGGAATGAATGGCTTGCCCAGAGGACAAAAATTGGTCCATAAATCTGAAGACTACAAGTCGTAACTATCCTCACCGAACTCAACATACGTAACAAACACGACAAAGGCATGTACAAATACTGCAATAATTATGACCTTTTTCATTAGAATTGTCGTGCAAAAATGTAATCTTTAAGAGATGTTCTCATAATCACCGGTTATCTAACAATAAGGAACGATGCGACAAAGAGCAAACAAAGACGAACTCGGTGCATGCCGGGCAAAGTAACGACTCGCGGTCGGTTACGTAACGGACACGTAACGGAGCTAAGTAGGCCTCCACTTGTTCTGGTGACTGCTAAAGTTCAGCTGATGAGCAGCCTCCGGTCCATTGTCCGATGCGGAAATGTCAAAATTATCAAAATGCCGTAAGTTATGAATGTAAACCTACTAATGAGGTAGTTATTTAAACCTTCGTCGCATAGGTCAGTGCAGTTTGTTATTTAATGACTTTTATGTGAAATGAAAGTAATGAATGCCAAAGGTTTTCATAAATGAATGTATGTATTTTATGGTGCAGCGGTGTGTATGTAGGCACCTCGTAACATTCGTATGTAAAGAGACTACGTCGGTATTTGCATTGCGCAACCCGCCCGGTTCAGCTCAGATTTGAATTCACCTAGGTAGGTAGGTAGGTACTTATAGCCTATAGCCCTTCGATTGGTATCGGCAATAACGCGAGTCTATCGGTATAAAGAGTCCTTTACATAGTGATTTCGAAACTGAAAACATTTTAAATTAAGGTAATCGTACAAGAACTAGAACAGTCTTTAGTGTCGTAATATGGGGTACAATTATGAAGATGAAGTAAAGGAATGTGTGTGGTTGCGATTGTCACTTGTCATGATTTTGAATATTAGTTAGGTATAAGCAGAAAACAAGTGACTTTAGCACCAACATTTAGGTAGACAGACGACAAATAAACGATACTCAAGAAAAATAAATTTAGTTGTGGTTGGATTAGCAGCAGATTTTAGATAACAGGTAGGTATGTAGGGGATATAGATGATTATAATTTAGATTAACCTTTCCTGTGATTAGCACCCGATCTGGGCTACCCCAGTCAACTTATTAGGCAGGTACCTACTTACTAGGCGCGGATACGAAGCATAGCGGCTTAAAATACCATCAAGGTTTTGAGAAAAGTCCTTAGAATTGTAATTTTCTTTAAATAACTAACAATGGGTTCATGTAATGGCAACCGACTTTCATACGAAAGTTTAATTCTAAGGCAAAGATTCTGTATTAGCTAAATTGCGATTTGATGTCAAAGGGCTCTAACTCCGCGGATGAATATGATTAGGAGGCGCGGGAAGAATTCCTCCAGAGTACTCCGCGGTTGATGTAACTTCATCTGCATAATGAAGGGCGGCTAACGGGCGCTCGTTAGGGCGGGCGGTTCCCGAGCATAGGCTCCCCGGAGGCTTCACAGAACTACGAGGAATTTCTTTAGTACAAGTATTATACTTCAGTCCACATGGCCTTTATCAGTAGTAAAGGCCCCTGTGCCCTCTGGCTAGTGAGACCTCTGTGCGCTTTGTATGAGCCAAACAGTGGTGCTACCACAAGAACAAGCATATGTTTTTAAAGAGAAGTGACGTTCATGAAATAAGGAAAAATACTCATTCCGACAGACTAAAATAAATAATAGTTTAAAAAAACTAAAAAACACGCTTTTTATAGAAAACCGAACTAAAAAATAGAAAATAAATTTTAATGAATTTAAATTAAGAAAATAGTGTTAAAATTTTCAATGAATATAAATAAATTCATAATAGTGTGAATAAAAAAAATAATTTAAATTATAAAAAAAATTTAATTAATTTTCTTACCTTATCGACTATTGATGAAAATCATATAAATTAACAAAAATCATATTTTACAAATTGAAAAATGGAATAATTTTATCAAATTAGTGTATTGTCATCGGTCCTCAATAAATCTACAAAGTTTGAACGAAATCTGGCCGTTTAAAGTGGGTCAAAATCGCGCCCAAAGAAGTCGGTTACAAACAGGTGCAGTTAATATAAAGCGTGTAAAAACTAGGCAAATCATTTATGGGTAACTGTACATACGCTTTTATAATAAGATTCCTCATAATGTTAAAGAGCTTTCTATTAGAAAATTTAAATTATTTACTTAGAGAAGTCTCATGCAAAGGCGTATTACACTATAAATGATGATACTGCTCTAATTATTCTGGTTCATAATATTCATAACGCTTTGATTCCATTAATTAGTTCCATTTGAGATTTTGAGTAAATATACTGCAAACTCTCAATCCCCATCGAGTTAAATTTAATTAACACAGAATCGTATTTTTGAATCTACACAGTTACACATAACTGAACTGTCAAAATTATGCTATTTTCTTGATAATTCGTTATTTTAATTAAATTTCAAGTTATAGACCTGTCCATGTATGTGCTTATGGCACTAAACATTTTCACTTTGATATTTACATTCAATTGCTCTCCGGCCAGACTACTCGGTACACACTAGACACATTTGCCGGATTCAGTTGTAATTATATATATAGTGTTAATGTAACAGTTGTAATTTCATTGTGTTTCCTGCGGCGCAATAACCCGGTTAGAATGTTCTGTTGCGACAGGCGCTAGGCGGCTGTCTAACTTCCCGTCGATGCGTCCACACTCTCTGCGCGGCTGCAGGTACGCATAGAGGTACGTACCTGGACAACGTAATCACGCATACATTTTAATTTGTATCCTGAGGCTCAGATTATGTATAACGCAATTGTGGTTACAAGTCCGAGAATACATCAGATATCGACAAAATTTACAGTAAATCTACCTTAGTAGGTATACCTACTAGCTTTTAACGCCATTGCTCGTGTTTTATGACTTTTCGAGCAGGAACAAGGTAAAAAGTAGTCGATAAATTGGCTAACTAACACTGAAAGAACTTTTCCCGTAGTTCCGGAGATACGCGCGTTCAAACAAAACAAACAAACTCATCAGCTTTACAATGTTAGTATAGAAACTGTAGTATATTTATTTATTTAGAAGTGGTGATAAGAGGCTGTCAGATCTGGATCGCGCATGTCCAGCGGCCGGTCCATCACTTTCCCTCGCGCGTCACCGCTCTCGCCGCCGCCGGCGCCGCCCGCCACATACCACACTACGGAGGGGACTTTGACTTTCGTTGTATTCGTTTATAACCAATGACACGACTTACAAACAGAATGTACTTTCAAAAATATGTTACATGTGGGATGCTAAAGTTCGATATTAAAGAAGTACCTATGGCATACGTTTCCGAATTTTAATGACATCTTTCTTATTACTTGACAAATATACAAAGCACCTGACGCTGCTTCAATCATCTATATAAATAAAAATGAATTGTTGTTCGTTAGTCTGATTAAAACTCGAGAACGGCTGAACGGATGTATCTTATCATAGTCTTGAAATGTTCGTGGAAGTCTAGGGAAGGTTTAAAAGACGAGAAAAAATATTTCCCGTAAATTTTTTTTTAATAAAACCCCGTGCAAAGCTGGTGCGGGCCACTAGTTTAATATAAAATAAACTGGACAAAGCTTGCGTGCACTTTGGTAATTATATAATTACCGAGAGTAGTCGGACATGCAAACTTCAAGATTTTACCTGTTTGCGAAGCACTTGCACAGACATCGTTCGCCAGAGCAAGTTGCTTAGGTTGTTATTAATCATCTTATAGATTTTAAGGTATTGTTATACATAGTTAATATAAATACAAATATAGGTGGGAAGGTAAAAAATGCCGAGGCATAAAGCCCACCTATTGCTACAATGTTAATATTCATATTTCACACACACACACACAAATAACAGCTGTCTGTAACAGAAATAAAACCTAGGTATGTATTTTGGGTTATTAACAAAACGCTCAAACGGGTTATTAATGGATCGCAAAACGACTGCAATAGCATCAATTTCAAATTATCTTGTAAAGTTGTAGTGAATCGACTTGCCCAAGTAAACACCAGATGATGATTATCTCAGCGCAAGTTAGACTGTACAAGAGCATCGCCCGAGCGGAGCAGTGTAGGTATCGCCGGCCGTTCCGCTACCATTTTGCGCAGAATTCTTCAACTTCCACGTAAAAACTAGTCCGCGCTGCCGACAGGACGCCGCCTGTTACGCACTTAGCTTACTGTTACTTAACGGAGAAAACATCCGCCCGGATGCTGCGGACTATTTGCTAATAGCTCTAATGTATTATAATAACCTACATCACAAAAATATGAGAAGTTTTCTCATAACATTTTCCGTTAGCAATAATTTTCTAAATCGGTATAACTATTTTGCACGGACATTTTATATTACAAGCTTATTATTTTTTTTTTTTGCTCTTTATATTTAATTACTCAGTATAATTCAATTACGGGAGAGGCCTTTGGCAACCAACGGAATCATATTTTTTTGTAAAAAATTATGGAAAATGAATGATTATGTACTTGTATTTTTTGTACTTTTCATAACATTTTATATAGAGAAACTATCAAGAAAATGGACAGCAGCATCTATTTGAACCACCCACAATAATACTCCGCAAGACAACTCACCTGCCAATATGGTTGCCAAGCGTGGCGAGTAATGGAAATATCTCTCTCTCTCATTGTGATTGAGAAGCCCTTCCTACCACCGAAAAGAACGAAACATTTTTAAATTAACGGGAACGACATAACTCCTTCTGGTTACATACAAGCTACACCTTTGTACATTGAAGGACACCTAGCAGCACCAATTAGCCGCACACAATGGCCGTCGCGTACGATAACAACAAGAACACAAGGAACAAGACGGGCTGCGCGCACAATCGCCGTTGTGGCGAACAAAAGACGTGAACGGGCGCAAAAACGACGCAGGGGCCGCCTAGCCGGCCGTGGACCGCTCCTAAGGACACTAATGTCTTGAGTCTTATCTGTCAAATGTGTACCGAACACAAAATCACACCACACAGTCACACCTCCGAAAGGGTTAATCTGAAAACCAGCGTTGCCCTGAACCCGTCACAGGCTCGGGGCAGCACATAGCTGAGATTAATCCTTTTTTGGTTCACAATCTGCACATCACCTGAATACGTAGGTACCCTACCTATAACTAAGTGTGATATTATGTAATGATGTATTGTTTTAGTGCTTTAATGTTAAGTTTTTAGTGTTGTACCTATCCTTAATTATTATTTTTGTAATCTTTATTCTGTGTGTGCGTTTATTTCTGTATTTTCTTTTTCTGTAATGTGCTGTTGTGTCCAAAATAAATGTTTTTCTATTTCTATTCTATTTCTAAAATATTGGTTTAAAAATCTTTTAACTTGATGGTCTGCATTTTATACAGTGGAATAAATTTGAAGGTATTACTTTTTATCAGTCACACATTTTTATTAATTCTATATTTCAGGACAATCCACACAACATTTAGCCCCGTGGTAAGCTCAATGCGTGAGTGTACTAGACATCTAATAAGCTTAATGTAATGGACATAAAGATATTTTTTATTATAAATATTAAACACCCAGACAAAGGTGAAAATGATTGCAGAACATACAAACACTTGACCCCTCAGTGGGAATAGAACCCGCTACCTAATGTGCCGCAAGTGGACCTTTGCCCACCGCGCCACTGGTACAATCTGTCGGAGTTTTGTCAAGTATTTTAAACTAGCTTTTGGATTTTTCATAAGTAAGTGTTATTATTCTTCGCATTTGTAATAATCTTTAGGGTTGTCCGTGCGACTGCAAGACGACTACATAAATAAAAGGTATTTTGTTTAGTCCGTCTGGTAGCCCGTCCAAACATTCCGGAGTGGGGGCTTGTTTTTTAATTTTTTATTATAATAATAATTAAGCCTGCGAAATTTAGTAAAAATTCGCATTAAAGCATGACGTCACGCAAATTTTTAAAGCACTGTCACGTCTTGAATTTTTTGTTTGCAGGAATAAAGTAATAATTTGTTTAAGTTTGAGTTGAGCTCCTACAGCCAGGGTCCTTCAAAAGTTTATACACCTATTCTTTTAAAAAGAAACACTTAGGTAAATTAAAAATTACAACAAAATAAAATTGCAAAAAGTTTCAGTCACAGCGGTCACCCATTTAATTACTGACCACGCTCAACGTTGCTTAACTTTATACCTAGATGAAAGATAAATTGCTGTTTACGATTTATAAAGCATTAAATAAACTTCTAACGTGATCTCGTTGAAACCAATCTTCGGTGTTATGTACACCGGAAATTGGTCGTATATTTATTTTAGATTTTCATTAAATAAAACATAAATAATTTTTGAAGAGCTATACACATATACCCCTCGCGTATGGTTTTCATGAAAGAAATATTTTGAGTTTCAGTTCTAGATAAGTTCTCCCAAAATGTATTGTTTACCACTTAATTAAATTACGACCTACTGAGTTTCATTATCACAATATACCTATATGATGCGACTGTTGTCGCATAATAAGGTCTAGCCATGATAACAACGCGATGAACTTGTGTGATTGTAAAAATACACAATAAAATTATTTGATAAGTTTAACTATTAATTACTTCTGACGTCCGACGAAAACGGCATCAAGTCGCAAAGGGTAGAATTAAGTCCATCGATGGTTCCATCAGATTTTACATTAGGATTAAAATGAATAAACTTAATGATTTTGAAACCCAACTCCGGCCACAGCTCCAGCATGTACAAGGTTATAAAAGCGGAAGGCGCTCCTCTGATAATGCGGAGGCCGGTGTCGGGTTCCACTCAGCAGCTGCGAACACCTGCGATCTTCCAGCAAATCAGATTACTAATTGATCGACAGTTGTCAATTTGCATGCTAATGTTTGGTAAATAAACGTTAATCGCTGCTGAGAACTGTGCGCTGATCTCATCGAGTGCTATCACCAAACACGGTCTAAATTGGGATTCATCTCATCATCATTATCCGTAGTACGCACTCTTAGAGTTCTAGTTAATTAGATTGGGAGCAGCCTGCATCCACCGCAATTTCGCAGCACAATTTACCAATGTCTTTCAAAAGCCTATCTAAATATGAATGCACTGGAATAACTAAATGTAAATGTGTCTTGTAGTCAAATTGGCACGAGTATATCTCGTTATACGGATTTAATCTATTTTTGAGTACCATTAACTTACTACCTTTCCCATTGTACAGTGGGTATTAATTGATAGATTCAGGCGTTACTTTGCGGAAATAGTAAATACCTTTAATAATTAAAGTGGGTATTGTACCTACTATATTGCTTGCTGTTCCCTGTGGCTGATTTTAGCAAAAACCGCAAAAATTATGAGCTGGAGGTTTTTCAATACATTATTGTTTAGGTTAACTTCTATGGAAATCAACGGAACCGATTGTAAATCACTTTTCCTAGTTTGGTGTTGGCGCGTTCTTCACGAAAGGCTATTGACTATTTAACCGTGGGAAATGCCATAACCCTACTGGATAATTAATATAACGCGTAACTTTTGTATAACTAGGTAGGTATACAAATCTTAGGTCATATTTATTTTTATCTTAACTAGGACAACTGTAAAATACCTATCTACCTATATTAGAAAGGAAGCCATTATCATTATGTATTTCAATAAAGTATGCACTAGCCGCGCCTGCAGTGGGTTAAGGTCACCTATTGTACTCTACTCATGTGACGATATTATCCAGTATGTTTGTTTGGAACGTCGGTTGGTACCTATTGTTTTTAGAAAATCTCACTGGGTTATCTAATTTTGTGGGAAATAGTTTGACTGTGAAAAATGACACAAGCCTTATCTCTGTAATTTGGTATTATATCTTAGGAAACTTTGTTAGTTCATGGTTACCTTTTTAATTAAAGATTGTTAATGTGTAGATAAATGACACACTAAGGTCCTTTATAAACACCTTGAATCCTACAAACTCTACAATGTGCATAGAAAATGTATTTTTTTAAGCAAGTACCTCTGTATGTACGTGTTTGTATTGCCGTCCCCTTACCAGGGTGCCTGTTTGAAACCAATGAACCATAAATATTTTAAAGTTTTCAGTATCTTTACGATCTTTAACTTCACTGACTAGAAAGTTGATATGTAGGTTGGCCTACTAACAGTGATTTTAAAGGTAAACATAATTTATCAATAAATATAATAAAACTCATCACAAGAATGTTGTTCGCAAAGTCCAAATCAAGTTCTGTTTCATAAATATACCTAAGTAACTTTTTATGGTTGGAAAAAAATAGGTGATGTTCGGCGCCTATTGTAGTAGGTAGCGGAGTGGCCTGCGAGTGGCGCGGAACCAGTCCCCGCGCGCCGGCCGGCGGCGTCGAGACGCCCGCGACGACACATCACGCCGAAATCACAATAATAGAGCATTATGCATAAATATTGGCGAACAAGGCTTAACATTACAGCGATTTTCAAACTGCACATTATGTATTTCCATGGATTGATAGTTTTTTTTTTTTTTAATTGGCTTCCTGTACATTTATTTGTGCCACATGCGGGTACATCGAAGAATATTAGTAGGATGTCGTCATGATCGAATCAGTTCAACAGACACACAATTTGTCCAACAAAGCTTAGAAATGTTATAATTTAGATATTAATCACTTAATTATATTGAAAGTTTAACTTTACTATGCGATAAATTTACCTTCTACGTTGTATGTATTGTATAGCTCGCACGACTGACATTTTACTAGATCCATAGTCAATATAGATGAGTTAGTATTTTTTGTCTATTTTCTGTTACGAAAGTCTGAAAAACTAAAATGGGTTTCCCGGTCTGTTGAACACCTATAGTCCGCTGAAGGAAATAAAAGTGTCGTTTGATTAAAATGCAAATGAGCTAGTGGCCCCCGTTCCCCTCGCCGGCGCCGGCGCGCGGCGCTCTGCAGCTGGCCTTCACTGGATATCTTATTTGATAAGTCTATTCAATCCTACACTACCTAGGGTACCTCATATAATATGACAATATGTAGGGTGGGTCAAGTGGATAGTCATCCTAGTGGTTCTTACAGATGAAAATTACTGATATGATGATCCGACGAGAATTAAAGACCATAGAACATGTAAATTTAATATTTTATCTACGTGTGATAACAATCAAGAATTTTTATTCTAAAACATTACCTCTGCATTGTCAGTGGTAAAGTTTGGAATTTATAAAATTGAGTTTTTCATTTGAGTTTAAAATCCGTGTGAAAATCCATAAAAAACGCGGGCAACCTCACTGGGAGCCGCGACTCAAACTAATAAGAGCATTGCTGCTACTGGGACTGACTCACAATAGCATAGCATATACTCCAATCTCATAACATTAGAAATTTCAAAATCTATACATACAGTTTTAAATTGAATAGGTACTTAATTTCAGATGAGATTTAAAAATATTTTAATATTTATTTAGAGAATTAAAGTTAACTTTAAGTGTAAAAGAATTTTGGAAGAGCGTTCAAGTACTTGACATAGTAGGAGGTTTCAAAATAATCATGTATTTCTGTATTTCCGCATGTGAAAAATATATCAGAGTAGCTGCTGCTGTTGGAGTGACTCATAGCATTTAGGTAGTTTTGGACAGTAGGTATGCATGTAGGTACCTATATTGTTAGCTAGCCCAAACTCTCTCTTTTGCCGCGAAGTGCGGGGCGCGGGCAGACAGTGCGCTGTACGGTACATAATTTGATTAGTGGATTAGTTTGCGTAACCGATCGCGATCGACAATGCGCTGAGATGTTACTTTCTCCGCAGCTTCACGCATCGATGCCGAGAGACGAGACAAAGAGGATTCACACTGCCAAACGTTTACCTACGAAATAGTAGGTTCGTGAACAAGTTATTAGTAGAGTTGCCGCGAATACTCGCTATTATTCGGTATTCGGCATTACTCGCCATTTTTTTTATATTCGTCGAATACCGAATAATAACTAGCATTATTCGGCATTCGGCGAATAGTCGGCTGAAATAAACTTCTAACGAACAAAAAAACGAATGAATTAAAAATAATCACTTTTTTATTATTTTCCTTAAAACAATACACAATTACAGACACCGTATCATTATTATTTGAAATATGTGCCTGTGCCTATCGTATTTATGAAATTAAACATAAAAACTTTTAAATTAATATGTAAAATCCAACAGAGGCAGATTGTGGTGCAAAAAAACACTTTTGTTGTCGGGGGTTAAAAATGAATCGCAAAATGTGTTGCTAAGCGCATAACTCAACAACGCCTATACCAATTTAGCCAATTTATTTTTTTAAATGTTCGTTGGAGTTTAAGGATGGTTTTTACGGCGAGAAAAATTCGAATAATTTTGAAACAATCTTGAATAATTACCCGTGCAAAGCCGGGGCGTGCCGCTAGTTTAATATAAATTATACGTTTTCAAACTTTTATTCAAGTTGTTAATCATACACAAAGTTTTAAACTTGAGTTTCAAGTTCGTAACATATGTACAAGAAAAGGGTTGCCAGCATTTAAAAATGGAAAATTAATTATTTGTTTTCTTTTCTCACAACCTTAGAAGAAATTAGAAATATTTTTAATGTGCCTTATTTATGTCGAATAGTAATGTCGAGTTATTCGACTATTCGCCAAAGTGAATGGCGATTAATCGGTATTCGACTATTCGCTATAACAACTATTCGCGGCAACTCTAGTTATTAGATCACAGACAGACATTTAGGTATTGATAACTAGCATTTTAACCGCGGCATCGTCTGCGTGTATTTTCTCGTAAATCCAACGGGAATAGGTACATAGGTTTTTCGGGATAATAAAATAATTTATTTAATTTGATTTAAAAGGTAGTCTCAACTATGAGGTAATTGCAACTTTTTTCTAGGTATGATCGAGTACATTTTAGCTTGAAGAGGTAACAAACAAGTATGTATGTTTGTTAAGAGCCAGTGAGGTTGACTTAGGTCTCTAGGTGTTGGTTGGAACTCCGTAACCCCCAGTATATTAGGTCCTTACATATGAAATTGGCGTTTTTCGTACTGGCCACTTTAATCACAAATTTCTCCTCTTTGGTAAGGAATTCCAAATTCAAATTTGTACAGCTATAGACTCATGTATTTGTGCTTCGATGATCGTCATTCATTTGTTTTTTTTCTTCTGTTTTTTTCTGTTTGCGTCACTCATTTTACAAAATGGAAAACTTAAAATATCGCATTATTTACGAGTACGAGTTCCGCCGTGGCACTAGTGCTGCGGAAACAACTCGAAGGGTGAATGATGTGTATGGCGGTCGTGTTGCAAAAGAAAACACAGTTCGTTTTTGGTTCCAACGTTTTCGTTCTGGAAATTTCGACTTGCAGAACAAGCCCCGTGGACGGCCTGAGACTCAAGTTGATAATGAAGAGTTGAAGGCTATTGTGGAAGCGGATCCATCGCAAACCACGTCCGAGTTAGCTGCAGGCTGCGGTGTTAGTGATAAAACTGTTTTAATTCACTTGAAGCAAATTGGGAAGATTAAAAAGCTTGAAAGGTGGGTACCTCACGAATTGACTGAAGCAAACCGGCAAACGCGCGTCGACTGCTGCGTTACATTACTAAACCGGCACAATAATGAAGGTATTTTAAACCGAATCATTACCTGTGATGAAAAATGGGTTCTTTACGATAATCGGAAGCGCTCAGCGCAATGGTTGGATCCTGGCCAGCCAGCCAAATCCTGCCCCAAGCGAAAATTAACCCCAAAAAAGTTACTTGTAAGCGTTTGGTGGACTAGTGCCGGTATTGTTCATTACAGTTTTCTCAAATCTGGCCAGACTATTACGGCTGATGTCTATTGTCAGCAATTGCAAACCATGATGGAAAAGCTAGCGGCTAAACAACCTAGGCTGGTCAATCGCTCCACGCCACTGCTGCTTCACGACAACGCTAGACCACACACTGCGCAACAGACGGCTACTAAATTAGAAGAGCTTCAATTGGAAAGTCTAAGACATCCTCCGTACTCCCCGGACCTTGCTCCAACAGATTACCATTTTTTTCGAAATTTGGATAACTTCTTGCAAGGGAAAAAATTCAACTCCGATGGGGCAGTCCAAATCGCCTTCAAAGATTTTATTGATTCCCGTCCGACTGGTTTTTTTAGTAAAGGGATCAATGAACTACCTATAAGATGGCAAAAGTGCATAGAAAATAATGGTTCATACTTTGATTAATTAAATATATTATATTAAAAAATATTCGACTTTTTGTTCCTCCCATACAAAACGCCAATTTCATATGTAAGGACCTAATATTATTAAGCATAACGACTATATTCCAAGCTTTGCTCACCCAAAATTCGACACTCTGTTTATTCCTCAATTCTCAGTACATAGTTAAATAGTTATCAACCCACTGTAGGAATTCGCGCAGATAGGTACGCAAGTGTGAATAGTGAATACTCTAAATTCAGAGCATTCATTTGATGGAATTTAGGTCGGTGGATGCCACTTACAATTCCCAAGTTCTAAATAATTAATTTGTGGGTTTTGTTCTCACCACCTTCTCGAGTGTGGCGTAGGTAGGTAGGTACTTTACGTGCCCTGGTGTAGTGCGTCTCGTGTTGTGAGAAACTTTATGCCAAACAACTGTCTCGTACGATACGAAACGAAGGTATTAAGTAGGAACTAAATACAATAAAAGATTTTAAATAAGTTTGTAAAACAAGAGAACAGACTTAAAATAAATTGACAAATAAATACTTACCTAGTTTTTCATTCAAGTTGTCTGAAAAAAAAATCGAAATGATTTGTTTTTGTTTTGTTTTAACCTCTGTGACAATAATGTTAAGATGTTTCATATTAATTTTGACCGCTGTGTATTAGTATGATTGTATAGGCGGGCAGTATATCTTCAATAGGTTATACTAATTCCGGCGAAATTTCACGGCGGTTCTACTAAGTTTCATTGAAATCCCTAAAGCCTTTGCAAACTTGGGGGTGAATCTAGTCCTGGACGACTAGTGATGTTCTAATCAGTATTCTGTATGTATAATCATTATAACCAGCATTTTGAAATTACCTCTATGATTATCTATTACGATCTGTAATAATAATAATGTAGTCTTGGCCGATTTCGGCCTCAGCGACTGCGCTAATTGGCTAATAGTTTTCATAAAATAACTTTTACTGTGGATGTAGCTGTCGTATCCTTTCATGTGCTCTCTGGTGGCTAGAATACCCAACCTTGTTAGCTACCTTCACTACGATCTGTACAATGTGAACATTCATAAACTTTTTGGGAGGAACTTTTTCGAATTGCTATACAATTGGGCTTGTGCTTGTACCACGGCCGGGCGGCGCCGGCGCCAGCATTCCTCGGGTGCGCTGGCCTGCTTGCTGCTGACCCGCTAAATCACACTCGACGACATTCCTAATAACAACGTTCCTCCACACTTCTCAGACTTATCCATCTATACGTTCCTCATATCCAAGATCTTTACATTCAAAATGAGGTACGTTTGAATCACCAATCAGATCTTTCATCAGATGAATTTCAGTCCTCCCATTTCCCCAACTCGCCCATAATCGGGGTTTTAGTACTCCTGCATGCTTCCTTCACATCTTAGGTTCAATCAAACATGCAAAACAAATTCTTAGGTACCTACTCCATCGACTAATTATTTTCAGTCTAGATTAGAAGAAATTCGTCTCAATCTCCAGGGACTGAAATCTGTAATCATTAGGAGCTTACAGGCTGGGATGGTATTTTCAGGCAATTCCAGCGGCGTCCTACCCGAGGGAGCGCAGTGCATTACACTGCACGCTGCTCTGCCGAACCTAATGGATTCCGAGCCTCTGACAGATAAGTAATCTTAGAGCAATCAGAGATGTGCAGATGAGAAGTCATCGACCACAGCCACTATGTTGCTTTCAACACAACGCAACATTAAATACTGTACTTATGTTCACTAATTATAATGACTGTTTAAATTATCTTAGATTAATTATCACGTCTGAGTCTATTAGAGAAAGTGTTGGCATCGTTCGTGTAAATACAGCCTAGCAGAAGCATTCTTAAAAGGATTCTAATTATTAAAAAAAACTATTGTTATTTACATCGGCGAAACATATTCTTTAGTTTTCTGACTATTGAGGTAGGTATATTTATTTAGGCATAATTACTATGTAAGAGTGAAACCTAGATGAAATCCAATAACATCGGAATAATGTAGGTCCCTAACGGCTGATAGTTGGTTCGGATGCATATTCTGTCCCAGAAACAGGCGAAGGCAGTCAGACCGCAACTAAAGCACAAGTGGAGCAAGTCATTTTGAGATAAATCGTACGTAAGTGGCGCGACCGTTAGGCCTCCTTTCTAAACTCACCTGCGAGCGCGAGGAGCGCGAGGGTGAGCGCGACTGCGCCGAGGTGGCGCGCCATGGGGCTGGTGCTGGGAAGTCGCGACACGTGCGGCGCGCGCGGCGCTGCTGGGGAGACTGCGCGCGCGACCACGCAGGCCGAGCTTTTGCTCCGCGCGCGTTACGCAACACCGCCTCGCGCAATCTGCAGCAGCGACCACACACTGTCCGATCCTCCCCCGGACCGCATAGAGGAATAGCACCAACACTAAGCACTTACTCTGCCGGGAGCCAGCAGCGGGATGAAAAAGCCTTCATCATCATCATGTCTTTGCTCTTATACCCCCTTTCATTCTGCGATCTACCATCCAAGTATCCAAGTACCTACCAACCTACTGACCGCGCGCAGATTCGCTTAGTTTTTAAATGATGTTTGTTCCATGGGAGCTCCCATATTATATTCATTAATTATGTATTTTTGTTAAAGCGGCAACAGAAATACATTTTCTTCGAAATTGCAACTTATATCGTTTTAAATGCTGA
Source organism: Gymnoscelis rufifasciata (assembly GCA_929108375.1). Lineage (NCBI taxonomy): Eukaryota > Metazoa > Arthropoda > Insecta > Lepidoptera > Geometridae > Gymnoscelis > Gymnoscelis rufifasciata. Next base: position 11,585,941 of record OV815324.1, read on the forward strand.
AGATGTTATCAGCCTGTTTACTGAGAAAGGCTCTAGGCTAAGCCTCTGGGGTTCCTCTAAGTTTTAACCGCGGGAAAATACGTTATTGCCTAAAAACGCACGCGACCGAGCGACGCCCGCGCAGAGGTTTAAGCCATTTCTTACCCTAAGCATGAGGTATTCTATGACCTTAGCTTAGTTTGGTGTAGGGTCAGTCGCAGTGTCACTCTATCATGACTGGAATACGGGGAAGCATTAAAATATTTGCAAGTGCCTGAGATTGTGAAAATTTAGAAAGATTTATGAAAATAAAAATAAATTATGAGTGGCAATATTATGCCATTTTATGTATTCAAAGAATAAATAAATAATGACGGACCATCCAAACAACAACATCTAGCCCCGTGGTAAGCTCTAAGCTCGAGTTACGGGTACAAGACATCTGATATACCTACTTAATATAATAGATATACATTTATAGATATTTTTTCATATACATATTAAACACCCAGACCAAGGACCAAGGGAGATCATACAAACACTTGACCCCGCGGCGGGAATGGAACCCGCTACCTTTTGCGCCGCAAGCGGACCGTCGGTCGCGTCGGTCGGTCGCCCACCGCGCCAATGAGGCAGTCATTTGCCCAATCTGAGCATACATTACTATTAACCTGACAATATTTTTACAATTATACACTTTATAGTCACTTAACAAATCTAAGAATTAAAATAAAAAAATCAATAGGTACATAATTATTACTAACAAAGTATTTAATATATTTGGAGTTTAGATATTATGTTCGTGGAATTCCTAAGATTATCAAACGTATTTAACAAAATACCTTTTATTTATGTAGTCGTCTTGCAGTCGCACGGACAATCCTAAAGATTATAACAAACTAGTTGTGCCCTGCGGTGCTACCCGCGTTATAATGGATGAAGTACTCTTAACCAACAACATATTTATTTGAATAAAGATTAATATTATTATGTTGATACAACTTAAACAAATTATTTCGACCAAATTAGGTACCATAAAAAACGGTTTTTGTGAGTTAATCTTAAAAGATAGACATATACTATCGCGGACTGTTTTTTAGATCATAAGAGCTATTATTCTTTAATACATATTTTTTGTGTATCTTGAACCGTTTTCACGGCGCACGCAACGGAAGGCTTCAAAGATGAACAATTTCTCCCGTTTTTCACACATTTACCACTATATCTTTGCTCCTATTGGTCGTAGCGTGATTTTATATAGCCTATAGCCTTCCTCGATAACTGGACTATCCAACACAAAAAGAATTATTCAATTCGAACCAGTAGTTTCGGAGATTAGCGCGTTAAAACAAACAAACAAACTCTTCAGCTTTATAATATTAGTATAGATTAGCCATTTCTTTAGTTTAAATTTAAATTCGTTACCATTTATAGTTTTTAGTTCTGTAGGTAGTTTACTGTAGATTTTTATAGCTGAAATGTAACCGCTATTTTTATACATGCTATTATTAATTTTTGGTATACCAATATTATATTTGTATTTTTTCCTGAGTGATTCCGGATTGATTTTCATTGAAGTATTTTTTGTTATTTTTATGAACATGCTGATTTCTAAGATGTAGATACCTGTAATCGTCAATATCCTTTCATTGTTGAAAATATTACGAAGCGAATCCGTAGATTTTAAATGGAAAAATGATTGTAATGCTTTTTTTGCATGAAAAAGGTGGATTGAATATTAACTGAATTTCCCCAGATATTACCTATATCTAATAGCTGTGGATAAATTAATCCATAGTAAGCCTGCATTGCCATAATTATGTTTTGAGGCTACCGTGCTTATGACAGAGAGAGAATAGCAATACCTAGATATTATTATATAATTTTTTTAAATGTGTTTTTTATTGTATTGTTCATTGTGTCCATCGAGGTGGGTTCACTTTTTGATGTTTAATTTGTGACCATCCGTGAAAATCTGTAATTAGCTTTCAGTTGCTACTAGGTTAGTTTATAGTTATAATCTTGGCTGTTGATTTTCCTTTAAATAAATAAGATAAAAAAAGTACAATGATAAAATTATTATTGTAGATGGATATCGCCTAGGTATTTTAAGACTGTAGGTAAACTAGATTTTATTGATACCAACCTCAGAAAAATCGTTTACAAACGGATTTTGAAATTAAATTTGATAACCCCATTACTTTTCGGAGTAGGTATAAATCAAATGTAGTTGAAAACCAGTAAACCTAAGTAGGTACTTCACAATTCAGTAATCTATAAGAATAATACCTACTTAAAATAATATACAAACATTTTAATATTATTAGGGCAAAAATTAGGACCAATAGCCTGTTGTCTCTTAAAATCTTGACTCAGCAAACCAGCTGTGGAACCAATGGATTTTATAAATACCTACCGCCACATAAAAGTCTGAGAGACGTGGAGAAATTTTGTTTTTCAAGTTGGAAACATCGAATTAATAATGAATTTCGTACGGATCAGTTTTAAATTACGAATATTTAACACTTAGCAAAAAGTGAAAGTGATTTGTCTGTGATTGGGCGTCGTGCGAAGACAGTCGCCCGCGCAGCCAATCACAGCGCGACCTTGGGCCGAGTAAAAGTTAGCACTCGCGAGTCGTCATCAGAGCGACCTGAACGACTCGCGCTGAGCTGTCAAAGAACCGGAAATAAGTTGCTCAATACGTGCAACGAATTTACAAATAAGCTAAAATGTTTAGAGTTTAAATTTTAAACTAAAAAGAGTCTAATTACTAGCTGTTAGGTTTTGAATAGTTAGGACAATGTTTAAACTATGTTTTGTGATATTCGCACTAGTCGCTAGAGGTATGTAGAAGTGTTGGAGCATTTTTTAAAGTTGTGTCAAAAAACTTTCTCTTATTTGTTGTGTTGAGTTCAATGCCATGTGTTGTGTGTCTGGTCCGCAGAATGCGCCCCTCAGGAGTCGGAGGGGCCTTACAGGGGCAAGTTCATCGGAGCCCTGAACACTTATCACCACCAGGTACTTTTTCTTACTTATATATAACTTTATGTCCCTCCGTTGCTAACTTTGCACCCTAAACACATACCTACTTCAGTCCAGATTTATCTGCCTATAATTGATAATTAAATATTTGTTTTTAATATTTTAAGCTGATTTTTTCTGAGTTAAGAGAACCTCGTATGGGTATAGGAAATGGTTGTGGTATGAAAGGCATAAAATAAATTTTAAAACATTTGTCACTCATACAAAGTAGATATTTTGTGACAATATAAATAACACTGAATAAGTTCTAATAAACACTAAATTAATGTTTATATTATACTGGACCAGCAGTGCCCTGCAGTGCTATCCGCATCGTAATGGATTTCCCCTTAAAGCAACATTTATGTATTTTACCGTGGTAAAAAGGTAGCCTATGTGGTTTCAAAGGCTTTCTGTGTACAAATTGCATTTAAATTGGTTCATCCCTTTTTGCATGAAAGCCGGACAGACAGACAGAGTTACTTTCGCATTTATACTCATAATATAAGTAAGAATTGTAAGTTAACTTCTGTGTAATTTAATTACTTATAATTAAACATGCATACTATTTAGTAATTAATCAAAATTCAGCTGAAGGTGTTTCTAGGATTTTTTAAAATAATAAGCTTTACTTTGTATAGTTAAAGTTGCAATTGAAACCATTCACCCGTTTGCCTGTAAATATTACATCCTCACATCCATACAAACTTTATTATATATTAGTAACATAATCTCATTGTTTCTGGGTTGTAGACAAGCCTTTTATAAATATTTTTCACTAAGCACCATTTGTTTATGTTCTTGTTGTTGTAAGGTTTTGTATATCATGCATGATGTTAAAAATATCAAGTTTTATAAATTTATTTTTTATCACTTACCCACACGAGTGTCAGTTTACCTATAAGAAAACATATTAAGTGTGTTACAAACCAATAAAAGATGTTCTTAACCCACTACCCTATGCTCTGCAAGCATAATCTTCACCCATTGAGGTAGGTAGTCAATGTGCTAGTCTGTATCTGTAAGTAGTAGGGTTAAAAGCTTTAAATGTTGGTTGCAGGTGTCGGGGTCGGTGTACGCGGCGGACGAGTGGACGCTGCTGCTGGTGGACTTCAACTACGACGGCGCCGGCGACGACACGTTCTTCTGGGCCGGCGACGCCGCGCGCCCCGGCCCGCAGGGCTTCATCGTGCCGGACCAGCACGGCAAGTACGTATCTATCTACATAACTAACTGGTAAGCTGGTAACCCCCTTGCAGCGGTGGTTCTATGCAGAAGGGGGTTACCAATTAGCGACGCATACTGTACCAAATCTCTCAATAACTTACCTGCCTACTAGCAAATATTCTAATCTAAACTTACTTGCAAATATTTTAGACTCGTTTCCTCGTACACAAGGTATTGGCAAAAGTTCTGTTCTGGATTACACACACTTTATCTGCCACTAAAACTCATTTTAACCACAATAACTTGTAAATTATCATGAAAACTTTCACTTTATTAAGAACATCAATTTTATTTTAATATTCCCACTTTATCCGTTTATCCCACTTTTCCCACCAAATTTCGAATATCTTCTTCTTCTTTCGGTAATGGCGCCTGTGCTGGCTATTGTGACGACATTATTGTTTGGACATTGTTTTCACGGTTATAATCTATTATATAAATAAAAATGAATTGCTGTTCGTTAGTCTGATTAAAACTCGAGAACGGCTGAACGGATTTATCTTATCATAGTCTTGAAATGTTCGTGGAGGTCTAGGGAAGGTTTAAAAGGCGAGAAAAAATCGAATAATTGCCGGGGAAAAAAATTGAACCCGTGCGAAGCCGGGGCGGGCCACTAGTTTTTAATAATAATAGTATATTAATACATGAATTATCTTTAATTTTCATAGTTTACTAATGATTTATGTGGTAAATTTATAGGTAGGTTAGGCTTACAGATAATAATAAATATTTCCATGAGATGAGGACATTCCAAACTTTAACCTATACTTAACTTATAGTAGGTACCTGCCTACTTTGTTTCATAATGTAACTATTATCATATTAAAAGCAAATTATACGATGAAAATATCAGCTTTTAGAAATAAAAATATTAAAATAACCCCCGACACTCATTCTTTCATAAATAATGAACATACAGTTGTGCCCCCCTTACATCAATAATACCGAACAAAACAAACGGTTTACCGACGCTGAACTGGAATGCATTTCACCAATATTATCAGAACAGATGTTGCTAAAATCAGACTCGTTATGTTCTAGGAGCAACATTCTAGAGCGATACATCGGCGCCGAGGTGCGCCTGCGCCTGCCGGAGGGCAAGCGTGTGTCCCGGCTCAAGTGGTTCAGCGTGTACGACATCGACAGCCAGAACTCGTTCGGGGACGTGTACGTGCCGGACGAGTTCGAGCCGCCGGCGCCGCGCGCGCTGCCCGCGCTGCAGGACTCAGCCGGACGAGTCTCCAGTCTGCCGCTGCAGGTGAGACATAAGTGGCTCAGCGTGTACGACATCGACAGCCAGAAGTCGTTCGGGGACGTGTACGTGCCGGACGAGTTCGAGCCGCCGGCGCCGCGCGCGCTGCCCGCGCTGCAGGACTCAGCCGGACGAGTCTCCAGTCTGCCGCTGCAGGTGAGACATAAGTGGCTCAGCGTGTACGACATCGACAGCCAGAACTCGTTCGGGGACGTGTACGTGCCGGACGAGTTCGAGCCGCCGGCGCCGCGCGCGCTGCCCGCGCTGCAGGACTCAGCCGGGCGAGTCTCCAGTCTGCCGCTGCAGGTGAGACATAAGTGGCTCAGCGTGTACGACATCGACAGCCAGAACTCGTTCGGGGACGTGTACGTGCCGGACGAGTTCGAGCCGCCGGCGCCGCGCGCGCTGCCCGCGCTGCAGGACTCAGCCGGGCGAGTCTCCAGTCTGCCGCTGCAGGTGAGACATAAGTGGCTCAGCGTGTACGACATCGACAGCCAGAACTCGTTCGGGGACGTGTACGTGCCGGACGAGTTCGAGCCGCCGGCGCCGCGCGCGCTGCCCGCGCTGCAGGACTCAGCCGGGCGAGTCTCCAGTCTGCCGCTGCAGGTGAGACATAAGTGGCTCAGCGTGTACGACATCGACAGCCAGAACTCGTTCGGGGACGTGTACGTGCCGGACGAGTTCGAGCCGCCGGCGCCGCGCGCGCTGCCCGCGCTGCAGGACTCAGCCGGGCGAGTCTCCAGTCTGCCGCTGCAGGTGAGACATAAGTGGCTCAGCGTGTACGACATCGACAGCCAGAACTCGTTCGGGGACGTGTACGTGCCGGACGAGTTCGAGCCGCCGGCGCCGCGCGCGCTGCCCGCGCTGCAGGACTCAGCCGGGCGAGTCTCCAGTCTGCCGCTGCAGGTGAGACATAAGTGGCTCAGCGTGTACGACATCGACAGCCAGAACTCGTTCGGGGACGTGTACGTGCCGGACGAGTTCGAGCCGCCGGCGCCGCGCGCGCTGCCCGCGCTGCAGGACTCAGCCGGGCGAGTCTCCAGTCTGCCGCTGCAGGTGAGACATAAGTGGCTCAGCGTGTACGACATCGACAGCCAGAACTCGTTCGGGGACGTGTACGTGCCGGACGAGTTCGAGCCGCCGGCGCCGCGCGCGCTGCCCGCGCTGCAGGACTCAGCCGGGCGAGTCTCCAGTCTGCCGCTGCAGGTGAGACATAAGTGGCTCAGCGTGTACGACATCGACAGCCAGAACTCGTTCGGGGACGTGTACGTGCCGGACGAGTTCGAGCCGCCGGCGCCGCGCGCGCTGCCCGCGCTGCAGGACTCAGCCGGGCGAGTCTCCAGTCTGCCGCTGCAGGTGAGACATAAGTGGCTCAGCGTGTACGACATCGACAGCCAGAACTCGTTCGGGGACGTGTACGTGCCGGACGAGTTCGAGCCGCCGGCGCCGCGCGCGCTGCCCGCGCTGCAGGACTCAGCCGGGCGAGTCTCCAGTCTGCCGCTGCAGGTGAGACATAAGTGGCTCAGCGTGTACGACATCGACAGCCAAAACTTATTCGGCGAAGCTCCCGCTCATAGCGCTACTGGACTCGGCTGAGTCTCCAGTTTGTCGCTGCACTGCAAGTGACTGAGAGAAACAATTTATCAATCGACACACACGTAGGCACAAAGTCAAAATAAGTACGAGTATAAACAAATTTAAGTAAAACAATTCCAAAGAAGTTTTTAACGTCTCGGGACGCGCGACAAAAGTGATAACCTGGCATAATTGTATAAGCAATGGCCGATTGTGTAAACACCACAGGCCACGCTACGCCACGATTCCTTTGAAGTGTGCTCAAAAAACCGACAACTCCCCGATCGATGGCGCGCCACGATTGACAATTGTCCGCCAACATATACCATTACCCCCTGTACTCACTGGCGATGGCCTGTAGTGGGCCAACTTGGGGCTTTGTATACTAGATCCTTTACTTGACAAAGCTGTTTACGAGAAGTTATCACTTCAAAGATGTGTAAGTACTTAATAAGAGTGGATCAAAAAGTTTTGCCATAGCTTCATGATATTGCTACAATTCGTAGCGGTGCTGGTTTTCTGGGATATACCTCTAGAAACCACAATAAAAATATTACTATCTAAACTATAATACCGGTATTATTTTATAAATGTCAGGTGCTGACGGCGAGCACGCTTCTCATACCCGAGTTCCGGTTCGACGGCAGCGGAGAGGTGTACTTCTGGACCGGCGTGGGCCCGCAGCCCTCCGCCAAGGGCACTAAGATACCTGACGACTATGGATAGTGAGTCTCAACACTAATAACGAAACAATACAATAGGTACAATCAAATCATTTTGACCGATTCCCATAGTTTCTAATCGCTTCTTTGCTCTAGTGTAAAAAAGCGAAGCGACTATTGGCGATGCAAATATTCTAACTAGCGCCTCTAGTGTCAAAATTGTGAAGCTGTCTAAGAACGACACTTTGACAATTAACGTCAGAGAAAAACAAAAATAATAAATACAAATCTGATAGATACGGGAAAATGGCGTTCAACTTAGTAACATCTTTTTCATTTTTTTTAATTTTATTTAACTCGACACTGGCAAATTGTCGCTTCAAGCGCAAAGTCCAATTACAAGAAACTGAACTGAACTCAAATCAGATATAACTTCAACAAATAAACAAAGTGTCGTTCTTAGACAGTTTCTTAATTTCGCCGCTAGAGGCGTGCGGATAATCTTTGCATCGCCAATATACGATATATTTGTTTCCTGACTCTTTATAAGTTTTGTGTACTTAATCAATCTTGAATCTTGAAGAAATGGCGTTCGTTACTGGACGACCTCTGTGGCTCGGTGGGCGAACGTCCGCCTGAGGCCTGCGCCTCAGGCGAACTCCATTTCTTCAAGATTCAAGATTGATTAAGTACACAAAACTTATAAAGAGGTTGCGGGTTCGATTCCCCGCCGGGGGACCAGCGGTTTCCGGTCTGGGTGTTTTCTATGTATCATAATATGTATGTATTTACAACAAAAAATATGTATCTATGTAGTATATCAGTCACCTAACACCCATATTACAAGCTCTGCTTAGTTTGGGGTTAGGTGATGCTGTGTGAGTAGTCCGGAAATATAATTATTATTATAACGCGTAGCTTGGAGCCGCTGGGCGCGTACGCCGGCAAGGACGTGCGCCTGACGCTGGGCGGCGCGCTGACCGTGTTCGACGTGGACTGGCTGGCGCTGTGGGACGCGGCGGGCGCGGGGGGCGCGGGGCGCGCGCTGGCGCACGTGCCGCTGCCCGCCGGCCTGAACGTGCCGCCCGCGCCCCGCGCGCCCCTGCCCTACCGGCCCGCGCTGCCCGCGTGTCGCCAGCTGCACCGCGACTACCAGGTGTCGTGGGAGGTGTTCGGGCCGCAGGTGACGTTCGAGCTGGCCGGCAAGGTGGGCGAGGACGAGTACCTGGCCTGGGGGCTGTCGGGCAGCGACGCGCGCACGGCCATGCTGGGCGCCGACCTGGCCGTGGCGCGCTGGAGCCCGGCGCTGCGCCAGGCCACCGTGCAGGACTACAACGTGTCCGACGTGGCGCCGGTGAGTGGCGTGAGCTCCGCTCTAGCTTTTACTAATTATTTAACCGACTCGAAGTGATTTGTTATCAATTCATCGCGTATGTTTTTTTTGTTACCTCAGAGTACCATTTTTTAATGAAAGCTGTTGTCAGCAAGAAACTGGAAGAATTTTGCAAATCGACTAGTAGTTTCTGACACTTGCCTATGTGTGTGTCCTATGTGTATAGCCTGAAATAAAATAAAATATTTCGAACTGAAAGACGATTTGATTTTTGTATTCGCGTTCCGGCCGCGGGACCGCGCGCGAATGTTCGTCCCCTTGGAGCGCAAGTCGATACACAGTTTAACCGTTGCGCGTTCAGTGCGTGCAGGTGCTGGACCGGCTGACGGGCGTGTGCCGGGACGACGTCGTCGGCGGCGTCAACTCCATGCAGCTGTTCTCGGCGCGGCGCGAGGACGGGCTCACCGTCGTCACCTTCCGACGGAACCTCAAGCCCGGTGAGCGGCCGCTCTTAAACATAAAATCTATCTTATCTAAAACCATAAATCATCCCTCCTCAACTTTTTCATCTAAGTTTGCCCAATGGTTAGTTACAAAATTATACAAAATAATATTTTTGTTCCCGATCTCGGTCACGCGGACGCAGACGAGCCGATGGACCGCGAGTGGTCGACGGAGCGCGCGCAGTTCGCGGCGTGGGCGGTGGGGCGCGTGGACCAGGCCGGCGAGCCCGCGCTGCACCGCCTGTTCCCGCGCCGCGACCTGCGGCTCGACCTGCGCCAGCCCGCCGACCGCAACGACTGCTTCCGGTTCACGTCCGAGCCGCGCGCGCCGCCGCCCGCCTGGGAGACGGCGCAGCTCTTCGACCCGGCGCTGCGCGTCTTCAAGGTGTGCACCTAGTGTTCCGGCGACGCCGCCCACGCTGAGCGTCGCGCGATCTCCCCGATTTCATTCGTTCAAAGAGAGAGAATAACGGCCGCGTCGAGACCGCTTCGCACCCGGTGTTCGATCATGCGCCTCCGATTTTACACATCGTCGGAGCGTCTTGCGCGAGCGGCGACGCACGCCGAAAAGAGAACGCCCGCTTCGGTCCTCAGTGTCGGTCCCGAACCGGCGATAGCTGTTTTCCCGAACTGATGTGAGGCATTGTCGGCTTGCGATTAATAAATTCAGAGTCTTACGCGTGCCGATACTGCCCATATGGAATCGCTAATTGTAAATAAATTTATAATTATTATCTTTTTAAGGTACGTTCGGGTTCGGTGTGGCATAATTATTAATATTTAAATAAAGTAAAAACGTTCGGTGTTAAAGTTCGCGCTGGGCCCCGCGGGCGGGTCGCGCGGGCTGAGCGCGCGCGGCGGGCCGGCGCCGGGCGCGCTGGCGTGGTACGTGAACGGGCAGCTGGCGCCCTCGCTGCAGCTGCGGCGCGGCCTGCGCTACACGCTGGAGGCGGCGGGCGGCTCCGACCCGCACAGCGCGGCGCTGTACCACCCGCTGGTGGTGACGGACGAGCCGGCGGGCGGCCTGGAGCGCCTGGCGGAGCGCGCGCAGCGGGCCGTGCGCGTGCTGGCGGGCGTGCAGGTACGTGCTACGTGACGGGCAGCTGGCGCCCTCGCTGCAGCTGCGGCGCGGCCTGCGCTACACGCTGGAGGCGGCGGGCGGCTCCGACCCGCACAGCGCGGCGCTGTACCACCCGCTGGTGGTGACGGACGAGCCGGCGGGCGGCCTGGAGCGCCTGGCGGAGCGCGCGCAGCGGGCCGTGCGCGTGCTGGCGGGCGTGCAGGTACGTGCTACGTGACGGGCAGCTGGCGCCCTCGCTGCAGCTGCGGCGCGGCCTGCGCTACACGCTGGAGGCGGCGGGCGGCTCCGACCCGCACAGCGCGGCGCTGTACCACCCGCTGGTGGTGACGGACGAGCCGGCGGGCGGCCTGGAGCGCCTGGCGGAGCGCGCGCAGCGGGCCGTGCGCGTGCTGGCGGGCGTGCAGGTACGTGCTACGTGACGGGCAGCTGGCGCCCTCGCTGCAGCTGCGGCGCGGCCTGCGCTACACGCTGGAGGCGGCGGGCGGCTCCGACCCGCACAGCGCGGCGCTGTACCACCCGCTGGTGGTGACGGACGAGCCGGCGGGCGGCCTGGAGCGCCTGGCGGAGCGCGCGCAGCGGGCCGTGCGCGTGCTGGCGGGCGTGCAGGTACGTGCTACGTGACGGGCAGCTGGCGCCCTCGCTGCAGCTGCGGCGCGGCCTGCGCTACACGCTGGAGGCGGCGGGCGGCTCCGACCCGCACAGCGCGGCGCTGTACCACCCGCTGGTGGTGACGGACGAGCCGGCGGGCGGCCTGGAGCGCCTGGCGGAGCGCGCGCAGCGGGCCGTGCGCGTGCTGGCGGGCGTGCAGGTACGTGCTACGTGACGGGCAGCTGGCGCCCTCGCTGCAGCTGCGGCGCGGCCTGCGCTACACGCTGGAGGCGGCGGGCGGCTCCGACCCGCACAGCGCGGCGCTGTACCACCCGCTGGTGGTGACGGACGAGCCGGCGGGCGGCCTGGAGCGCCTGGCGGAGCGCGCGCAGCGGGCCGTGCGCGTGCTGGCGGGCGTGCAGGTACGTGCTACGTGACGGGCAGCTGGCGCCCTCGCTGCAGCTGCGGCGCGGCCTGCGCTACACGTATTATATGGTATTATTCATTGTGTCCATTGGTTTGTGACCATCCGTGAAACTCTTTAATTAGCTTTCTGTCGCTAATAGGTTAGTTAATTGTGATAATCTTAGCTTTTGATTTTCCCTTAAATAAATAAATGTGCATGCAGGTGTCGCGTCGCGGGCGACTGCGGCCGACCGCCGCGGGCGGACTGTGCCTGGGCCGCGCGCCCCCGGGGGCCGACCCGCGGCGGGCGGACGACTTCGCCACGTTCCGCGCCTTCAACCGCTCGCTGACGTGGACTTGCGAGGGGACGCCGGCGCCGCTGCACGTCACGCCCAACTCCTCCTGGCCGGATGTGGTGTACTATCACTCCTTCACGCATTCAGGTTCGGATACTGTTTCCGTTCTAGTCGAAGCAGGTTGCAATCGTGTTCCAACATTTTGGCCTACTATTCCGCCAATTTGAAAAGTGATGGAACGCATGTTAGTCAATCGACGGAGTAAATGCTTAAGGTACAGAACTAGATCGAGATAGAACAAAGGAGTTCGGCAATTTGTAGAGAGACCGAGCGTGCAACATTTTGCGTAGGTACTTTGACGTCACGAGTGTAATTTAGCGATGGGAAAAATAAGCCGCGCTAAAACAATTCAAAAGCATTGATCTAGATTTTAAACGATTTAAAAAAATCGATAAGAACCGGCAGAGTAAATGATAATTAGTTTGGACAGAGGAAATGAGAAAGTCTCAGAATTTGAAATTCATCACATCATTTTCATTACTCGTCGGTACTTTCATTAACCTCCTACTTTATCGGTGGTGTTAGAACAGTTTAATACAACGAACAACGAGTCATTTTGTTGTTAAAATCTGACGTCGCACGCGGATCGCGGCCGGGAGCAGACTGAAGTTCGCGGCGAGCAATGGAGCTGTCGAGGCGTCTTTTCGCCACGCGTGGTACATACACTCGTTGCTTCCATCTCGATCTAGTTCTGCTGCTTAAGGCTTATTTTACAAAATCAGAGTATATTGAGCAATGGTTTGTTATGTCAATAATACGTGTCAATAGTTATGTTATAGTTATATTTTCATCATTGTATACTTACCTAATAAGTATAACTAGCTTTTCACGCCGCGGCGTCATTCATCCGTGTTTTATGGATTTTCCCGAGGTAAAAAGAAGACTTATATCCTTCTTCGATGAATAGCTAGGCTCACAGTGAAATAATTATTTACATCGGACCCGTAGTTTCTGGGATACTGAGCACGTTCAAACAATCAAACGAATTCTTCAGCTTTATAATATTAGTATGGATTATGTATAGATATATTGTATAATCATGTTGTAGGTATGGGCGGGCGCATCTTCATTGTGGACCGGCACAAGCGGTCGCTGGGCCGACGCGGCGCCGACGCCTCAGCCGCCGTCCCGCTCGCGCCCGCCGCCGCCGCGCTGCTCGCCGTCTCGCTCGCACGGGCGCTCCTCACGTGCTGACTCTACGAAGAGAAATAAAACACCTCACCTAGATTTAAAAAAGCGTTTTCTTTTATACAAATAATTTACATACATTGGTAAAAAAAATTGCTATATAGGTATAAGTATGTCCAGTTTTCATTATAACTTAACATTGTACTAAAATGCCGTAATTGGGAGGACACTCGACTTTCATTCCGAAGGTCGTGGGTTTCAACCACTAGATGTTTCTTCTTGAGAAATAAAAAATAATAAATAAAAATCACCAATTATAACTATCTTAAACTAACTTACCAACTAGACTTATTTATTTATAATTAACAAATGAGAGTAGAGACCCAGAAAGCTAAGAACATAGGAAAATACAATAATTACAACAAATTAAAACTTTAAAAAATTGCGTATTCTATTGTCTTAAGTATATAATTATAACTATCATTTAAAATATCCATATGCTGGTGTTCTCGTACAAATGCATTTAATAATAGTGCGCTTTGTGTTGGCGCGTTCTAGTCGCACGAGTGACAAGCAGGCGACGGTGGCGTGGCGACGTACCTACTCCTCTAACATAATTATCAGGAACATAAAGAGAAATGTTCCGCACTAAGGAAGGATTATTAATCCTATTTTAATAAATCAATAAATAAATAAATCCTGTCTTTTAGTAGTAGAACTTAATGCAAGGCTAAATCGTCGGCTTACTGCAAGAAGTCATTAGTCGCAAGAAGTCACTAACTGCGTTAGATACACCAATGAGTTCGTCTCGATGAGCTCTACATTTTGGTAAAACTCACTAATTTGTAGCTCTTCAAACTTAGAAGTTATGGCTTGGTAATAAAGTCAATAACTGCATTTTTGGTCAATCTGGTTTCATAAAATGCATTAACTTACATTAATATATTTTACCAAAAGAAAACAAAACACAATTGTCATTTTTATTTTCATACATAATTCATTTATGTGACATATCAACATTTTAAAAATGCTTTTACGTTTACAAACCGTGGATTAAGTTTTGCTTGAATTCATTATTTGCACTTAACTAGTTTTGACGTATCATACTATTTGGGGAAAAAAATACTAACGGTTTTTAATGATTTCTATCAAAACGAGTAACGTTTTTATAGAATTCATTATATACACATTAATTACTTTTGCCGAAACATGGCAAACAACTTAATACCTACAAGACTGAAATCGCCTGAATGATGTATTGTTTTATTAGTGATTTTTGTTATTGTAAAATTATACAGGAAAATGCATGTAATGACTTTTGCACACATACATTTAAGCCAACATGTAATGTTTGTTTACTTATAAGTTGCCGGCGAGTTTTATGAGATACAAGATACAAAATCATTTATTTCCATAGTTTGGTTTTACAAAACTTAGACACTTATGATTTTAGAGCTATGAGATGCAATTCAAAACTGGTAGTAATAATTACATTGAATATTGGTTTCTCATTAATAGATGATTATTACATAAAAAATGTACATACCTAGGTTACTACCCAGTTAGGTACCTATTTAAAGTTTCAATACCAACTTGTTTAATTCGTTACAATTTGAGAAATGAGCTAATCTATCTTGGTTTCAAATTCTACATTAAATAGTTAAGTAGGTATTTCTATTTTTATTAATACGAATATTAACGATAAAGCAATCGAAGATTTATGTTGTTTACGTGTTGCAAAAAAGTTGAACAACCACCCAAGGCTCCTAAACCTAGCGAACCTACCTGTGGTCTGAAGTTGATGGGAAAAAAGGAAGCGATGAGGTGACAGTTACCGAAATATCAATATTTCCTGATTGATTGATTTCTGTGGCCATTTTAGTTATTTTATTAAGTTTTTATGAACAAACAAGGTAATTCCTTAAGTTTTTAGTAATAAAAGACGTTATTTTAAGATTATTTTGTCTTTTATTACTTGAAAGAGGCCACTAATAACTTTGTTGCAGAAATACTTGTGTCCGTCAGGATGGCGTGTCTCATGTCTGAATAGTCACAGGTTATGCACCAAATAACTGTACCTAAACTGTACTAAACTGTACCTATATTAAAAAAAACTGTACCTCAAGCAATTAGATATAAAATACATTGTGATATGGACACGCCATTCTGACGTCAGGTTGGCGCGCATAATCGTGTATCTCCCCAACGTGTGGGAACTATGCTCTGGAACATATATCAATAAACTGTACCTAAACTGTACCTAATAAAACTGCCAACAAAAAAATTGTATTCACACGCGATATCTGTCAAATCAAGAAATAATTTTTACTACTCATTTATTTGATTTAATGGCATGACGCAATCATGTTTGCCGATCAATTTGCAGCAGGCGCTTGTTGTCTCGTAATAATTACGTATAATATTATTAGAATATAACATTAAATTCACATATACCTACATAAGAAGGAAAACTATAACTTATTTTTAATTAATAGAAGGATATATACTTAATTTTTCATTAATTTCAAATCAAACTTATTTCTAAGGTTCCGTACCTCATTTGGAAAAAATGGAACCCTTATAAGATCACTCAGTTGTCTGTCCGTCTGTCGGTCTGTCTGTCTGTATTGGGAAATTTGGTGATAAGCAAGGTTTTATAGTACAAGAATTTTATAGTAAAGGGATAATTATCAAAATAAAAAAATAATTGGTTATTAGTTACGACCGTAGTATTTAATTTAAATCCGTCAGCACAACCTACTGCAATAATGTAAGCCGTTGAATCGAACGCACAAGTGTTGGATACCATAGTTTGTATTTTTCCCGTTCTCGTTACTGTGCCATTTACTAATAAAGTTATTTTCTTCAGGTTTTTAAAGGTATTCCGATTTCGTTTCTTTGTTTTTCCCAAACCTTTCCAATTTTCAATTAATGTAGGAAACTCATTAAATATCGATTCATCTGTATAATCAGTTTTTTTTTAATAATATTTGGTTTTTTAGCAGTCCTGATTCTGGTTGTAGTGCTAATTTTTTTGGGTTCACTGTTTTCTGCATTAATGGCTGTTTTGATTTCGCCAGATAAGAATTGTGCAAGATTTTTCTAGATTCTGCTCAGATTTTTGGTACAAATATTTAAGAGGTAGCGTTTGATATTTCTAAAGCTACTCTCTACATTTGAAGAGGATGGCACTTCATTACCAGAATTATATACCGGCATCATGATATTACCCCAAAGAGGTAACTGGGTCATTAATCTGGACAGTGTTGAAATTAACGAAAGCATATAAAATCAATTTTCATTCGCACCGACACCGTGAGTGTACAAGGTGAGTAACAATTGTTCTTTATCTATATGATCCCTAAACCATTTCGGTACATTAGACTCTTCTTCAGTATGAGCCGACTGAACTTGAGATGGAATTTTTTCATATTCTTCTTTTGAACTTGCCAGAATAACGTCTTCGAATATAGAATCGATTTTCAGTTCAGTTGTATCAGTAGCTCCGTTTTCATTTTCATCCCGTATTTTGTTTTGATGTCGCATTTTAGCAGATTCACAATTCGACCCTTGTCCAATAAATTGATTTAAACAAACAGTGATTTAATCTGCAATAACCTGTTTTACTTCATCATAGCCATGATGCTTCTTTATATACAAAAGACACTTAAAATAAAATGATGATATGAGGTATATAATTCTGATAATGAAGTGCCATCCTCTTCAAATGTAGAGAGTAGCTTTAGAAATATCAAACGCTACCTCTTAAATATTTGTACCAAAAATTTGAGAATGAGAGTAGATGACTTTGTTAAAACGCATACACAATTCTTATCTGGCGAAATCAAAACAGCCATTAATGCAGAAAACAGTGAACCCAAAAAAATTAGCACTACAACCAGAATCAGGACTGCTAAAAAACCAAATAGGTATTATTAAAAAAACAGATTATACAGATGAATCGATATTTAATGAGTTTCCTACATTAATTGAAAATTGGAAAGGTTTAGGAAAAACAAAGAAACGAAATCGGAATACCTTTAAAAACATGAAGAAAATAACTTTATTAGTAAATGGCACAGTAACGAGAACGGGAAAAATACAAACTATGGTATCCAACACTTGTGCGTTCGATTCAACGGCTTACATTATTGCAGTAGGTTGTGCTGACGGATTTAAATTAAATACTACGGTCGTAACTAATAACCAATTATTTTTTTATTTTAAAATTTTTTTTACTATAAAATTCTTGTACTATAAAACCTTGCTTATCACCAAATTTCCCAATACAGACAGACAGATCGACAGACGGACAGACAACTGAGTGATCTTATAAGGGTTCCATTTTTTCCAAATGAGGTACGGAACCTTAGAAATAAGTTTGATTTGAAATTAATGAAAAATTAAGTATATATCCTTCTATTAATTAAAAATAAGTTATAGTTTTCCTTCTTATGTAGGTATATGTGAATTTAATGTTATATTCTAATAATATTATATGTAATTATTACGAGACAACAAGCGCCTGCTGCAAATTGATCGGCAAACATGATTGCGTCATGCCATTAAATCAAATAAATGAGTAGTAAAAATTCTTTCTTGATTTGACAGATATCGCGTGTGAATACAATTTTTTTGTTGGCAGTTTTATTAGGTACAGTTTAGGTTAAGTTTATTGATATATGTTCCAGAGCATAGTTCCCACACGTTGGGGAGATACACGATTATGCGCGCCAACCTGACGTCAGAATGGCGTGTCCATATCACAATGTATTTTATATCTAATTGCTTGAGGTACAGTTTTTTTTAATATAGGTACAGTTTAGTACAGTTTAGGTACAGTTATTTGGTGCATAACCTGTGACTATTCAGACATGAGACACGCCATCCTGACGGACACCTTTTTAACTCCAGTTTAGTCAAAACTTTTTATCGCAAGAAATCATTATCTTTGCATTTTTAGCTTTTAAAAAAATTGCCATGATTAAATTTAGACTGATTTCAGCTGTTTATATAATAATTAAATATCACTATATATTGGCGTTTAAATTATATTGATAACTGCCGTAGTTTTGATGATATGGGCTCTTAAAGTCATAAAAAGTTTAAAACTGATTTTGCCACTTTTGGATTTGTCGGTTAATGACTTCTTGCAATAAGCCGACGAAATGAAGTTTATTTCTAATTAATAAAACCAACTATTACACAGTTACAAACCACGAACGATGGATAGAGGAACGGATAATAGCCGTACAATACGTTTATAGTAT
Organism: Gymnoscelis rufifasciata; assembly: GCA_929108375.1. NCBI lineage: Eukaryota > Metazoa > Arthropoda > Insecta > Lepidoptera > Geometridae > Gymnoscelis > Gymnoscelis rufifasciata. The sequence goes on from OV815324.1 coordinate 11,604,324, forward strand.
AAATATCTAGCAAATTTACGCTGAACTCTTCCTGTCTCTAACTATTAATAAAAAAAATTAAAAAAATGAAAAAATGTTTATTTACTTATCAGAAAATTACATAGTTACAGATTAACCAGCGATCTAGGCGAAGCCTGTATCGTGGAGATCAATATTGAAATTATCAGATCAGATTTTGCGGACTAACCAAACTTAAAGCATTTCACTCTATCATTCTTTAATTTAATCTATCATTTAACTCTCTGCACAGGCCAGTATTATGTCTATGTTTATATTATTTATGCTTATGTTTTCTATATTTATGTTATTTTATGATCACACAAATTTAAATTATGGCCCTGTGTCTGAAATAAAATATTTTTATTTATTAGAGAGTATTTAGCCTCACGTGGATCCCAGCCAACTGAACCAACCCTGTATTCGATCCAACCTTATTGAATATATCCAACCGTGAAGGCAAACATCGTAAGGAAACTGGCATGTTCTGAGAACTCTTTAGAGTTTGAAGGACATGTGACATTCACCAACCCGCACTCGGCCAGCAGTGGGAACGTTAATAAGGTGATGATGATTGTACTAAAGGTGGGCCGAGGCATTTTCTACCTTCAATTATAATACGATGGATATAAATAATTGCTTTGATGACCCATCTTTTGATATTTTCTGTTTTCTAACAAGTAAAACCTCTAACTTACGGTTAGAGGTTATTGTAGTTGTAGGACATGTTATAAAACACCTTTTTAAATTTAACCTTTTTAAATATCAAAAATATTTGTATAGACTGTGCTACAATGAATACTCAAAATATCTTTTGTAAATATTATGTTGTAATTTTATTATTCTTATAAAGAAAGGTGGTAAAATAAAATAAAATTGTATCATCGTCAGTAACTTTATTATTTATTACACTTTGCAGCAATGTAATGTAGATTAAATACGTTAAATATTGATTTTAAGTATAACTAATCACGGAACAATCTCAGCGGTACTCTATACGCGCACGAGTGCAGCCGCAACTGCGAAACGACAATCGGACGAGATTAAAAACGAACATCGGGTGAATGTTTCAAATCAACCACTAGTTTCGTCCGATATTAAACGTGAAGCGTAGCGTTATATTCCGGGGCGACATCGAGCCGGCGCAGGCTGAGGACGACGATCAGATCCGCTGATCCGTCTCGCTCGGGGCTCACACGGCGGTCAGGGCGCGTGCAGGTCCAGCAGCGCCCGCAGCGGGGCCGGCAGGGCGGGGCGCGCCGCCGCCGCGCGCTCCGGGCTCGCCAGCAGCGCGCGCGCCGCCAGGCACGCCAGCGTCACGTGCCGCAGGGGACGCACGCGCGACCGCGGATTGCGCGCCACCAGCTCCGACGGCAGGTCGCCGAACCGGTTCGGCCGGTCCAGGTGCGCGCCGTGCTCCAGCAGCAGCTCCGCGAGCGACGACCTGAAGTTGTAGGGGATGCACGCGACGTGCAGCGGCGTCGCGCGCGCCGCGTTCGTCGCGTCCGCGCGCGCGCCCGCCTCGAGCAGCAGCCGCGCGGCGGCCACCGACGGGAAGGGCGGCGGGGTCGCGCGCTCCTCCGCGAAGTACGTGGAGCGCACCGCGGTGAGGCGGCTGCAGGCGAGGTGCAGCAGGCTGTCGCCGGTGGCGCAGGTGCGCACGCGCCGCGCCTCGAGCGCCGCAAGCGCGCCGCGCCCCGCCGGGCCGGCGACGCGCGCCAGCTGCACGGCGCAGCGCAGCGCGCGGTCCCAGGCGGCGGCGGCGGCGGGCAGGCGGCGCGCGGCGGCCGGCAGCGCGGCGGCGAGCGCGGCGAGCGCGTCCGCGGCGGCCCGCGAGGCGCGCGCCGCGTCCCGCCCCGCCCAGTGCTCGAGCACGCGCGTGAGGGCGACGAGCGCGCGCGCCGCCTCGGGCTCGAGCAGCGCGTCCCGCGCCACGTGCAGCTCGAGCGCCCAGCCCCACAGCGCCACGCAGCGCGCCGTGCGCCCCGCGTCCGCGTACGCCGCGCCCCTGTACATATTTTCGAGATAAGGTACGGATCGCCGGGAGTTTCTCCGGCGAAAAATGTAGCGTGGAACGTATCGATTCGATTTAATTTAGAATCGATCAACATTATAACGAACCTTAATAGGATTAAGACCGTTAACCAGTTATACACACACACACTATCTTACCTTACAGGCCCGAATCGTAAGTTTGAAATTTATTAAAAACGCTTGTGCGAAAAAACAAAAGCGTATTGAAGTGATGGCTAGCGTTTAGCGGCCGTGACGTCATGAAAGTGCTGCCATCTGCAGGATTATTGTAGGAATAGGGACGGAAGTAGCTTGTCTATGGGCGAAAAACAAAGTTGTATTCTCAAGGTGGGTCAAGCGAAGGCTCGTACCTCTAAATAATAAACAAAATAATAAAACATACTTTTGTGATTTTGTTATTGTTATTATTATTTTTGTTTTCTACGCAATTAGTATATTTTATTCAGTTAAAACTAATTAAATCTATTATTTTACTCAATGGTATGCATTCCTAGTTTAAAGGTACCTAATTTAAATATAGTGCATGCAACACAGGTACGCCATATTTGTTTATAAATTAGCTTTAAGATTAAATTTTAATGTTTTAATATTAAATTAAAAAAAATTGAATGCACGTGACAATAATAACGCGGTACCGACCTGTACATGATGCGCTGCAGCGTGTCGCGGTGGTCCGGCCCCAGCACGCGCAGCGCCACCAGCAGCGCCTGCGAGCGCAGCCAGTCCGGGTCCTGGCCGCGCGCCTCCAGCTCCGCCGCGCCGCGCCACTCGCGCAGCCCGCCCAGCGCGCCCGGCGCCGCGCGCGACGGCCGCTTGGCCAGCGCGCCGCGCAGCTCCGTCGCGCGGCGCCACGTCGCCAGCGCCGCGCCCGCGTCGTTGTGCACGTCCAGCTGCGTCGCGCCCAGCAGCTCCAGCGCGTCCGCCGCCCGCGCCGGCGCGCCGCGCGCGTCCGACAGCGCCGCCACCAGCCGCGCCGCGCCGCGCACCGCCGCCAGGCGCAGCGCGTCGTCCCCGCGCCGGGTGCGCAGCAGCGGGTCCGCGCCGTGCGCCAGCAGCAGCCGCGCCGTGTCCTCGCGCTGCTCCTGGACCGCGTGGTGCAGCGCCGTCTTGCGGTGCGCGTCGCGCGCGTCCACCGGCGCGCCGGCGCGCAGCAGCAGCAGGCAGAGCGGCGCGCACTGCACCGCGTTCACGAGGCAGGTGCCGCCGTTGCGGTTGGCGCGCGTGACGTCGGCGCCGCGCGCGAGCAGCAGCCGCGCGACGTCCACGCGCGACAGGAAGCAGGCGGAGCGCAGCGGCGTGGAGCCGGTGTCGGAGGGCGCGTCCACGTCGGCGCCGGCGTCGAGCAGCGCGCGCGCGGCGGCGAGGCGCCCGGCCACGCACGCGGCCCACAGCGGCGGGGCGCGGTGGGAGCGGCGCTCGGTGGGCGCGCGGTACACGCCGCGCTGCTCGAGCGGCGCGCCGAGACGCAGCAGGTACTGCACGAGCGGCGCGTTGCCGGCGAGCGCGGCGTGGAACAGCGGCGCGGAGCCGCCGGCGCCGCGCCGCGACAGCAGCTCGCTCCGCTCCTCGGGGCTGAGGCTGTTATACGAGTATTTGTGTGTGAGAACAAAGAAATGTATAAATAGAACTGCGACTCATCGTTCCGGTAATATATATCAGCGGCGCGGCGAGCCGAGTGGAAAACAAATAAACACACTTACGACGTACACCAAATACGCCGCTGCTGACGTACGTCTTGAAACGGTCAAGTTGAAAGCACCCTTGGTTGATGGTTCCTTCCCTTCTATTTTATTCAATGTAAAATTACCAAGAGGAATGGTAATTTTACATTGAATTTTACTACCCTTTTACAATATTGGGACAAACAAGTTAATTTTGTCTGTTGATTGTTGAAGTCAAGTAGATGATATATGAACTGCTGGGCAAAGGCCTCCCTATTCCCCTTCCACACATCGCGTTGTAGAGCTGTTGCACACCAATCCACGTCAAAATTATCCAGCTCATCTCGCCATCTTGATCTTGGTCTGCCGCGATGCCTGCGTCTGTTGTTTGGAGCCCACAAAGTTGTTATTTTGGCCCAGTGATCGTCAGGCATGCGACAAACATGGCCAGCACAATTCCATTTCAGCCCTGCAGATTTTTTGGTGACATCGGCTATTCCAGTTTTGGAGCGCAGTATGGTGTTGCGTATTCGGTCTGAAAGTTTTACTTCGAGAATACTGCGCTCCATAGCTCTCTGACATACCTCGAGTGCTGACCTCTGTTGACTTGTCAAAGACCAAGTTTGGTCTCCTTTCATTAGTTCCTTCATGGCCCAATATATGTATAATGAATGTATTTTTTGTACTACTAAAAATGGTTGTTGTTGATTGTTATTTTTAACCCCCCACCAAACAAGATGGGTGTTATAAGTTTGATGTGTCTGTGGAATCATAGCTCCTGATATACAAAAAAAAGCTAAATGCTTCCATATTAAGTATTTAGCTTTTTTTTGTATAAAAGGTGACTTTTTTGTAGACATGTTTGGTGACAATCGGTTAAGACGTTTAAAAATTATAGGGGAAGAAAATGGGGAAGAATCATATATCTACAAATATGAATACTCTAAAGTCTCTAAAGGAACTAAAATTTTGTAATAAGGGGATTTTTTTATTTGATATTTAGCTACTATTAAGTTAGTTTGTAAGTATTTGTGTGCAATAGACAAATTATATGTTACTACGATTCATATAAATATCAAAGGAGCTTAATTTGTTATAGCCGTAGGAAGTCCACTAACTATCCCACAGCAGGACAAAGGCCTCCACGCTTCATTCCTATCTAACACTGAGATAATGGTTTCAGGGGATTGTTTATCAAGTTTGCCATTACATCTATTCCAAGATTGAATTTGAACATAACAATACTCAGAAAATTTAAAATTTAAATGAAGGTGTAGTGTGGTGCAGTTGGTATAGTGCACTGTGATGGGAATGTTTGACTGTTGATGCACTTGCCTCTCGATTTGTCGACGCAGCTGGCGGCTGAGGGGCTGCTGCGGCGCGTTGTGGCGGCACTCGCCCACCAGCGCCAGCAGCAGCGGGCTGGCCTCGTCCGGCTCCTCCGCTTCTGAGCCCTCCGAGCTCGACTCCTGAGAGGATTCAGCCCCCGACAGCAACGGTAGCGACGACTCTCCCTCCTCCATACTGGACCCTTACACCGTTCTCACTGAGATAACAAACACCTCTTCCTATTTTGTGTCTACCGTCCGTTATTAGTAGGTACTGGTAGCCTGTCTGTAGTAGTACCCCTTTTACGGCTCTGGTGCAAAATAGTCTAAGAATAACTCCTTTATTTAGTGCTATTTCAGAACTGAACGAACAAAGGAATCACGAAACTGTCCAACTTATGTTGGTCGCCCGCCCAGAAACATTTACCTAACTTTACAATTACATACAAAATCAAAACAGAAACAGGGTGGGCAGAGCAGGCAGAAAACAATAAACGGTGTTGTCAATGTCAAATCGTGACAAGTGACATTATATTTCGCGCTAACAAAAATCTTCCATTTAAGTAAAAATATCAGCTAAATAGCTCAGAGTGCCGAGTTGGAGTTCCACAAACGTTTTCGAATGACTTTACTATCTCGTTAATCGAGCTAACGAAATTCGAATCGAAAAGCAATGGCATGCAAGTGCGAGTGCCTATCGACAAAAACTATACGAAAGCGTTCACTCACCGTGAGCATAGTTAAATATTTTTGTTAGGGTGGTAGCATGACGTCATCAAATCATTAACCGGCCAAATTCAGAATGATATTTTTACTAGTATTTTGTTTAGAAGCAGCTGTCTATCAAAAATGTTATGATTATTCTGTGTTTTGTTTACGTTTGAAATGAAAACTTTCGTTCGAGTAGGAAGAAGTAGTGTCCGGCCGATAAATTAATAATAAATTGAAACTATGAGTTAAACAGTCTAAAAATGAAGACAAGTTCATGGAGCAGTGAGTGTTTGATAATTTATTTGGTGTTTAGATCGATTTATGTAAACTTGTTTCATCAACGAAGAAAAAACTAAGTTTATTTTGTTTCTAGGCATGGAGACCTCAGACAAGTCAGACATTGGGATGAACCTGTGCCATCAAAATCATATGTTGCCCCAGTCCTAAGCCCCAGTCAAAGAATTACTGTAACAACCCCAGTTCACAATATTGTGGAAGCAATAGAAGGTAAGACTTAACTTTTCTAAGGATAACATAATTATAATGTTAATAAGATTATAATAACATTAATGTATTTTTACAGATGCCCATGCACTCTCTCTTTTAAGGCTCTGTGAAGGCAATCTAATTCGGACTGAGCCTGCTTGCTTTGGGCAAACACCACCTTGCCATGCAAGAATTCCTTGAAGAATTTTGAGGCTAGCACAAAATTTTCTACAAGCTGAAGAGTTTTGGAGAAAGTTTATAATAGAGTAACATAAGCTTGAGGAGAGAGCAAAATATGATTAGGGAGATGGAAGCGCAGAGCCAGAGAGTGGCAAGCAATAGGAATAAGAGTTTAAGATAAGTTAGTTAATAGACTCTGTAATGATTAGTTTATATTTTTGTAAATATAAGTAAGTATATTAGTTTATAAATTTAACTTGTCAATTCTGACTGTCTAATTAGGTAATAAAATAAAGTTCATCTTATATAATTTTGTTTATTTATTCATTGTCACAATACAATATCCTTAACCTTATAATCCTAAGCACACTTCTATAAATAGCAATAGTACATTAACACAATATATCACTGAGAACTACATACATATATATATCACACACTATTTATCAGTCTTCTTACTAAAATGGGTCCGCTGGTAGCTCCAGCTCCTTCCACATTGTAACCCGGTTCACTATTTAAGTTTCCTGGAACTAGAAATGATTAATTGTAACATAAATAGGTATTTTGTTATAATATCATATGAAATATTTTACCTTAACTAGACCCACCAAAAACTTACTCGGACACCGAGTAAGATTTAGATCAATGCCAAGATTGATAACTATGTTATGCAATACTGAGTATGCTATAATAATAGAAGCATATTTGAGTGGCTTGAAGTGGATGGAGTGAACTCCATCCTTGTCTAAGCACTACCATCTGTTTTTCAGCATTTGAAAATGTATTTTCTATTATTACTCTAGCCCTCATTTGCTTGTTATTATAATTGGCCTCTGGTGTACCAGTATTTGCATCTAAAATTGGAGTCATTAGCCTGGGTGCTGAGGGTATCCAGAGTCTCCTAAAAAATAAATAATTATGTAAAAGATAGAATAGTGAAAGGGATCAAAACATAATGCATTTTAATAAATCAAGTACCTAAAGATACTTTACCTATATAGAAGCCAGACCATTTCTCTATTTTGGTGCAGAGATTGAATTTATGTATTCAAGTCACTGTTTTCCCATACAAAGAATCATGCTTTGCACCTCCAAACTTAGGGTTAACATTTAAAATGTAGTATTGATCATCACTTATCTGAAAAAAAATGTCATTGCATTGTTTTGCTACTCAAATTGGCTTTTGTATGAACCAGAAGCAAAAAAGAAGAGAGTCGTGAACACCTGCGAAGAACAAATTAATTAGGTGTCGAAACTATAGCTACTTTTTAATATTTTAATTAATAAATAACAAAAAGTACCTACATAATATAAGTTCCAACAAAACGAGTTGAGAGGACCTTAAATTCGTCAATTGTTTTAATTCTCTGCACAAAAACTTAAAAGCTGTCTTTGTAAGACGATATCCAAGAGAAAAAGTAACGTCCGGCCATAATTTATTTGTAAATATTAATGATTTTACTGAATAACTTTGCACTCACACCTCTACTCACTGAGAAATTCTAAGTGAATGCTAGACGAATACTTTTTCGAGCGCGTTTACTATTCGAATGTCAAAAATGGTAACACGAACTCGGAGTGCTGAGTCTGAGTTTACAAATTGTAGTTAACTTTCTCGATCGTGAGAACGTTAACTATAATTTGTATGGGATCGAAACAGCGCCTCTTGTGGCAAACTTGAGAAACATAATTTGCTAGTTTGAGATTCACTATCGACCGTCGATCGTCGACTCGTTTACGCTCACGTTCGAAAGTGAGAACGTTAACGCATTTGATTGGTTGTTTGGAAAGTTTCCCGAGTTCGTGTTACCATTTTTGACATTCGAATAGTAAACGCGCTCGAAAAAGTATTCGTCTAGCATTCACTTAGAATTTCTCAGTGAGTAGAGGTGTGAGTGCAAAGTTATTCAGTAAAATCATTAATATTTACAAATAAATTATGGCCGGACTTTTCTTTTTCGCTTGGATATCGTCTTACAAAGACAGCTTTTAAGTTTTTGTGCAGAGAATTAAAACAATTGACGAATTTAAGGTCCTCTCAACTCGTTTTGTTGGAACTTATATTATGTACTTTTTGTTATTTATTAATTAAAATATTAAAAAGTAGCTATAGTTTCGACACCTAATTAATTTGTTCTTCGCAGGTGTTCACGGCTCTCTTCTTTTTTGCTTCTGGTTCATACAAAAGCCAATTTGAGTAGCAAAACAATGCAATGACATTTTTTTTCAGTTATGTGATGATCAATACTACATTTTAAATGTTAACCCTAAGTTTGGAGGTGCAAAGCATGATTCTTTGTATGGGAAAACAGTGACTTGAATACATAAATTTAATCTCTGCACCAAAATAGAGAAATGTTCTGGCTTCTATATAGGTAAAGTATCTTTAGGTACTTGATTTATTAAAATGCATTATGTTTTGATCCCTTTCACTATTCTATCTTTTACATAATTATTTATTTTTTAGGAGACTCTGGATACCCTCAGCAGGCTAATGACTCCAATTTTAGATGCAAATACTGGTACACAAGAGGCCAATTATAATAACAAGCAAATGAGGGCTAGAGTAATAATAGAAAATACATTTTCAAATGCTGAAAAACAGATGGTAGTGCTTAGACAAAGATGGAGTTCACTCCATCCACTTCAAGCCACTCAAATATGCTTCTATTATTATAGCATACTCAGTATTGCATAACATAGTTATCAATCTTGGCATTGATCTAAATCTTACTCGGTGTCCGAGTAAGATTTAGGTGGGTCTAGTTAAGGTAAAATATTTCATTATGATATTATAACAAAATACCTATTTATGTTACAATTAATCATATCTAGTTCCAGGAAACTTAAATAGTAAACTGGGTTACAATGACTATGTGGAAGGAGCTGGAGCTACCAGCGGACCAATTTTAGTAAGAAGACTGATAATATATGTACCTATGTAGTTCTCAGTGATATATTGTGTTAATGTACTATTGCTATTTATAGAAGTGTGCTTAGGATTATAAGGTTAAGGATATTGTATTGTGACAATGAATAAATAAACAAAATTATATAAGATGAACTTTATTTTTTTACCTAATTAGACAGTCAGAATTGACAAGTTAAATGTATAAACTAATATACTTATATTTACAAAAATATAAACTAATCATTACAGAGTCTATTAACTAACTTATCTTAAACTCTTATTCCTATTGCTTGCCAATGTCTGGCTCTGCGCTTCCATCTCCCTAATCATATTTTGCTCTCTCCTCAAGCTTATGTTACTCTATTATAAACTTTCTCCAAAACTCTTCAGCTTGTAGAAAATTTTGTGCTAGCCTCAAAATTCATCAAGGAATTCTTGCATGGCAAGGTGGTGTTTGCCCAAAGCAAGCAGGCTCAGGCCGGATCAGATTGCTCTCACAGAGCCTTATAGGAGAGAGTGCATGGGCATCTGTAAAAATACATTAATGTTATTATAATCTTATTAACATTATAATTATGTTATCCTTTCAAAAGTTAAGTCTTACCTTCCAGTGCTTCCAATATTGTGAAATAAATCTCAAAAACAAATCCAATATTGTGACAACATTGTGAACTGGGGTTGTTACAGTAATTCTTTGACTGGGGCAACATATGATGTTGATGGCCCAGGTTCATCCCAATGTCTGAGGTCTCCATGCCTAGAAACAACAATAAACTTAGTTTTTTCTTCGTCGATGAAACAACTTCACATAAATAGATCTAAACATCAAATAAATTATCAAACACTCACTGCTCCATGAACTTGTCTTCATTTTTAGACTGTTTAACTCATAGTTTCAATTTATTATTAATTTATCGGCCGGCCACGGCGGCCACTTCTTCCTACTCGAACGAAAGTTTTCATTTCAAACGTAAACAAAACACAGAATAATCATAACATTTTTGATAGACAGCTGCTTCTAGACAAAATACTAGTAAAAATATCATTCTGAATTTGGCCGGTTAATGATTTGATGACGTCATGCTACCACCCTAACAAAAATATTTAACTATGCTCACGGTGAGTGAACGCTTTCGTATAGTTTTTGTCGATAGGCACTCGCACTTGCATGCCATTGCTTTTCGATTCGAATTTCGTTAGCTCGATTAACGAGATAGTAAAGTCATTCGAAAACGTTTGTGGAACTCCAACTCGGCACTCGGGAAAGTTTTCAAACAACCAATCAAATGCGTTAACGTTCTCACTTTCGAACGTGAGCGTAAACGAGTCGACGATCGACGGTCGATAGTGAATCTCAAACTAGCAAATTATGTTTCTCAAGTTTGCCACAAGAGGCGCTGTTTCGATCCCATACAAATTATAGTTAACGTTCTCACGATCGAGAAAGTTAACTACAATTTGTAAACTCCGACTCGGCACTCAGTTGGTTTATTGTCGAGAATTCGAGAAACTGTATGTATGTTTATGGATTTAAGTAAAAAAACTACATTATTTGGTAGCCTGTTTTGAATTGAACTGTTCTAAGCATATTACAGGTTTAGACCATCAATGTTGAAAGATAAGTTTCGAGTTTCGAGACTAGGGTTGCCCACCGTACTTTTTTCACAGGACATGTTCTGATATTTGAGGTGTCCTGAGCTGTTCTGGATAGCTTATAATCATCGTTTTAGTTTTTTAAGAGGCATGTTTTATATGAATACTATACCTTTCTAATGAATTAAATTTAAAAAAAAATGTATAAACATCCGGCTTTTTGACAATAGCAGTAATATGGGCAATTATTAAATAGTACGTTAAACATAAATCAATCAATTAAGCGAGATCACATCCGCTTAATTGATTGACAAAAATAATGACGACTGCTGATTGATAGAAATATAATTTTTATTTTTGCTTAGTGAAAACCCACTCTAGCGCACAAGCGCGTTAAGAATTATCCACTATATCGGGAAAATCTTGTAGTCTTGTTTTATGTATGAAACAAATTTTAATAGTTAAAATAGGGGTATTTTTAGTGATCCGTAGCCAAATGGCAAAAACACAACCCTTATAGATTCGTTATGTCTGTCTGTCTGTCTGCCGCATGACACAGATACTTTTTTCGGAAATTATAACAATAAATAGGTAGTTATATTATTGAAACATGGTAAGTTGATGTATTCTGCCGCATTAAGCAATCAGTTCAGTTTCTTGTAAATTGGACTTTGCGCTTGAAGCGACAATTTGCCAGTGTCGAGTTAAATACAATTTTAAAGTAAAAAAGATGATATTCAGTTGAACGCCATTTTGAGGAAATCTGGTAGCAATCGGTAGATCAGATACAAACACGACTGACAGACACTGACAAAGTGACAAACATCTGACAAGTGACAAAATAAATAGCACATGAAATCTATATATACAAATTATATAAGTATTCATATTTGTGAATGTATATATTTTGCAGGATATTCAAACAACTTTCGTTTTGTTTTTCTCATCCGTAAACTAATCCAGATAACTAGTCTATGAAACCACAAACATAGACACTGGCAGAGTTGTGACAACCCAAACACAACAAGCCATTCAACCAAGAAGAAGAAGAAATCAAAACAAACAAATTGCCCAAATTGGGTAAACAAACAAAAACCGGCACAAAACCCAACCCAACTTAAACACTGTAAAATCCAGTTTTGTCTAACTCGTTACTCGAGCAATGTTCTGTACTGTGGTTTTAAATTAATCATAAAGTACCACGTAAAAACAGTGACTATACTCTCGGTCGAATACTTTCTGAAAAATCTTTCTGACGTAGATTGTACTAAACCGACCAAAAAAGGGGTTGTGTTCTAGTATAAGTTTTACGTGTCTGGGACATCATAGCTCCCGAACGGATGCAGCGATTTTAATTTAGTTTTTTTTTGTATGAAGGTGAGTCTGGCTCGATTGTTCACATGTTTCATGAAAATCGGTTGTGCCGTTTTAAAGTTATGGGGTTTAGAGTGGGGAAGGAAAACCGAAAATCTGTAAATATACTCGAACTGAGTGGGTATCAAATGAAAGCGCATCGTGCGCACATTACAAAATATTACGGTATTTTACTTTTAAGAAAATGCAATTTGTCATTGCTTAACCAAGTTTGTATACATTTGACTGATTTATTTGTTTCAATATCTTTGATAGTTCTGCAATACATTATACATTTGTATGTACATATATATAAAATAATATTTAAATATATAGGTATTATCACAGATTACTTAATATTAGTATTATATAAGAGAGAGAGAGAGAGAAACATTTATTGACACATGACAACACAAAATACAATAAAACAAAGAAAAACAACAAATAACAACATAATTTTGTGATGTGTCAAAAGGCTGAGGCGGGCTCAGCATAATGCAACCCCACACTTAGAGCGCAGAGGTGCGCTGATTTTCAGACGAGACCTTGGAACACAAAACATCTCGATTATACAATTATATTATCACAATATAGGTATTAGTGTCACTTAATATACATTTTTAAATATGAATAATGTATTTTGGTTAGGTAATAATATAAAATGCTATTAAGAATGTGTATTGTAATTGTAAATTTCTTTGTGCCATCTTTTTCACAGTAAAATTTTTCCTGTGCAATAAGGTATTCATAATAATAACATGTTGGTGAAATGGAAATAGGTATGCGGCTAAGGACACAAACAAAGAGTAAAAATTCACTTTAATTTATTTTTTGACTGCCTCAGTGGCGCGGGGGTCATGGTTCGGTGCAAGTGGTTACGGGTTCGATTCCTGCCAAGGGGTCAAGTGTTTGTACGTTCTGCAATAACTTTCTCCTTGGTCTGGGTGTTTACGTGTTTAGTATGTACAAGTAAAAATATCTATATATGTACCTTTTTATGTTTTTTACAAAGTGGTCAGAACATCCATGCGTATAATGGAAGACGTGGGTTCGAGTCCCGCATCTCGCTCTGGCAAGCTACGTTACTTCGTCTTAATTTTTTCTGCACAACTTTAGAATATTAGTTTCAACCTATAAGTGGGGTTTATCACTTTGTAAAAAACATAAAAAGGTTTTTAATAAGCAAGAGCGTCATCAATTTCCATTGAATCTGAATTGAAATATCAGCTATGGAAGTAGAGTAGAATAGTTCTAGGATGTTCTACTAGATGTCGCTAGTACGAGGCGTAACTCGTAATTGCAAGTGTCGAAGAAATTGAAGCGATGACGTAGTGGCGAGGTTAGTTTAGTTGGTCAGAACATCTGAAAAACCAGTGTAAACAAAATGTAATTGTGACGTATAATAATCTTATCAATAAATGACTATTAATGACTATTACTATTAATGACTATTAATGACATCCATGCGTATAATGGAAGACGTGGGTTCGAGTCCCGCATCTCGCTCTGGCAAGCTACGTTACTTCGTCTTAATTTTTTCTGCACAACTTTAGAATATTATCTATATATGTATGTCTATCATATTAAGTATATCAGATGTGTCGTACACGTAACAAAAGCTTTAGAGCTTACCACGGTGCTAGATGTTGTGTCTATTGTCGGGAAACATTTATTGGAGTTTACTCCTTAGGAAACGATTTGAGTTATAAGGCCCGGTAAGGAAATTTTATGAGGAGTAAAATCAAAATCAAGTGTAACACGAAAAGTTGAGGCGTTACGTAGAAAGAGACAAACATATATATCTGTAGGATTGAACGTGTAAAAGAATGAGATGGAATACATTACACAGCGTATCTCATTTCTCATAATTATTGCTTGTAAAAAGGTTCCATGACGGCATTTAAAAATAAAAAGGTTGTATGCTGTTCTTACGATATTAAAAAGGTTCTTTCACTTTTTGAAAACAGAACACGAGGCTGTATGCAATATATATCACTTGGCTTTATGGTCAAGTGACTTTTGCCTGCTTATGACAAATAAAAATAAAAGTTTCATCTACTGTTATATTTCTGAAGTGAAATGCAAAAATATTCCATAGCCATTACATTTATATATATACATTTAAAGCATATGCATAATACCGTTATTTTACGAGTATGGTCGGTTATAAATATATATTCAATATTTATGATGTATCGGTCAAAAGCTATAAGCACACTGTCTTAATACTTCTGGGAAATCTAATAAATGACGTGCGCAAGTTCATTTTTAGTTCAGCACTCTGATATGATATTATTAAAATCAATAGGAGTAAACTCCAATCGTGCGTCGTAGCTGACACTTTTATTTAAATTAAGATACATGTTGAGGTGGCAATGCCTTGTTAATCCGGTCTAGTTGCAGATACTAAAACTTTTATTATGTTTTCAGTTTGAACTAACCTACTGTTAATTGTTACACCACATTCCTAAGATGATAAGTGAGGATGAAGACTTTGATGAACTTCCTTCTATTGAAGTTAATTCATCACTTTCACAATCTGTAAGTTATTCACTTTATTAATAAATACTTAAATCCATCTTTTGAAGAAAAAAAAAAGGCCCATTCCCAGTAGTAGAATCTCTATAGATGAAATGATAATAATCTTTAAGTGTTTGTCAAGGTAGAAGAAGGTTCTAGTTCTTTAGGTTCTACTAGTTTGAATGACAGACAAAGTCTCACCACCACCACCGCCACCAGTTATTCTTTTATATAACTCAAATATAAATATAATTGAAGAACTAAGGTAGGTAGGTCGTGACACGACGGCCGAACGATTTCGGTTGTGCATGTACTGCTCCGCGCTAAAATTTTTTTTAATCGCGTGACAATGTCTACTAAAGTTATTGAAAGTGTTGTGCGCGAATTACAACAGACGGTAACTCTCTTGGTTAAAAAAATCGAGACGCTAGAGTGTAAGATAACCGAACAATCCGCGGTTATCACCAAACTGAGTGCAACAAGTGAAATATCCTCTACCCGAAAGTCACTCGTCGCGAACAATTCGACGTTATCTCCGAGCGGCCCGACCACGAGCGCTCCGGCGAAGCGACCCGTACGCACTGCCCACGTACAAGCCTCGGCCGCTATTGCGAAGCTAGCTAGCGCGACCAACAAACGCAGCAATGTATGTACCACCAATGCGGAAAAACCAAAAATCGACACACCGCTACTTGGATTGGACAAATTAAAACTTTCAAGCAAACAAAAACAGGCAAAAGATGCAATCAATATTTCTAATACAGGCTCCCAGGATGTAACACAATCAACCGAAAACAGTGTCGCTGACACCTGGCAAAAGGTTGTGAATAAGCGAAAACGAAGACAGCAAAACATCATTATAACGGGAACAGCATCAGAAAATGACGATATCCAGGCTGCGGAAAGAATAAGACACATCCAGGCATGGTCGTTCAAGCCGGACACCACAACTGAGACTGTTTTACGATTTTTGAATAAAATCACCAAATCACATTATACAGTTGAGAAACGAAATATACAATCAGACAGGCACTCAGCTTTTATTATAGGTATGCCAGAAAAAGTATTTGAAGAGGTGACAGTTCCTACGGCATGGCCCAGCGGAGTCCGATTCACGGAGTGGTTTCTGTACCGGCCCCGCGGCCAGCGGCAACGGGGCGGCCGGCCGGACTCAGCAGCCGCATGACTCATCTACTCAGAGCGCGCGGACTGCAGATTGCACTAATAATATTGTTATCTGTCACCAAAATATTGCTTCTCTTAAGAATAAGACTAATAAACTGGATGTTTTACTTGAAAGTCGTATGAAATGCGATGTTCTTTGTTTAACCGAACACTGGTTAAAATCGCTTGAAATTGATTTAATCAATATAAACAAATTTGACTTGGGATCCCACTACTGCAGGCCCTCTATTAATCACGGTGGGTCTTGTATATATGTTAGTAAACATTTAAATTTTAAAGAATTTGACATAATTAAATCAATTTCAATAGAACAAGTTTGTGAGCTATCTGCAGTGGAACTGACCGACTATAATGTTGTAATTGTTTGTTTATACAGGTCAAACCTAACGAATACAAACCAATTTTATCCATGCTTAGAACGACTTCTCGAGATCTTAGTCAATAGCAAAAAGGATTGCATTGTGGTAGGTGATTGTAATATAGATTCAGTATGTTCTCTTAATAGTGACCAAAAAAAAATTAACAGACATTTTAAATACGCGAAATTTTTGTAACATTGTTGATTTCCCCACGAGAGTGACGGCTTCGACGAGTACGTGCATCGATCACGTGTACGTTCGTGAGGAGAGAGCGCAGGTCGGGACTGTGCGCGCGACCGCCGTGGACTCGCAGCTCAGCGACCACTACGCCGTGCGCGTCGAGCTGCAAGCTGCGGCGCGCGCGGTGCCTGCAGCGCATTGCTTATCTCGGAGCTACTCGCGAGCAAACACATGCAATTTCATCGCCTCCATTGAGAGTATTGATTGGGACGAAGTGAAAAGTAAGCGTCGTTCAGCCGAACAGCTATCAAGGGCGGTAGTCAACATCTTAAAATATTTGTTAGACAAGTCCTTTCCGTTAAAACGACATGCTATAAATAATAAGATCGACTCTTGGGTTACAAACGAGATAATTGCATTAGAATCCATACTTAAGGAAAATAAGAGCCTGATTTTTAAATTTCCCTCTAATACGACATTGTTAACGAAACTTAGCGAATTTCAGAGCAAATACGACAACATTATAAATTATGAGCGCTGTAAGCATTTCAGTAATATGATAGGCAACGCCACGAACCGATATAAGTGTATGTGGAATGTTGTTAGACAAGAAACAGGGCAAAAGAAGCGAAAAAGCCTTTTTTTAGATTGCATTAGGGCATATGACGGCTCCAGATTTGCAAATAAGTCGGAGATAGTGAATGCAGTTAATTCGCATTTCGTGAACGCTGCATTAACGTGCGGAGCCCCCAAGGCTGACTTGGTGGCGGCGCAGCTCTCGCTGTCCCGAGCACGGCCCCCGGCAGACCGTTCTTTCAGATTTCTACCTTTCACGCCTTCGGAAGTTTATAAAACTATCAGCACCGGGGTCGCACGGAAAAATACTAAAGATATATACGGAATGTCGGTATCGCTTCTGAATGCGGCAGCTGAGCCATTGTCACCTATCCTCTCTCATCTTTTTAATATTTGCTTGAATGAGGGTCGATATCCACAGGAATTGAAAAATGTTAGAGTTTCACCACTCTTCAAGGGAAAGGGGACTAAGGAGGACGTAAATAATTATCGGCCAGTATCCATAATCCCAGTATTAGCCAAAATCTTTGAATACGGACTCAGCACAAGAATCATAGACTTTTTGACATCGACTTTATCTCTCTCCGATAGGCAATACGCGTACCGGACCGGTCGGTCGACGACGGACATGGCCAGGGAATTGGTCAGGCAGGTGATGGAAGCTCGGGAGCAGAGACAACAGGTGGCGGTGATAATGTGTGACCTTTCTAAAGCGTTTGACGTAGCTGATCACCGTCTCATCGCCGCCAAGCTCCTACACTACGGTTTCAACGGTCCGACACTATCACTTCTGGTGGATTTTATGGCGAACCGCAATCAGGTAGTTGCTGGTGAAGGAGGCAAATTTATTTCAGAACCACTTAAAACATCCATCGGGGTTGCACAGGGATCAAGTCTATCAAACATCATGTTCTCTCTCCTTCTTAACGACCTGCCGGACTGCATCTGTGATGCTAACATCTTCATGTACGCAGATGATGTGGCTGCGATCGTTACAGCACCGAGTAGTGAACTTTTGGAAGGGAAACTGAATATGATAGCCGAGAAACTATATCACTGGTTCTCTTATAACGGATTCCTGCTCAATATCAATAAAACAAAATACATGTACTTTAATGTCACCGGTAGAGATTACTGCTCCCTGTCTGTCACTCTAGGCGGCAACGCGATCAGTCAAGTAAAAACTGCACCATTCTTGGGTTTTGAGCTAGACGAAGGGCTAACCTGGGAACTACATATCGACAAACTTTGTAAGAGAATTGGGCAAGCCTGTTTCGCATTGTGGCGTTTGTCGGCAATACTGGACCAAAACATGGCACGAAGTTGCTACTTTGCATCTGTCCACTCGCTCTTACAATATGGCATAGAGCTTTGGGGCAGAGCCGCTGATTGGGAGCGAGCGTTTAGAATGCAGAAGAAAGCACTCCGTGCATTAGTAAGAGTTCCTTGGGACACGCCAGCTCGCCCAATATTCATAAGGCTAGCGATAATGACGGTCCCCGCCATGATAGTATTTCGTGCGGCTATTTATGCACGCCAGCATCTGGAGGAATACGCAATGTTCGGTGACGGCCATAATTACTGCACACGAAATGCGCAAAAGTTAAGAGCCGTGACGCGGCGACTCACGAACACGTCGAAGCTGATCCACGTGATGGGGCCATCAGTCTATAACCGCCTTCCAGACGTTATCACCAGTGCTCCATCGATGCAATCCTTTAAGCACAGACTTAAAAACTGGCTTGTAAAAAAACCGTTTTATAGGTTTGATGAATTTTTTAGCTGACTTCTAATTAATTGTATTATTATTACTTATATTTAATGTTCATTTTCAATGATTTATTTTACAATTTAATGTATATATCATACAACAAGAAATTATGACTACATGAATCAACTGTTCTTTGCAACAGCTATTATTATTATCATCTTCATAATTTTTATTATTTAATATTTTTTGACATGTAACATATTGTTATCAATAAATGAACTATGAACTATGAACTACATAATATCTCAGTTTATGAATTAACTTGATTGTTATATTAATAATTGAAGTTATAAAAAATTGTGTCAAAATTGCGAATGTTTTGACTTTACCATAAATTGAATACATACCAATGAAAATATGTAAGCTTATTTTCTTATGTTGCACTTTTTCGTTACCTACACTTATATTGCCTCTTTCAATTCAATTTCTTCAAATTGGACTCTGCGCTTGAAGCGTCAGTTTGCCAGTGTTGAGTTAGTTAGTGCCGTGTCCCAGTACTTAGATGAAATAAACAGAATCAATTGGAAATAGCAATAAGAATTAATTGAACAATATATTTGTAATTATGTAATTTGATTTATATGTACCTACTTATTTTCCATTGTCGCATTAGTTTTGTACTGTAATGGCAATATAAAAGTGTAAATTAATAAATACATAAAAAAATTATATTAAAAGTCTAAAAGATGTCACCCCTTAGGACCCAACCTTGGATGTCAATTGTAAATGAACATCAGTCAGAACAGTCAGTGTCAAATTGATATGAGCATTCATGAGATGTAGAGTAGGTATTCAAAATAATTTGATCGTATAATGCCCTTTCTTATAATTTTGGTGTAAATAATTTGAAATTGAAAACTAATACATTACCATTGAACCATATTGATATACGCAGTTCTGGTCTGCTTATACTAAATTGAAAACATCGCTCTATCAGATCGATCAAACTTATTATCGTTGGCCTGTCGGCAAAACATTCCTTGGTATTTGCTAAAAATAATAATTTTCTATTACGTTCGAAAAATAAGTTTATATTTGTGGTAACTTTAGTAAGCTACATTTATACAACGTTCAAAGGAGAGAGGGAATGTAAGATTGTTTTTACAGAGTTCATTCGTGATGCCGAGCGCGGAGGAGCTGGCGGCGGCGCGCGCGCGCGAGCGGCGCGCCGAGGCCGAGCTGCGGCGCCTGCGCCTCGAGCCGGGGCCCGCGGCCGCCGCGAGCGACTCCAGCGGCTCGGAGGGCGAGGCGGCGCTCGCGGCCGCGGCCGCCGCCCTGCGCGCCGCGCCCGCCGCGCCGCGCCCCGCGCCCCCCGCCGCGCTCCCCGCCGCCGCCGCCGCGATGCTCGCCTGCGCGCCGCCGCGCGCCGCGCCGCTGCTGCGCCACGCCGACGCTCTGGCGCGCGCGCTGCCGCCGGACCGCCTGGCCGCGCTCACGGCCGAGGTGCGTCCGAGGAAGCGTGCGCTCGTTCGCGACGCGCGACCCTCGCTGAGCCTCCCCCTCCCCGCAGATGGTGAGCTCGACGGCGGAGCTGCTGGAGCGCGCGGACGGCGCGGCGGCGCTGGGCGCGGCGGGCTGGCTGTGCGCGCTGGCCGCGGCGGGCGGCGCCGGGCGTCCGGCCGCGCGCGCGCTGCACGCGGCCGTGGGGCGCGCGGATCCCGCGGAGCTCGGCGCGTGGCTGGCCGCGGCGGCGCCGGCGCTCACGCCGGAGGCGGCGCTGCGGCTGTGCGGCGCGCTGGCGGCGGGCGGCGACGCGCGCGGGCGGGCGGCGGCGCGGGTCGCGGCGGGCGCGGCGCTGGGCGCGCTCGTCGGGGAGGAGGGCGCGCGCGAGCTGGGCGGCGCGTGGCGGAGGCTGTCGGCGTCGCGGCGCTACGCGGCGCTGCAGCTGCTGGCGCGGCGCGCGGCGAGCGAGGAGGGCGGCGCGGCGCGGCGCGCGCTGGCCGCGCTGGCCGCCGCGCCGCACGAGCGCGCGCAGGGCGCCGACGTGCTGAAGGTGCGCTCCGCCCCGAGATCGTTCGATTCTACCCGAGACCGAGCGTCCCGTCGGTTCGCGACGGGACGCTCGGTCCGCACCGCGCGCCGGCCGCGTCTGACGGGTGCGTGTCGCAGGTGCTGGTGGCGGCGGCCAAGCTGCAGGTGCTGTTCCACGTGCCGGAGTGAGGCGCCCGCGATCCTCCCTCGATCCCATCGCGCTCGATTCGAGGAGACCCATCGGTGATGTCGCGGAGACGAAGTTTGCGACTTATAATTTCTTAATTAAACGACTGCCCGCTCATTTTCTTTTCTATATTTCTCTCCGGATACCTCCCTTCCTGGAATAGGTTCGCCGCGACCGGTACGAACCGAGGCCTGCGCGCACGTGCCTAGGCACCGGCGGTGCTGTCGTGACGTATCGTATATAATCTCATTTCACATTTTACTACCCATACTTACAGTAGCACTTTAAGGTTAATCACTGGATTTAAACCGACGCGTTGTAGCATAGCATTAGGATAAGCTAATAATAATAACTATTTCGTTCCCACTGCTGGGATACATTGTCTTCTCTCTTGACGCGAGAGATATGCCCTTAATGAACCACGGTGGCCTAGTTCGGGATGGTGGTACAAAGTGAGGTTTATCTATACTAATATATAAAGCTGAAGAGTTTGTTTGTTTGTTTGTTTGTTTGAACGCGCTAATCTCCGAAACTACTGGTTCGAATTGAATAATTATTTTTGTGTTGGATAGTCCAGTTATCGAGGAAGGCTATAGGCTATATAACATCACGCTATGACCAATAGGAGCAAAGATATAGTGGTAAATGTGTAAAAAACGGGAGAAATTGTTCATCTTTGAAGCCTTCCGTTGCGTGCGCCGTGAAAACGGTTCAAGATACACAAAAAATATGTATTAAAGAATAATAGCTCTTATAATGATCTAAAAAACAGTCCGCGAAAGTATATGTCTATCTTTTAAGATTAACTCACAAAAACCGTTTTTATGGTACCTAATTTGGTCGAAATAATTTGTTTAAGTTGTATCAACATAATAATATTAATCTATAATCAAATAAATATGTTGTTGGTTAAGAGTACTTCATCCATTATAACGCGGGTAGCACCGCAGGTCACAGCTAGTCACTTATAAAAAATCATTCAAAAATGAACTAGACATAAAACCAAATCAAAATATACAATCAAACAAACATGACAGATATAAATAACTCCATTCAATTACTAAGAAAGGATTCTTTGTGTATTTTGTAGACAGTTCTACTTTTTTCCTTTTCGGTACCTTCTACTTATTGTATATTATGTCCATATAAATTTATTTTTGCCGGTCCAGATTGGATTTATTTATATTTCGCATTGTCATTACTTTAGTACATATTTCGTGGCGTTGCGACAGCGCCCTCTATATCGGATCTTTTCTAGATTTTTTTAGTTTTTCCTTAATTCATACACCAAACACTACTTATATTCCAATTTGAAGCTTCTAGGTCTGCTAGAAGTGCCTTAGAATTTTGATGATCGGTGAGTCAGTCAGTCAGTGAGTAACAAAATTACGAAATTTGACCCGTTATAATTCTTAAAATACTGGTTCAAATTGAATGAAATATACCGTGTCTTTACAATCCTGCATGGTTACTGAAAATTTCAGTCTTCTAGTATTATCCACAACCACAACGAAGTTACAGGGGGTCGAAAATGGCCTGAATTGCTTCGAGAAGAGGATGATACGGCCGTGACGCTTTTTTGCTCGACTTGGTGGGGGCACTGCCGTGCCCCCAGATACTAAACAACATTATTTTACATATTTTATTTTGTTACCACTAAACAATAATAACCATATCAAAATTTACATAATTGATAAAAATAACAGATTACAAACACGCAACTTAAACATAACATGTCAAAATCTAATAAAAGAAAAGGTTAGGTTAGGTTTGGGTTTTGCACTAAACAGGAACGGGAAGGATTACGAAATTATATAGGGTCATAGGTTAGGTTAGTTTTTTTTATTTATGAATTGAATTAATTTTTCCCTCTAGCATGGCCAGACTTTATTTAACTTATATTTGTTACATCATTTTATTTTAAAGTTTCTTTCTTATTTAGTTTTGATACATATGAAGTAAAGTAAATTATTTAATTGTGAATCTATTTTATTGCATATATTTTTATATTGTGCCTGTGCCTTATATCTGTGCAATTACTTGTAGACTCGCTGAAGACAATGTGTCTAATTGCCTTTCCGGACAAACTGTATGAGCACGACTGTGATCCAGAGGACTGTGACCTGACTGTCCAGTCACTTAAATAAACACTGCAATCCAAGTGACCGTGACCGGTCGATTAGTACAATCAATAGTTAGTGAACGTGAACTAATGTAATTAAAATGAAGAAGGGTTGCTGTACCAAAAAACTCAAAATACTGGAGGAGAGGAGAAAGAAACCGACTGCTCCCGGAAGCGTCTGAAGGACTGATGGTTAGGTTAAGTAAGGTTAGGTTAGGTTTTTTTTTTCCTAATAAGCCTACCAAGTGTCATCTACATGACCGTCGGCTATGACTTATACTATTCAAACTGTTGCTATGATAATGCAACAACATTTAGTTCATTACCTCATATACTATGCAAATGTGCAAATATCTCAAGATTACACCAGACCTCAACTCCCTCTAATCCTTTCATCGCAGACCAAGAGAACAATGAAAAGAGCTGAAGTCCAGCCCAACCCCAAGTACACACTTGAGCAAACACGACCTGTAAAATAACCCACCCTTCCCCAACAACTTTGCATGTCAAAGTCAAAGTCAAAACGTTTATTTCCTTAGAAGCACTTATCCTACATGGACATGTCAACTTAAAATTAATAAACAATAGTTTCAGTAGGTATTGTTTTTTGACATTGTAATATTATTGGTATGTATGAAAAGAGTGTATGATGTTTTTAGGTAAAACTTATCGAATTGTTTATTCCTATGCTATGCATTTAAATAATGGAATTTAATGTAATATTATTCAATTAGTGAATTCATGTATAAATATGGTGGTTCATTCATAATTTGTAGGTTGGATAAAAAATTTTTGTTAGTGTTATCATTATATATCATTTTGAATTAAT
This sequence comes from Gymnoscelis rufifasciata, assembly GCA_929108375.1. Taxonomy (NCBI): domain Eukaryota; kingdom Metazoa; phylum Arthropoda; class Insecta; order Lepidoptera; family Geometridae; genus Gymnoscelis; species Gymnoscelis rufifasciata. The sequence goes on from OV815324.1 coordinate 11,628,278, forward strand.
AAATGTATAAAAATTATGTGATGGGGCTGGGTTAAGGTGGGTGTGTTAACACACATTCACGTTTTCTCAAGCTATATGAGCGGTTTTGGGTGGATATGTGTATTGGTAAAATACCATTATGCAGATTCATGCAATGGAACAATGGAAACCCTAAATTACAAACCTTGCAGGTAGACTTAGTTCAGCAGCTTATGCAGTGCGAACAATGAGATATATCACAGGTGAGGGTACAGCTAGACTGGTTGATGTTACAAACCCAACCAGCAAAACAGTCTCAGAACAGGCAATTTCTAAGAGTGGTAAGCTTTAAGCGCTCTTATAATTGTTTTGGAACATGCCCTCGATCCTATATTACTTTAAGACAAGCCGATATGGCCTCAAACACGCTCAGTCTCATAACCAAGTCTCATATATTTAAATAAGAGTATATTACTATGCTATTGTAAGCCACTTACTCCTATAAGAGGATTTACTAAGACTAATTGCACTTGAGAAACCTTGCTCTTAAATGTATATTTTATAAGCTCGTTTTATTTTATAATAGACTTGCTAAATGCTATTGTAAGAATGTCAGACTAATATAAGCATTGCATAAGATCTATTGATCTATTTTCGATCGAATTTACTAGGATAACAATGTATACATTATGCTATAATATAAATAATTAGATAAGTTTAGATAAGCACACTATTGCATTAGGTAAGCCTGGAAAAATAGTTGTAAGTTTTGGAAATAAATAAATAAATAAGAGCACTATGAGTATGTGCATTTCTGTTCTTATTTGAAACTATTATCAGATCAATTAGCGCTGGATACAATACAAAAGACAAGATGGATATAAAAGCGTTTGATCTTAGATCGATTTTGGGAATACTAATTTTAATGATTTGAAGAGTAAAATTTTGCTGGCCATATATGTAAGTATATGTTATTTTAAATTTTAATAGTAGTAAATAATTACAAAACCTGGAAAAGATTTAAGAAAACTGGTGGCTACAGGAGGAAAGTTGTTAAGAAGTACTATGAAATGTTAAAAAGAAAAACAAATATACCACTGGCAGGACAAGGTAGTGTAGAGAAAAATATCAGTGAGGGTTCTGCAGGTTTCGCTTTTGTAAAAGAGGTCGATCGTAACGATTAGTTTGTTTCGAATTTAGTTTTTTCTATTAATGATAACAGTGAAGATGAATCTCCGAGCGAGGACGAATCCATCTATAAAAAACCTTCGTGTTAAAAAATGATGTCAGGAAATTAGCAAAAATACGAGACTCATTGATATTTTAGGACGTTTATCGTGCACTCCAGATATTATTCATTTAAATATAAATATAGACGGATTGCCAGTATCTAATAGTTCAAGACAACAACTATGGCCCATATTATGTAATGTTTTTGAATTGCCTAACGTATCTCCGTTTGCAATAGGTAAATATATTGTTATTTTTACATTAAATAGCATAATTTGATATAATATGTGGATGGAAGGTTTGTGATATATGGGTATAAAAGAGTTGCTAATAACAGGAAAAAGGTACTTCTTAAGTCAAAAGAAATGTCTTGACTTGAAGTATTTTCTTGATATACTGATAAAAATGCATATACCTAATGCATTTTTTCTGTGTAGGTAGTCATGACAACCAAATATATTGCTTTTATAGTTTTATTTATTTTTATTTATTTATTTAAGGTATAATAATTACATGGTCTTAACAGTAAGATGCACATACCAAGAACGACAATGTAATTAACTTAATTATAATCTAAAATATTAACATTACACAGATATAGATTCCAAACACTAAGAAAATATACTTAATTATACTTGTATCTCGTTCTCGAAATAAGTATCCTGAAAATAAGAATTATTTGCAACATGTAGTACGCATAAAGGGCCACCGTTCATGCACTAATGTTTAGAGTAGATAAAATAAACTTTTTACTATGACGAATACTCCATCCCGCTCGTCCCTGTCGGCCCGCTCACTCCGGCTTGTCATTCGCATTTTAGTGCTCAACCGTTCATCACGTTATCGCGATTGTTTCGCACCAATATAATTTACGAAATGCCTAAAAGGAAGCACAGTAAAGGAGACATTAGTTATGATAGTGATCAACTAAATAAAAGCTAAAGAAGGTGTTAAAACGGGCCTAGAAATATAAAACGATATCTGGTGACATGATGAGGTAAATTTTTTTTCTTACCATAATTTAATCTATATGTAGATATATAGGGTGTCTCATTAAGAACTTGAATTTAAAAAATTAAAAAATATCTGTTTATTTAATATTTTATTAACATTTTATTCTACATGTGTATGGAGGTAGTGATGACATTTACACATGAAACAAAATATTGGTTAAATGGCCACCGTTGGTCTGTTGGCAGGTATGCACTCTTTTGACGAAATTTTGCAGTACATTTTGCAGTAAGGGCTGCTGGATTTCACGAATTTGACGTGCAATTTCTTCTTTGAGTTCCTCGGTTGTCTCAGGGTGGTTCGCATAGACTTTACTTTTCAAAAAACCCCAGAGAAAATAGTCCAAACAAGTTAAATCGCAACTTCTTGGCGGCCAGTTTTGGTCTCCAAAACGAGAAATTACACGACCTGAAAACTTGGTTTGTAACAAAGTCATTGTTTCCCTAGCTATGTGACAGGTAGCGCCTTCCTGTTGAAACCACATCTCATTTAAGTCAATCCCATCTAATTCTTGCCATAAAAAGTCTGTCAACATGGCCCGGTAACGATTGCCGTCGACAGTCACGGCGGCACCTTCACCATTTTCCAAAAAGTATGGTCCAATTGTCCCTCCTGCCCACATGGCACACCAAACTGTCACTTTTTGAGGATGTAACGGAATTTCTTGAATGACAAGTGGATTTTCATCTCCCCAGATCCGAGAATTCTGTTTGATAACGAAGCCGTTGAGGTTTAAATGAGCCTCGTCACTAAAGATGATTTTGTTGTGAAATGTCACAGTAAAATTTTCCCCATTTTTATAATGGGTTTTCACTATTAATAAACGTTCATCCAAACTATAACGCACCATTTTCGTAAATGTCTATGTTTTAATTAATCAAACACCAAATATGGCTGACTCAACAATTGACAGTTGAAAATGGCGCGCAATTCAAAATTCTAGTTCTTGCTGAGACACCCTTTACTAGCGAAGCAGCGGAACGTGCATTCGAGCCGATCATCGGACGGTCTCACGCACTTGTTATGCCGCGCTACCCTCATTTGTAATAATGACTTTGCCTTTGTTTACAAAAATATGTATGGATAATATACTGGTCGCACAAATGCATTCGAGCTGTTTTTGGACTGTCTCATCGCATGTTGTCTATCCAGATAATAAGTGTGCTCGAGCTGCTCTTTGGACTGACTCATCGCACTAAAAAATTTATAAGGGAATTTATTTCGAGCTGTTCTTTGGACTGTCTTACGTATTCCCTCTCAAAACCTTGTACCTAGTTTAGAAGTAAACTAGTCCTTACTAATATAAATGTGTTTACCATACTCGGATTAACTTTTGGGTTTATCCTTCACTCTCAATGTCGAAATAAACCATAAAAAACCAAAGTACAAGCTGTACTTATTTCAATAAAAATATTATATGGTTTTACAAGACACATCGTTGCATAAAACAACTAAATTATACATCAGCATGTTTATACATTTAAATATTCCAGACAACAATATATATTGTTGTAGTTGTACCAGTGTACTGGACGACCTTATGCCAGAACCAAAAAATACTAACGAGGTGTTTGTGTTTTGAACCATTCTCACCACAGATTTCAGATGAGAATTTACACCCTGTGCCTATGACTCAAGATAACATGTTCTTAATAACTTCTTAAGCAGATGAAATGTCCAATGACCCCTTAGTTCTGGAAAACCAATATATAGGGTTAGAAAAAAAATGGAGATGATTCTGCTAATAAAATCCAGTTCGGATAAAAAATGTATAAAGAATTAGCGAGCCGATTGCAACATATTACCACTTGTGGGTTAACAAAAGAGGCTAGAAAAGAATTGCAACAATCCTACCTTAAAAATGAACCCTTTTGGGTACACTAGCTTTGAATCCCGAAATAAAAGCTGATTTATCAGAAACTTGATATCGCGGGATAAAGCACTAGAAACTAAACAAAAACGCCTTGGATCGGCGATCTCATGCATAGCATTCGTAACTTCCCAAATGCTGGGCAGTAGGGTAGTAATAATGAACTTCTGAAGAGGCTCATGGATGCGAATCGAATATTATGCGACGTACAACATTCGAATTTTGTCGCAAGGAGGATGTTTAGTACATCTGACCTCAAAAATAATAATTAAACTCTTATGTGGGGAAAAATTATCAGATCTCAAAACTGCAAAGGAGTAAACAAATAAAGTTCTGAAATAAATACCTATAACAACAGTTATGAGAAACCACAGCCCTCAAAGTTTAAAACGATTCTTAAACTTAAAAACTCCGGCGGGTCCAGGAAGGAAACCACCGGCGCCGATAACATCACAGAAAACGCGACCGCCTGCCCATCATCGGAATCAGCACAACAGATCATGAAGGAGGTCATCACAGCAGTTGAAACACACCAGCCATCGCCGAGCCTAATGGAGGTAAACTATGCAGGTCGCTTGTCCAATAATCAATGGACACGTATTACAAACGACAATATTATCCTATCATGGATGTAATATCTGACCATAATCTTATATCATAATCATAATCTATTTAATCAACCTTTTCAAAATTGCCTCCAACTCCTAAGTATTCTTGTAAAGAGTTCTTACAAATGAATGCAGCTGTTGAGGATCTCGGAAAATCGGAGCGATTTCGAATTGCATGCCTTGCAAAGATTAATTAATTTCGGATATGCTCTTAAGACCTAAGTCAAACGGAAAGATGCGTTTTATAATGAATTAAAATATATATATATATTATTATTAATCCTACTTATCTCAAACTTGAAGACGCCTACTGTTTTATCAAAATGAATGAAAATGACTATATAAACCCTAGATTTATATTTAACAAACATATAAATGAATTTAACGCATTTCCGATCGGCTTAACCGTTATTATTTACGAAGATTATGAAACTGATTGTATAGCTCCTAAGAGCTGAAGCCTACATGTCATCAATATATTTAGATGACCTGTTCCTAATTTTGGATATGTATAACTCCTGCCAAAATAACGTAGAAATCACAACGATATTTCCCACAAGCCTTGGGTTCATTTTGAATGTTAAAACGAGCGTCTTCACTTAGTCTACACAATGCAAATCCCTAGGATTTGTAATAGATATACACAACTTGTACGTTCAGTTACCATGCGACAAAAAAGATTGCATTATCAAAGAAATAAACACTTCATGAAGTTTCACAAAAATGAAATCCGACTCCGAGTTTGCCTAACTCGAAGGTTTTTTCGAAGGCATCTATCGAGTATATTCCTTGAGTATATTATTAGGTTTTCATTAAGCAGCAGAGTGAATTCAGTATTTAAATACCATCCTCTATACGGCCGGACTTAGAGTGGTGGCTCCAGGCTATATACCTAATTCTGTCAAAACAATTCCAAACGATAATTATAGCCTTGAGTTGTATTCTGTCGCCTCAACAACGGGGTGGGGATCAGCCTGTGCAGAAGATACCGCTAGTGGTTAGGGATGAGAAAAATCTACACATTCAACTAAAGCTAGCTGAATTTTTCACACTCAAATTATTTGCCAAAAATTTCGAAGACTTCACTTTACACATCAATAACACGACCGTTATTAGTTATATTATAGAATGGAATTTCCTATTACGCCGGCCGTAACAATTTTCAAAAAGAATATGGCAGTGTGCATTGTAAATAATCTGTCTTTTGCTACTTATTGTAAGGTTAATATAGATACTAAGTTAATTTATGTATATTTTAATCAAATGTTTAATTCGTTCTAAATTCATAGTTTTGTTAATTATAATTTTTACATGTATTATCGTGACCTAAAAGTATGTATTTAAAGGCAACTTCCGGTTTATTGTTTGAGTTGACTTTATTTCGTAAGCCAATCGGCGCTCGCACACGCCACCGCTGTCGAGCGCACCGACCAATGAGGAGTGAGACCAAGTTGTCAAGTAGGGTTCGAGCGCTCGACGGCGGAACGCGACGGCCGGGCATTGGAACGGTGGCACTAGTCTAGGCAAGACAATGGAATATTACAAGCTAATAAACAGTAGGAATTTTGTGAAAAATTAAAGTGGATTTTATTCTGACCAAACCCAAAAGGTCAGAAGTGGGATAGACGAGAGGATTTCATATCTTCTAAAAACGCCCACGGCTCGGAAAAACGTAAGTATTGATTTAATTCCTAAAAACATTTTATTTTAACGGGTAGATCGTTTCTGTTTTCCCTCTATCTCTTCGATTTCCTTTTTAGTATTACATGTAAGTTTACAGTATTAGTTACTAAGTCCTTAATCCTTTTCCCCATTTTTTGTATGGGTATTGAGTATTTTTTTTTTTTCCAGTTAATAATATATATTTAAATTTTAAATTTTGCCTATCTACCATGTCTTATTGACTTCGGAAGAACAAACTAGTGTAGTGACACAGATTAGCATTAAAGTACGCGGCGCAAACGCGTTTCGTTAATTCAGCTTTTTAATAGTTATGCGGAGCCTCGCCAGTCACTCTTCAAACCTCAGCCGTGTTTAGACATATCCTAATAAGGATTAAATAAATAATATAATTGTAATAACCTGTAACGTGTTAAATGAATAGATTCAGTATAGTGCAATAACTCTTTTATTTCAACCAACCCACATACATAATCACTAAAGACTAGAAGAAATAATAAAGTGGAGGCCCCGACGTGATTCGTTATTATCGTGATTTATCTTGTGGGTTGTGTTTAAGTTATCCGTGTAGGAGTGACTCAATTTTAAGAACGCGGCTGAAGGAATTTATAATAGAACAACATGGATAAACAAGCACATTCAGAAAATGCCAACGCAGCAACGCCACGCGGAATGCGCAGTAAGTGATGTCATCCAATGAAACCGCGATCCAGACAACGAAGTTCACAGTCTTCTATAGAAGCGGCATGATATTTTTAAAGCCAGCTTATATCTGAGGTGCATTCAATCCTGACGAAAATGGAGTTTGGACCTGCAGATTCACTCGAGGTTTTGCCCGGTTGGAAGAAGCGTTTTTGCCGGAGGATTTGCCCGGTTGGAGGAAACATGCTTGCCGGAGGATCAGTGCTGGAATTTGAGATATTGGCTCATTCCCACTGCTTGTGCCGAGTGACTGGAATATGTGTAACCCCGCTGGAGACCGAACTTCCGAAAATAACTACAAAATTCAAGATGTAGTGCAAAGTGATTAGAAATGATAACTAGGTTTCGTTCATTATTCTTATGTGTTGCAAATAATTCAATTATATATAGAACTTGGCGTTATCACGAACTGTAACCTGATACTAGAGCGCACTAACAGTGTAATGTAGCGATCTTGCAACTTAGCGAATTTGCACGTGTGTCTCAGTAATACGAAATTTAATATTTTTTTCAAAATCAGATTTTATTATTTTTTTAGTGTATTAGAATTATGTAAAAAAATGTGTAGTTTAAAAATGTATAATTTTTTTGTTAACATACAAAGTTTATTTCATTGTTTATACAACTTTATTAAAAGATTTCATTGTTAAAAATGTAATTTAAAGTTAAAAAAAAAAAAACATGTATGTAATTTTACAAGCTGACTGTACTTTGGTCATTCGAACGAACTTTGATTGTGAAATAACTATGTACTTACCTCTGCATAAAAGAATGCGAGCTCATATCGCATGTTGTTTTCAAACGTAAGCATATTTGTGTAGCAGGCATGAGCCTTTGAATTTGTAATGTTTATTGTAATGTTTTAACCTTGAATGTACTATTGAAGTAAAATAAAAAAATTTTTGTAAAAAATTTTTGAAAAAAGGGGAGGATTGATGTAGTGACACAGATTAGCATTAAAGTACGCGGCGCAAACGCGTTTCGTTAATTCAGCTTTTTAATAGTTATGCGGAGCCCGCCAGTCACTCTTCAAACCTCAGCCGTGTTTAGACATATCCTAATAAGGATTAAATAAATAATATAATTGTAATAACCTGTAACGTGTTAAATGAATAGATTCAGTATAGTGCAATAACTCTTTTATTTCAACCAACCCACATACATAATCACTAAAGACTAGTAGAAATACTAAACTAGCAATTTAGTACTTTGTTTTGGTTATGAAATCGTTTAATTAAATAAAATTAGCATGCGATGAATCCAAAACTTGTCTAGAACCGATCTTTAGTCTAGTAGCGGCGCGGGTCCGGTCAAGGGCTCCAGTGTTTCTTTGTTTTACAAGCACTTTCTCCTTCGAGTTTAATAATCTGTTTATGTAGGTATATCTATATATAAAAGAAAGTCGTGTTAGTTACACCACTTATAACTCAAGAACGGTAGAACAGATTTGGGTGAAAATTGGTATGGATGTAGCTTAGAGCCAGGAGACGGACATAAGATACTTTTCATCCCGGTCGACAGCGTTCCCGTGTGACTTGACATGAAACGTCAGTCACTATAAAACGTGTTATAACAAAAAAGAATCAGACTTGGAATAACAAAACGCAAATGATAGCTATGTAATTGACGTATAATGACAGCTATGTAATGACGTATAGATGACAATTTGATACTTGTAAGAAATCAATATTCAAACTATCTATATATATAAAAATGAATCCCTATTACCCTTGGTCACGGTATCACGCCTGAATGGCTGGACCGATTTCGCTAATTCTTTTTTTGTTCTGTTCGTTATTATCAGGAGAAGGTTCTTATGAAAGAAAAAAATAAAGGAAATTGCGCGGAAAATTAGAAAATTTAAAATTACTTAACCACCATATAAAATTATTAAATTTTTTAATGTAACTTTAAGACATTTGACATAGAATTGATTGAATGCGTGCTGAAAATATATTCAAAAGAGGATGACTTTGATTTAATTAACTTAATGAAATCAAGAATCTGCTCATTTATAGCGTCTAAGACGGAACAAAGTTCGCCGGGTCAGCTAGTATATAATATATCAGATGTAAAGTAACCATAACACGAGCTTAGAGCTTACCACGGGGTTAGATATTGCTGTGTGATAGATAGATAATAACTTTATTGCACACCAATGCTTACAGACTAACTTAAAAATAACAATCAATAGCCACATACGTTGTACAATCGGCGGCCTTATCACTTAAAGCGATCTCTTCCAGGCAACCTTTTGATGGATAGGATATGTTAGGAACACCAAAGACGGTGCACAAAGATCATAGCATATACATAGATAATATGAAAAAGAAATAAAAATAAATAATAAATACATACATTAAATAAGAAAAAAATAGGAGAAAATACATAAGTATAATAAACGATAAATGTATTATTAATATATCACTACATGGTAGATAGTGTTGATGAACCATGCCTATAAAGATATTTAAGGATTTTGCTGTGTGATGTTTGCATAATCCTATTATTTTTTTAGTATTAGTATCAAGTTTTCATAACATAGAACCTAGATTGTGTGTTTGATGTAGGTTCAAAGGTCAAATGGGTTGAAAGGTCAAATGGGTCAAAAGGTCAAATGGGTCGAAAGGTCAAATGGGTCGAAAGGTCAAATGGGTCGAAAGGTCATTTGGGTAGAAAGGTCAAATGGGTCGAAAGGTCAAACAGATCCAATGGGTTGAAAGGTCAAATAAGTCAAAAGGTCAAATCGGTTGAAAGGTCAAATTGGTAAAAAGGTCAAATTGGTTGAAAGGGCAACTGGGTCGAAAGGTCATTTGGGTCGAAAGGTCAAATAAGTCGAAAGGTCAAATGGGTCGAAAGGTCAAATGGGTCGAAAGGTCAAATGGGTCGAAAAGTCAAATGGGTCGAAATGTCAAACAGGTCCAATGGGTTGAAAGGTCAAATAAGTCAAAAGGTCAAATCGGTTGAAAGGTGAAATGAGTCGAAAGGTCAAATTGGTAAAAAGGTCAAATTGGTTGAAAGGTCATCTGGGTGGAAAGGTCAAATGGGTTGAAAGGTCAACTGGGTGGGAAGGCAAATGTTTTTCTTTTGGTTTGTTTAGACAATTTATTTACTTATTTATTATTTTTTGCCCGGTTAAGCTGCTTTCTGGAAGTTTCAGATACAATGGATGAGGATGCAGGAGAAGCTCGAGGTGATGGGCAACGGAGTGGAAGGACCCTAGGTGGAGGGTACGACAAAATAAAGTCCCGAGGATAGGGGCCCACAGAAGGAGAGACCCAAGGTGGTGGGTACAAAGAGGGAGAGACCCAAGGTGGTGGGTACAAAGAAGGAGAGACCCAAGGTGGTGGGTACAAAGAAGGAGAGACCCAAGGTGGTGGGTACAAAGAAGGACAGACCCAAGGTGGTGGGTTCACGAAGGTAAAGTCCCAAGTGGGTGGGCACAGGAAAGTCAAATCCCTGTGGGATGGGTTGACTTTAAGGTTTCAGGAAATGTCGAACAATAAAGGGGAGAGTAAGGAGTGCTACTCAACTGAGGACGATGGTGAAATGTATGCGAGGCGAAAACAAACTCACATTTCTATTGGCCTCTAACATATATTGTAGGGTCTCTAACATATATTGTAGGTCACTGTGTCTCACTTATTAAGGCAATGTCATCCACAAATCGTAGATGGTTCAAATATTCACTGTTTATATTTATACCAAGGCCCGACCACTGTAGTTGTTTAAATATGTATTCTAAGAGAGAGTTAAATAGGTTTGGTGAAATCGGGTCCCCCTGTCTCACGCCTCGTTCCAGCTGGAACACGTCGCCTTTGGTTTCTATTCTGACAGTGGCTTTACTGCGTTTATGGATTTCAATCATTATTTTAATATCTCCCTTCTTAGTCGGTCACTCTTGACAGAGTGGTCGTGGTTATGGGGGGTCCTTATATTGGGTTGCTGCTTTTGCAATGCGCCGCCATTGTTCCCTGTTAGTTGCGGTGCGGGAGCAGTCGGTAATGGTGGACTGAGTCAATTTTGAGATGAGGTCCGACCACCTTGTTGGAGAGCGACCACGAGACCTCTTTCAATATAGTTGTATGGTATTCCTTGGTCTATCAATGCCTTCCATAGATGGTTATGGTGTACTGTATCAAATGCCTTGGAATAGTCAACATAGGCTATTTATAGCGTTTTTCTGTATTCCAAATATTTTTCTATGATTTGTCTTATAGTAAATATGTGGTCAATGGTAGAATAGTTCTTTCTAAAGCCAGCCTGCCACGAGGTTGTTCGAAGTCTAGAATTTTATTGAGTCTATTAATTATTATAGTGGTGAATAGCTTATACGTTGATTGCAATAAGCTGATTGGCCTATAGTTATTTATGTTTAGTGGGTTCTTTTTTTTGTAGAGTAAGGTTATAATTGATGTTTCCCATTGTTCCGGAATATGTTGTGTATGGATGATGTTGTTAAATAAACTTGCTAGCAAAGGTGCGAGTGGTTCAGACATAGCTTTTAGTACATCGTTGATAACGTTATCTTCTCCCAGGCTCTTCATGGATTTTAAACTATTTATGTTTTTCTTTACTTTAATTACTAAGATTAGTGGTACTTCATCTAAGTGAGCTTGGTTAACAGATCTGTAATGAGGTTGACATTGATTTTTATTCTGGCGGTATAGATTTTTGTAAAAATCTGTTGAGACTTTTTAGGATATGTTTTCTGTTTGTGATCTTTCCTTCTGTATTGTCTTTCAGTGTTTGTATCCATTCTTTATTGTTAGTCAATCTTTTCATATTGTTCTTGGATGTTAGGTTTTTCGGTGATTGTTTTTGATAAGTTCACAAAATTTGTTTGGAGTGACTGGACGTCCGCTTTGTAAGTACATGCCGTTTAATTTTAAATGATTTTCTGTCTTTTCTTATTGTAGTAGTAAGAGATAGGGTAGCCCGTACCATTCGATGGTCTGTTGGTTGTGTGGTTGTTACTATTTCGATATTCTGTATAACTTTAGTGTTAGATTTACTAGTAATGAAGAAATCGATTTCACTAAGTGTGTTTCCGTCCGGAGAGCGCCAAGTCCATTTTGTTCTTCGATTTCTTCTTAAAATGAGTATTCATAATGTATAGCTCGTTCTCTAGGCAAAAGTGGATGAGCATTTTGCCTCGTTTGTTTCGTGACCCGTATCCCATGGTCCTAACACCGAAGAATCATTAGAACAGCGTTGACCAATTTTGGCGTTGAAATCTCCCATCAATATCTTGTTTCTTTTCTCGGTAGGCGCGTAGACTTGTATCAAGCACAGATTATTATTTTTAAAGCGTAAGTCAAGTCTTGCTACTCTGTCGGATATGGCTTGGAAATCTATTATAGTTTTCTTTAGTTCCTTTTTCACAACAAATCCTACGCCATTCCTTCCACTCTTCTTACCGGTGTAAAGAAAAATATAGGACTCATATTCAATTATATGTGTACCTTCTTTTTTTACCTCAGATAATCCTATTATGTACCACTTAATGTTGCGGATGGCATGTTCAAGGTCTTCTTGTCGACCGGTTTCTACTAGAGATCTTACATTTAATGTGCAAATATATGTTATGTTATTTGGTTTGTTTTTGTGGATTAATGGAGGGTGGTGGTCATCTTCTCCCATGGTGACCAGCCATTTTGGGAGAGTTATGGTTTTCTTCTTTATTTTGTTTCTTGATATGTTTGTTATTATTATTATGGAGGGAGACCACTAGTTGCTACTGTTGTTGGTCATCACTTTCAGTGTCACTCGTGACTTCTGCTGTTGGTGTATTTGTTATATTCCGTGCTTGTATGTAGGATTCTATGGATTTGTTTTTTTATTTTTTATTATTTTAGAACATTTTTTTTGTGTGCAATCTTTGTAATAGCTTCCGGTGATGAGTTTTGTTTTTTTTTGTTTACGATTACTTGTAGACGGCATATTTAGTTTGGAATATTTCGGAAAGCTAGTCTTCTTATGATTTTCATTGTTCAAAATTATGATTTTATCATACCTTATGGCAATATTTTCACCTTGTTCTTTGCGTTGCTTGAATTCTAAGTTCTTTCCTTTTTTCCAATATCTTTGGTGTGAAATCTTCTTTTAGGTAGGTGGTAGAATCTTTCAGATGGTGTCGATTTTTTTTAAGATTTGTATTTTCATACCCAGCGTGCAAAAGGTTACAGTTATAGGCCTCACTTTGTTTGTTAGTTTTCCTATTCTTCTGACGGATTTTTTTTAACATTTTCATAATATCTTCTTATTTAAAACTTATTCGAATGTCAATCTAAATAGTTAAAATAACATTTGTTGATGTGCACTGACAGTTTATCTATGAATTTATTAAGTTTTTGCTTTATATTTTTCACTTTTTCAATTTCTTGTAATTATTTAGTACAGAGACAATGTTTACATAGGCACAGTGGCGCCTCCACCGTCTAATCTAAATAGTTAAAATAAATATCTAGCCATGGGCAATAACATGTTTTGCCAATAACATAACAGTAGCAGCTATTCAACACCAATAGCTGCTTTTCAAAGCTGCTATTTTCAGTACCAGCTATTTGAAGGTATATTATGCAAGGCATTATCATGAAAAAGCTGGTATTGAATGTTGCTGGTTCTCTCATATTTAAGCCTACTCGAAGGAAGGTAAAATGGCAGAAAAGCATACGTTATAATAAAATTAAACACAGGTTATTTATAAATGCCAAAACAAAAAAACTATCCAAAGATATTTACAATATTATAAAATATACCATTATTATACCATTTCTTTGTAAATATGTTTAGCTATGGCAACGTAAAGCTCACCTGAATTTTTTCAAACACAATACGGACGGAAGTTTTAAACACTGGCAAACTAAGTAACAAATTACGTATACACATAGCACTTTGTTTTTCCACGCAAACAACACAACACAAATTAACAGTTATAAGCTGAGGTCTTAGAGAAAAGCAATATTTAGAAATAAAAATAAACATTTTTGCTATGTTTACTTCTACAATATACTCAGAAAAATAGTTATAGTTAACAAGGCTACGTTATATTTACATTACCTTTAGATCTAAATCAAATAGTCCAAAACGATCACTATAATAAACGACAAAGGTCAAAATTGTTTTTCAAGTTCACATTGCCACTTATTTTAGATTATTTGCAATTATTTTGCTTGTCTAGCACGAAAGTAACGTATGATTGGTACGGAAGCTATCAAGCACACGCACTTAAACATAAAAAAAAACAAGTATTTTTAGTACTTTAATTTGTCTATTAAATTAAGCTAAACAAATCTGAACTTTATTCTTATAGACTTAGAGACGAAATAATCTTGCTTAACCGCCAGCGCTACCACTAAACAAAACACACAATAATACGGCTTCTTTCTTCCGGTTTCTGGAAAAACAATCTTAAAATAGTTTTCTAAATTCAAGTTTTAATAATAATATAATAATAAAGCCCGTTTATTTACAATTTACAACTGTTAATAAATATTAGTACAAAGTTCACTTAAAGTGAAAATTTATAAATTAATATCTTTAAAAGAATGTAAATGAGAACACTAACTATAGCTAATTAAATATATTCCAGTTTAAGCAGTCTTATAATTTTGAATTTATTTAAAAAAAAACAAACATTTAGCGTAATTTAATTAGACTACAAAATTTTAACAATTAAATCGAATGAATACCTTTTTTATTTCGTCGATCACGTTGGTCTATCATTAGATTCTAATTTAGTTTCTATTCTAATTGGAATCGCAATGCAAACGCCATCTATTTCAAATTAATTTTTATGGTTCCTTACCGTAATTTGCTGAGGGATGCTGTATTTTGTTGCCACTCTATCAACAAAAACTAGAAAACATTTATAATAAAATATATAGGGGGCTCCCGCATAACAATGTTTGCACATTTAAAATTTTTTTTACTTATTTCTTATTTTTATTGCAAAATGTGTTTAAGGTACCGGAACTCTAGGTAGATAGAATGAGTCCATCTCATACTTATTAAATGTATTTACGTAAAACAACATAGCATGGCATTAGAATACGTCTATTTGTTTTCATGTATTTACATATTTAAATTCAAATTAACCCTTATTACTAAAATAAAGAGTAACCTTTGAACTCTTTTCTGTAAAAGTTCTAAAAGTAGCTTAGAGACATCAGGAATGCGGCCATAATCGCCGATTTGCCCTTTATTTGCAAAAATGCCCTCTATTGATTTGTAGTGGTAGCTTTTGTACGAAATAAATGATCGAATGGTATCTCAGTGAAATAGTTAATTATAAAATACATAGATGTCAGTGAAAAGTTTCAAGGAATGGTAGAAAGAAAAATATAATGAACTTTAACCAACCATGCATGTCAAGTTCAATCCTTTTTGGGACCTAAAACTAAACTATATGTGTTTAAACATTGCATAAACTTTGAGAATATTTACGCTCTTTGAATTTTTACTTTGACTCTTTGAGCTCATCCATAAAAGCTAGCAAGTTTTAGCCATTTTGATAAGAACGGACGCGCGGGATGCGGACGTTTCGTCATGTTTTGGTTGTATTGTTCTATGGCTCAGGTGGTTATGAGAATTTACGTAGGTACTATGAGGTTCAATAATTAAGTAAGTACCTACTTCTATAAATTATGTATCTAGTATCTATATGATCGCGTCAGACAGACGCGATCATATAGATACTAGATACTAGACATTTTAAATTGTTAACATATTAAATAAATAAATATTTTTTATTCCATTCAAACATGCATCCATTAATTCTTACAACCATGCACTCATACATAATTCTATTCAATCATACAACCATGCATCCATGCACTCATCTCATCCATAAAAATATGCACCCATTTATCCATAAGTATATCAAGTACCATACTACGTTCCTCACCCTCAGTCAATATTGTAAAGTAAAACGATAGCTGCTATCGTTTTAGCAGTCAATATTTGAATAACCTATAAGAAGTGATTGTAATAGCAGCTATCACGCCTTAGAACCAGAGTATTGCCTGTAAAACGATAGCTGCTTTCGTTTTAACAGTCTGTATTATAAAAACCATAAACTGCTTCGCTTCCAATAACGTTTGTGATATAATAACGAGCTATTACCGATTCACTGCCGTTATTAATAATAACAAGTTATTCAAAATCACCGGTTATACGACAGTAATACAATAACGAGCAATCACTGATTCACTGCCGATTAGCTGCATATATTAATAATAACGTGTTATTCAAAATCACCGGTTTTTCTTAGAACCGAAAACGCAAAAGCTGCTATTGTGCCAATAGCTGCTATTATAACCTGATACTGTTAATAACGCTCACCGCTAGAAAGAATCACATTTTTTGGATAAATAACACATATTTTATATTAAAAACATTACCTTACCAAAATTTTTTGGTGTTTTTTCTAAATTTTGTTAGACAACTTACCTTAAATTCCGTTTATTTCTGTTTGTAATACCTCTGCCCACCTCCCCTCACGTCCCTGCAACAGAAAAAACACAGATTTTTACATAATAATTCAAAAAATCACTAAAATAAGGCATTTTAATGCCACTCGTAAATCCACCTAAGTCCTCATACGAAAACAACAAAGTGTTGATTTCGATCGATATTATTGACATTATTTACAAGTATTTTGAGTTAATTTTGACCGTTGACCGAGCTCTTAGCTATTGCTAATTTATTTGAGCTGTTTTCAGCATTATATATATAAGAATAATATAAGAAAACACACGGCCAAAATACTTGGCATATAAAATATTTAATAATTGACGACTTTTTGAAAGTTTCGTTTGGGATATCTTCCAAATTCCTGTTTATTCCTGTTTGTATCGTCGCCGCATAACATCCCGCACGACCAGCAACAGAAAGAATCACATTTTTTGGATAAATAACACATATTTTATATTAAAAACATTACCTTACCAAAATTTTTTGGTGTTTTTTCTAAATTTTGTTAGACAACTTACCTTAAATTCCGTTTATTTCTGTTTGTAATACCTCTGCCCACCTCCCCTCACGTCCCTGCAACAGAAAAAACACAGATTTTTACATAATCATTCAAAAAATCACTAAAATAAGGCATTTTAATGCCACTCGTAAATCCACCTAAGTCCTCATACGAAAACAACAAAGTGTTGATTTCGATCGATATTATTGACATTATTTACAAGTATTTTGAGTTAATTTTGACCGTTGACCGAGCTCTTAGCTATTGCTAATTTATTTGAGCTGTTTTCAGCATTATATATATAAGAATAATATAAGAAAACACACGGCCAAAATACTTGGCATATAAAATATTTAATAATTGACGACTTTTTGAAAGTTTCGTTTGGGATATCTTCCAAATTCCTGTTTATTCCTGTTTGTATCGTCGCCGCATAACATCCCGCACGACCAGCAACAGAAAGAATCACATTTTTTGGATAAATAACACATATTTTATATTAAAAACATTACCTTACCAAAATTTTTTGGTGTTTTTTCTAAATTTTGTTAGACAACTTACCTTAAATTCCGTTTATTTCTGTTTGTAATACCTCTGCCCACCTCCCCTCACGTCCCTGCAACAGAAAAAACACAGATTTTTACATAATCATTCAAAAAATCACTAAAATAAGGCATTTTAATGCCACTCGTAAATCCACCTAAGTCCTCATACGAAAACAACAAAGTGTTGATTTCGATCGATATTATTGACATTATTTACAAGTATTTTGAGTTAATTTTGACCGTTGACCGAGCTCTTAGCTATTGCTAATTTATTTGAGCTGTTTTCAGCATTATATATATAAGAATAATATAAGAAAACACACGGCCAAAATACTTGGCATATAAAATATTTAATAATTGACGACTTTTTGAAAGTTTCGTTTGGGATATCTTCCAAATTCCTGTTTATTCCTGTTTGTATCGTCGCCGCATAACATCCCGCACGACCAGCAACAGAAAGAATCACATTTTTTGGATAAATAACACATATTTTATATTAAAAACATTACCTTACCAACATTTTTTGGTGTTTTTTCTAAATTTTGTTAGACAACTTACCTTAAATTCCGTTTATTTCTGTTTGTAATACCTCTGCCCACCTCCCCTCACGTCCCTGCAACAGAAAAAACACAGATTTTTACATAATAATTCAAAAAATCACTAAAATAAGGCATTTTAATGCCACTCGTAAATCCACCTAAGTCCTCATACGAAAACAACAAAGTGTTGATTTCGATCGATATTATTGACATTATTTACAAGTATTTTGAGTTAATTTTGACCGTTGACCGAGCTCTTAGCTATTGCTAATTTATTTGAGCTGTTTTCAGCATTATATTATATAAGAATAATATAAGAAAACACACGGCCAAAATACTTGGCATATAAAATATTTAATAATTGACGACTTTTTGAAAGTTTCGTTTGGGATATCTTCCAAATTCCTGTTTATTCCTGTTTGTATCGTCGCCGCATAACATCCCGCACGACCAGCAACAGAAAGAATCACATTTTTTGGATAAATAACACATATTTTATATTAAAAACATTACCTTACCAAAATTTTTTGGTGTTTTTTCTAAATTTTGTTAGACAACTTACCTTAAATTCCGTTTATTTCTGTTTGTAATACCTCTGCCCACCTCCCCTCACGTCCCTGCAACAGAAAAAACACAGATTTTTACATAATAATTCAAAAAATCACTAAAATAAGGCATTTTAATGCCACTCGTAAATCCACCTAAGTCCTCATACGAAAACAACAAAGTGTTGATTTCGATCGATATTATTGACATTATTTACAAGTATTTTGAGTTAATTTTGACCGTTGACCGAGCTCTTAGCTATTGCTAATTTATTTGAGCTGTTTTCAGCATTATATATATAAGAATAATATAAGAAAACACACGGCCAAAATACTTGGCATATAAAATATTTAATAATTGACGACTTTTTGAAAGTTTCGTTTGGGATATCTTCCAAATTCCTGTTTATTCCTGTTTGTATCGTCGCCGCATAACATCCCGCACGACCAGCAACAGAAAGAATCACATTTTTTGGATAAATAACACATATTTTATATTAAAAACATTACCTTACCAACATTTTTTGGTGTTTTTTCTAAATTTTGTTAGACAACTTACCTTAAATTCCGTTTATTTCTGTTTGTAATACCTCTGCCCACCTCCCCTCACGTCCCTGCAACAGAAAAAACACAGATTTTTACATAATCATTCAAAAATACACTAAAATAAGGCATTTTAATGCCACTCGTAAATCCACCTAAGTCCTCATACGAAAACAACAAAGTGTTGATTTCGATCGATATTATTGACATTATTTACAAGTATTTTGAGTTAATTTTGACCGTTGACCGAGCTCTTAGCTATTGCTAATTTATTTGAGCTGTTTTCAGCATTATATATATAAGAATAATATAAGAAAACACACGGCCAAAATACTTGGCATATAAAATATTTAATAATTTACGACTTTTTGAAAGTTTCGTTTGGGATATCTTCCAAATTCCTGTTTATTCCTGTTTGTATCGTCGCCGCATAACATCCCGCACGACCAGCAACAGAAAGAATCACATTTTTTGGATAAATAACACATATTTTATATTAAAAACATTACCTTACCAACATTTTTTGGTGTTTTTTCTAAATTTTGTTAGACAACTTACCTTAAATTCCGTTTATTTCTGTTTGTAATACCTCTGCCCACCTCCCCTCACGTCCCTGCAACAGAAAAAACACAGATTTTTACATAATCATTCAAAAATACACTAAAATAAGGCATTTTAATGCCACTCGTAAATCCACCTAAGTCCTCATACGAAAACAACAAAGTGTTGATTTCGATCGATATTATTGACATTATTTACAAGTATTTTGAGTTAATTTTGACCGTTGACCGAGCTCTTAGCTATTGCTAATTTATTTGAGCTGTTTTCAGCATTATATATATAAGAATAATATAAGAAAACACACGGCCAAAATACTTGGCATATAAAATATTTAATAATTGACGACTTTTTGAAAGTTTCGTTTGGGATATCTTCCAAATTCCTGTTTATTCCTGTTTGTATCGTCGCCGCATAACATCCCGCACGACCAGCAACAGAAAGAATCACATTTTTTGGATAAATAACACATATTTTATATTAAAAACATTACCTTACCAACATTTTTTGGTGTTTTTTCTAAATTTTGTTAGACAACTTACCTTAAATTCCGTTTATTTCTGTTTGTAATACCTCTGCCCACCTCCCCTCACGTCCCTGCAACAGAAAAAACACAGATTTTTACATAATAATTCAAAAAATCACTAAAATAAGGCATTTTAATGCCACTCGTAAATCCACCTAAGTCCTCATACGAAAACAACAAAGTGTTGATTTCGATCGATATTATTGACATTATTTACAAGTATTTTGAGTTAATTTTGACCGTTGACCGAGCTCTTAGCTATTGCTAATTTATTTGAGCTGTTTTCAGCATTATATTATATAAGAATAATATAAGAAAACACACGGCCAAAATACTTGGCATATAAAATATTTAATAATTGACGACTTTTTGAAAGTTTCGTTTGGGATATCTTCCAAATTCCTGTTTATTCCTGTTTGTATCGTCGCCGCATAACATCCCGCACGACCAGCAACAGAAAGAATCACATTTTTTGGATAAATAACACATATTTTATATTAAAAACATTACCTTACCAACATTTTTTGGTGTTTTTTCTAAATTTTGTTAGACAACTTACCTTAAATTCCGTTTATTTCTGTTTGTAATACCTCTGCCCACCTCCCCTCACGTCCCTGCAACAGAAAAAACACAGATTTTTACATAATAATTCAAAAAATCACTAAAATAAGGCATTTTAATGCCACTCGTAAATCCACCTAAGTCCTCATACGAAAACAACAAAGTGTTGATTTCGATCGATATTATTGACATTATTTACAAGTATTTTGAGTTAATTTTGACCGTTGACCGAGCTCTTAGCTATTGCTAATTTATTTGAGCTGTTTTCAGCATTATATATATAAGAATAATATAAGAAAACACACGGCCAAAATACTTGGCATATAAAATATTTAATAATTGACGACTTTTTGAAAGTTTCGTTTGGGATATCTTCCAAATTCCTGTTTATTCCTGTTTGTATCGTCGCCGCATAACATCCCGCACGACCAGCAACAGAAAGAAAATATCAAGTAGATCATAGTAACTGTAAGAAAAAATAAATGTGAAATCGTTATTATTGTTAGGAATACTTTATTGCACAGTATAAATACAGAGTTGTACAAAAGGTGGGCTTAGTGCCAAGGCATTTTCTACCTGCCAACCTCGGACAGGTTTGGGATAAAAAGTTGGCGCGCAAGAATGTATAAAAGTGGCTTAATCTAAAGAGTTACAATATTAAAGTGTAAGGTACATAATTAAAACAATCAAAAATATAACAAAAACAATTCTAAATATATGTTTTATATTTAAAACACACACACATACATATATACATACAAATATATAATGAATAAAAGGGATGGTTTGATAAGTTATGTATATAATTTTATCAAGATAGAAGTTTTAGTTGCTCGTTTGAAGTGGTCTTTTGTTTCTGCTTTTCTGATATGAGGTTAATAATTAATATCATTAAGTTAATAATTAATATATATCTTGTCCGATTGTTAAGCGAGAGGACTTGCTTCAAGTAGGATGGCCGAGCTGTAAGGTTAATATAGATACTAAGTTAATTTATGTATATTTTAATCAAATGTTTAATTCGTTCTAAATTCATAGTTTTGTTAATTATAATTTTTACATGTATTATCGTGACCTAAAAGTATGTATTTAAAGGCAACTTCCGGTTTATTGTTTGAGTTGACTTTATTTCGTAAGCCAATCGGCGCTCGCACACGCCACCGCTGTCGAGCGCACCGACCAATGAGGAGTGAGACCAAGTTGTCAAGTAGGGTTCGAGCGCTCGACGGCGGAACGCGACGGCCGGGCATTGGAACGGTGGCACTAGTCTAGGCAAGACAATGGAATATTACAAGCTAATAAACAGTAGGAATTTTGTGAAAAATTAAAGTGGATTTTATTCTGACCAAACCCAAAATTATATAGTCATCAGAAAACTGAATTGCTGATTGGAGTCACTGAGTTCACATCCCGATATAGAATGGAAGCTTAAATCAGTTTTTAATAAATTATGTAATACATTTGGCTTTGCCCAAATAGATCGATTAACGAGTCTTATAAATTAAATTGCGACCTTTATATGTACTGGAAAAAATACTCAGACGCATCTGAAGTCGATATTTTTATTTTCTTTGTCTTGGAGTGAAAACTCCTGCGCATTACTCGTACCTCCGTTTTCTATTATCCTGAAAACCCTCAGAAAAAATATTGTTGACTAAACAAAAGGTCAAATAATAGTCGTTCTCAGTTGGCCTACACAACCGTGGTTCCTGTTATTTCATAAACTCCTTGTTTACGGAATAGTAATATTTAAACCTAACGAAGACGTTATAATTTCCCATTGCGGCGAAGGGAAAATAAACAAAAACCTTACGCTGGCTGCCGGAATCGGAATCGGCCCTGCCGAGACGAAGGGTGGGGTATACTTCGTCCGTAGGCTGATGCCTGCCTGCTGGCATCATTAAACTTAAATTCTTTTAAACATTACAATAGTTGTCTGTGGAAATGGTATATTTTTTACGTGGAAAATAACTGAAACGTTTTTGAAAGTTAACAAAAATATCAAATTAGGGCGTACAATATGGAACGCTTAACATTTGCAGAGGAGCAATGTCTCTGTTTATTGGTTCTCATATTTAGTCAGACCACAAGGTAATCAGATTTTTAAGGGACTCTACAGACTATGCCCCTGAATGCCAACGTTTCACACCACATGGTACATTTTAAAAGTTCTAGATTTTCTAAGCTCTTGCTTTCATAATGACACCATTAACTTAAACAGCTTAACAAAAAAATATTTATTAGCTCTTGCAACTACTAGAGTGCATACATTTTGAAAGAAAATATCGTCGGCTTACTGCAAGAAGTCAT
Organism: Gymnoscelis rufifasciata; assembly: GCA_929108375.1. NCBI lineage: Eukaryota > Metazoa > Arthropoda > Insecta > Lepidoptera > Geometridae > Gymnoscelis > Gymnoscelis rufifasciata. The sequence continues at coordinate 11,651,440 of OV815324.1, forward strand.
TAGTCGCAAGAAGTCACTAACTGCGTTAGATACACCAATGAGTTCGTCTCGATGAGCTCTACATTTTGGTAAAACTCACTAATTTGTAGCTCTTCAAACTTAGAAGTTATGGCTTGGTAATAAAGTCAGTAACTGCATTTTTGGTCAATCTGGTTTCATAAAATTCATTAAATAATTTTTTTTTTTTTTTTTTTTTAAATTTGTTGAATTCTTTATTTGCACTTAACTAGTTTTGACGTATCATACTATTTGGGGAAAAAAATACTAACGGTTTTTAATGATTTCTATCAAAACGAGTAACGTTTTTATAGAATTCATTATATACACATTAATTACTTTTGCCGAAACATGGCAAACAACTTAATACCTACAAGACTGAAATCGCCTGAATGATGTATTGTTTTATTAGTGATTTTTGTTATTGTAAAATTATACAGGAAAATGCATGTAATGACTTTTGCACACATACATTTAAGCCAACATGTAATGTTTGTTTACTTATAAGTTGCCGGCGAGTTTTATGAGATACAAGATACAAAATCATTTATTTCCATAGTTTGGTTTTACAAAACTTAGACACTTATGATTTTAGAGCTATGAGATGCAATTCAAAACTGGTAGTAATAATTACATTGAATATTGGTTTCTCATTAATAGATGATTATTACATAAAAAATGTACATACCTAGGTTACTACCCAGTTAGGTACCTATTTAAAGTTTCAATACCAACTTGTTTAATTCGTTACAATTTGAGAAATGAGCTAATCTATCTTGGTTTCAAATTCTACATTAAATAGTTAAGTAGGTATTTCTATTTTTATTAATACGAATATTAACGATAAAGCAATCGAAGATTTATGTTGTTTACGTGTTGCAAAAAAGTTGAACAACCACCCAAGGCTCCTAAACCTAGCGAACCTACCTGTGGTCTGAAGTTGATGGGAAAAAAGGAAGCGATGAGGTGACAGTTACCAAAATATCAATATTTCCTGATTGATTGATTTCTGTGGCCATTTTAGTTATTTTATTAAGTTTTTATGAACAAACAAGGTAATTCCTTAAGTTTTTAGTAATAAATGTAACGCTCATCATGTAAATATAACTATATTAACAATAAATAGCAAGCATCTATAGTATGTTGGGAACCAGTCTGTGGATAAACGTAGCACGGAACGCATAGCTACTTTGTATTTGGTTGTACCCGCTACGGACGGCCATTCGAATGACTCACTTTCTGTTCGGCGCTTGAGTGTAACAGACAAAGAAAATAAATTTACGTTAATTCTAAAATTGGATTTTTAATGCAAATATCGCAAATATCAGTACAAGAATAAAGGATTTTATAGTTCAGAAGTGGTATTACTGCAAAAATATATTGTTTTTGTAACACCCAAGTATCATCGGATACCAAAGCTACAGGTGATGTAATTTTTTTTTCCCATTATTCATAGAAACTAAAAACGATAGATTGAGCCTGAGAAGATTATGAAAAGAAATAAAGCGTCATTGAATACAGTCGTTGAATCCTGGATAAACTCGTGATAATATCATTTGATCAGAGATATGAACGTTATAACTTTGTTTCTTTGTTCAACCTTTGTTCCATCTGTATAGTTCAACATATAAATATAAATGTTTCTGTACTTCTACTGTTATATTTATAAATGTTTATTAGAAGATACAGTATCTGAGAAAATATAGCTTTTGTTCAATTCATAAGCACTAACGAGGGCAGATAAGATGGTTAGTTTTCTTGTCGTCGTCAGTGTGATTATTTCTCTCAATAATTCACATATATGTCAATACATTTAGAGTGAGATGTTATGTAATTAATAATGGTTTTGGGTAATATCCCTTACAGCTAGGATGTTAATAGATTTGTTGTTTATTATTACGAACAATAAGTATGTTAAATGGCCCAAGAAAAAAACATTTGTCTAAAATAAAGGAGGTATTATACGCAAATGGCAATGGTACAACATAATGGTATTTATGAGTTTCATGCGATTATAATGACTCAAAAAGGGATGAAAGTAGATTTAAATGAGATAGTGAAAAATATACTTAACTAGCAGGCGGCCGCGACTTTGTACGCTTAGAGTGAGTTATTTGCACATGACATGTATTAGTAGACAACATAGGTTATTAAAACAAACTTCGAACCTTTGTTTTAAACCCAAAAGGGATTTCTAAAGATACATTAGAAGCTCACCTTTACACCATCTACAGAGCATACATTTTATATTTCAAGTGTCTTACTTAAAACATAGGACTTTCGTAAAAATTCCAACCCCGGTTTGACCCCTATAGGTGTGCATTTTCGTAAAATCCATTTTGGCTAATTTTTACCCGCTATAGATAAAATCGAACTGCCAAATTTGATATTTCTAAATTAAAAATAGGTATTTCACTTCTAACCCCGGTGTACCTTAGAGCGCGATTTCTGAAAATAATATTTAACACGTATTTCATTATTTTATTGATATTCAAGCTGAGTTTAATTCCAATAACAAAAAAAAAAAACGGCAAAATTTCATACTAACTTTTTTGAACACCCCACTTTATAAAAGGATTTTGTTGTAAAATTAATATAAATGAAAAATAGATACATAGTAGCCGATTCTTAGACCTACTGAATATGCATATAAAATTTCATAATAATCGGTTAACCCGCTTCGGAGCAATGTGGTAACTAACACTGTGATAGGTGAATTTGATATATAAAATCAAATCAATTTGTCAATTTGTGAAAACGATGATCATCCTTGTTGTAATAGCAACAGCATTTTATATCGGTACCTCAGGTAAATCTATGATACCTAGACCAAATACATCGTGGGCATTGTCTCAAGTTTCAGGAGATGGGTGACGGAGGTGATCATAATGAACGAAAGCATGAAACACCACCTCTGCGGAGGAAGCCCGGACGTGATTCTGAGCGACGAGGACAATACGAGGTGGTAGCCGTCAACGATCACGTTGTCAGAGCCGGCGCGTAATCAGACACAAGGATTTGAAATCGATGAGAACGCTATACGTCCAGGTGGACTGAAAACTCAACATGTTTCGGCATTTCCAGGAAGGTTTGGCACTGAAGGCTTGCCACGATGATTTTATCACTTTGGTTTAGAAAAACATTACAACGCATTCGAACTTCTATTTGATTCCCTAAAATGCTAAAGTTTCATAAATAATATCATAATTTATTTTTTTGTAAACAGAAACAAATACAAATCTTAGGTAGTAACATAGGATATGTACAAAGACGAGCTTAACCTTATTAGAGTTTACTTACAACAAACCTTAGGGCATGAAGGACATGTTACAGCGATGTTATGGCTTAAATCGTACATGGATGGACGGATGTATTTTATCTGTCCAGGCATGCAATTATAAAATTAGCATTACATTATTGAATAAAAAAAAAATAATAAAAAAAAAAACCAACAAAAAACTGTATTAAATAAATGTAACTTTAAATTAATTTCATTAAACAGTTATGGCACATCAGTAATCATCATAGGAAGAAAAAAAAATTTAAGTCATAAAAATAATTAGTAACCAATTTAAAAAGTCATTATCTTACAGACATTTTTGTCAGTCATTAAATCATGTTTACCTTAGTAACATATTTTAATAAGCAATGTCATTAAAATCTTCTGAAACACCCGACAAGGAAGGTTTCTCAAAGATTAGATTATTCAAGAGATTTCAGAATAGCAGGCGCCATTCGAAAAATGCTCTTGCCCATAAAATCAGTTTTAGTGTTAGGCACGTAGATTTTATTTTTGTCTCGTCTGTTTCTTTCAACAACGTCTGACAGTTGAACGCAAAGATTGTTTTTGACTAGCAGATTATAATATTCTATAAAATAGGGTTTGTCTGTATCTGTAATCTTAAGATTAAACATTGATCGTAGGTATACATAGTTTTGGTGCTTTAAGACTATTAGACCATACCTTAAGCGAGAAGCAAGTCAGAGATCATCATATAGATTTCGTATTTAGGCTAAAATAATATATATACCTACTGACGGCCCGCCCCGGCGTCGCACGGGTAAAAAAAAAAAAAAAAGTTCCCGGCAATTTTTCCTTATTTGCTCACCGTTTAGACCTACCCTGGACTACGACAAACATTTTAAAACCAAAATCAGCTCAATCGTCCCAGCCGTTCTCGAGTTTTAATCAGACTAACGAACAACAATTCATTTTTATTTATATATAGAATATAGATAATATCTGCTATTTCACGGACGCTTTTAACAAAAAAATAAAAATAATAATTGAGTTTGAAGTACTCATGTCAGAAATAAAATGATTGAAAACTATGTTGAATATTGAACTTTCGAGACATAGACAATAGCTCAAAGATTATATAAACCACCACGTATGAATAGTTTATCAAGAAAAATCATAGACAACCTATAAAATGAATATTGAACTTTCGAGACATAGACAATAGCTCAAAGAGTATATTACCACCACGTATGAATAACTTAACAAGAAAAATCATAGACAACCTTTAGAAAGACATTTATTTTACACTTTTGTTTACCTGTAGATAATAACAGACAAATAATTAGCAATAAATTAAAATGGCGACTATAATTTGAGATTCAAAACTATCCTATCTCTCAAGTTGGATCGAACTGCACATGGTGTGCGAATTTTATTATAATCAGTTAAGTGGTTTAGGAGTCCATTGAGGACAAACATTGTGACACGAGATTTATATATATTAAGATTAGTCAAGATATATATATAAATAAATACTAAGGTATAATAAAATTGATCTAAAACTGTTACGAAGGAAGTTTATTACAAAAAATACGTGCTGTCTCGTTATAAATACTTCGATGCACGACATTACGAGCAAAACTACCACCGAAGTCTTGATTGGGTGATGAAAAGTAGGAAATCCATCTGATGGTTTATTAAGTAAACCTTTGTCTCTAACTTAAAATCCCATACATCTCAACTTGTTATGAGCTATGTAAAAAAAGAATTCCATATCGTTTCTCATTCGAATCGTAAGAAAATCGTTGTCCCTGCAAACTATTTAAACTCTCCCAATTTACTGCAAAAGATAAAATCTATGTTCCCCATAAAGCGACTAGATTAAATTGTTTAATAAGCTGGTACGGATTACCAATAAAATTATTTTTGTGGCGAGCAGGCAGTAGATTTAATAATATGTGTGAATAGTTTGATTTATACGAATTCTGTTCAAGTGCGAGTACGGCCAGGCGGCCGGCGGCTGAGCACATATTTTTACTGTTAATTTATTTTGTTTTTAACTATTCACATTGGTAGTGTGATATAATTTATATTGGTATATTATGTTTTTATTCGTGAGAACATTTAATACGCCTTTTATTTTTATTTATTAAAATAGGCTACACCAACAGAATATACACATAATAATCACTTTACAACAATCAATACATACATTATTACACTATGATACATATTCTAATGAAAGGTATGTTTTTCAGAAAGTCCACTTATAGGGTGAAACAAAAAAATTCTAAATTTAAAATAGTCCTAGGATGTTCTACTAGATGTCGTTAGTACGAGGCGTAACTCGTAGTTGCAAGTGTAGAAGAAATTGAAGCGAAGACGCCGCGCCCCGTGGCGAGGTTAGTTTAGATGGTTAGAATTTCGATGCGAATAATAACGATAAAAAAAAAAATTATGTATTCGTTACTGTACCATTTAATACTCTTTACTGTACCATTTAATACTCGTTACTTCATATCGGTACGTTACTGGTTACTTTTGATACAGCATTATGTTCGAGTAACGAATCACATCGTATCGCGTTCACGTACAGATATAATTTGTAATTTGTGAAAACATTATTTACCTATCTATTACATAATCAAATGCGTAATGTTTTTTATATTCCCATATTTTCACCTAATTATGTTCAGTTATTCCAAATTTAGTTTGATTTAAAAAGTACAATGTTTGTAAAATGTTTACGAACCTAAATTTGCAATGGATTTACTATTTTGAAAATGAGTAAGTTAATTTAAATATTTAACATTAACAACTCAAGTCATGATGTGTCAATGTATTATTTGATACCGCATCAACGATACAAGCGCATACTAAAACAGTGTTGTTGGTACCGATTTATTACGAAAAATGCCAGTAACGTTATGTATTCGTAACAGTAAGGATTCGTTACTCGGTACTGGTCGGAGTACCTACCCGTTACTCAGTGCCGTAGGTATACATACGGGTTGCTACAGCAAAGATAATCTTTGGTTTAATTTTTAACGCACCTGCTAGTTCTTTCAGCGATGATAGTGATAAAAATGATTAAAACTATAAATACATTGACATAAACTATTATTTAAGATCTGACATTGTATTATTAATTGTTATGTTTTCTCGCAAAATAAACAATTTCATTTCATGTCAAACATATTTAAGGTACTTATACTTATTAATAATGCCTAAAAGTAGATGACACATACTTATTAGTAAAAAAAAAATAACATTTTAATATAATTTTATACACATGAGATTATTCAATAATTTGGTATTTTTCTTTATTAATTTTAAGTTGAACGTATATTTGAATACCTATAACTATAGGTAATTAAAATGACTCATGTGAGTGAGGGAACAGTATATGATTTTAATTGTAAATACCAACAAATTAATGTGATTATAATGACTATATTATGTATAATGATACTGATAAATGAGATGTGAATTGAACACGTTATAAAGATGAGCCGAGGTTCTTTTTTTTATGTGACAAAATGACTCGTAGGGTAGGTAGGTACCCATGTAATACATGAGCTTGGTCTGGCATGAGTGTTATGGGAGGTTCAAAGCCAAGACTAGAAAGAGGTGAATGAACTGGAAGAATCTCTTTCTGTCTAGCTTTGGGTACCCATATAATACATGAGCTTGGTCTGGCATGAGTGTTATGTGAGGTTCAAAGCCAAGACCAGAAAGTAGTGAATGGACTCGAAGAACCTCTTTCTGTCTAGCTTTGGGTGCCCATATAATACATGAGCTTGTACCAGCATGAGTGTTATGTGAGGTGCAAATTCAATGAACTCGAAGTAGCTCTTTCTATCTAGCTAGAGACATTATTAATTGTATTTTTTTGTTAACATTGTAGTGTAGGTATGTACAGAATGTACACTTACATTATTAGGTAAATCTAAGCAATATTATGTGTGTAATAAGGAGATTTAACAAATTTTTTCTATACATACTTACATATTTCGTTTTGTACCTATTGATGTAACGAAGGGACTCGTTATTTGTTACGGATGGCCGACTGTAACGCTCATCATGTAAATATAACTATATTAACAATAAATAGCAAGCATCTATAGTATGTTGGGAACCAGTCTGTGGATAAACGTAGCACGGAACGCATAGCTACTTTGTATTTGGTTGTACCCGCTACGGACGGCCATTCGAATGACTCACTTTCTGTTCGGCGCTTGAGTGTAACAGACAAAGAAAATAAATTTACGTTAATTCTAAAATTGGATTTTTAATGCAAATATCGCAAATATCAGTACAAGAATAAAGGATTTTATATAAAAGACGTTATTTTAAGATTATTTTGTCTTTTATTACTTGAAAGAGGCCACTAATAACTTTGTTGCAGAAATACTTAACTCCAGTTTAGTCAAAACTTTTTATCGCAAGAAATCATTATCTTTGCATTTTTAGCTTTTAAAAAAATTGCCATGATTAAATTTAGACTAATTTCAGCTGTTTATATAATAATTAAATATCACTATATATTGGCGTTTAAATTATATTGATAACTGCCGTAGTTTTGATGATATGGGCTCTTAAAGTCATAAAAAGTTTAAAACTGATTTTGCCACTCTTTTGGATTTGTCGGTTAATGACTTCTTGCAATAAGCCGACGATATAGGTCAAGATATTGATATAAATTTAACTCAAGAATCACAAATAAAATAAAAAAAACTTAGATATGTCCAGCTGCCACCCTACTCTTAAATATTAAACATCAACCAAAAGAGTTTAAATTAAATCTAGTTTTAATGTGATATGGATTGACATTATCTGAGATAAATGAATATAATAAGAATAATAAGAAATGGTGAACAGCTATTTATAGTTTTCTAAAAACTACATTAACCCGTAACATCACAAAGCCATTTGACAAAGCTACTCTAAAAGAGTGTGCTAAAGACATGAGCACACCTTCACGGCGCACAGCACTCGCCACGCTTCTGCGTCGCGAGCTCATGGCTCAGGTGCAGTGTTGCTGCTATTCGTAACACTGCAGGGTGGTTACAGCACGGCACGTTAAAAATTTTTGATAAATTTATTTAAATAAAAAAAAAAAAAAAAACACCTTTCTGGAAATAGCTGTATTTCAACATTTATAAAATGTCATCAATTTTACATCATAAAATTCATATATTTTAATGGTTCATTGATTATGAACTGATAACATCGAGATTTTTACAAAAAATTATAAATATTCAATCTTAGATCTCAAAATCAACCAGTGATTTGATTTATCCTACTAATAATATAATTATAATTAAGAGTGAATTAACTTATGTATGATACTTAGTTATGTGTTTAAATTTTAAATCAAACATGATTTTATTTCCTCAATCAGCTCTGAACGTCTACATGTTGCAAATAATTCTTATTTTCAGGATACTTATTTCGAGAACGAGATGCAAGTATAATTGATGATTAAACGAACGTACTACGTGACGTTCTATCATAATTATACGTAGCATCTCGTTCGAAGAAATAAGTATCATTTACCCACCCAACCCAAAAAACCCACAGATTTCGTCAAAAAAATCATGGAAATGATATACATAAGAGGTATTTCAGATACCTTTTATCTCTAAACGAAATGACAAGCCGGAGTGAGCGGGCCGACAGGGACGAGCGGGATGGAGTATTCGTCATAGTAAAAAGTTTATTTTATCTACTCTAAACATTAGTGCATGAACGGTGGCCCTTTATGCGTACTACATGTTGCAAATAATTCTTATTTTCAGGATACTTATTTCTTCGAACGAGATGCTACGTATAATTATGATAGAACGTCACGTAGTACGTTCGTTTAATCATCAATTATACAGATGAACATTTAAAAAATAATACGACCAACAAAAAAATAATAATTTTACTACCTAAATTACAATGAAATACATACATAACTATAAATCTTACAAAAAACATACATCCCTAGTTGCAGCCTCTTTGAACTTCGGCAAAGACGTGTGAAATAGGTCAACTTCCGGGTAGTTGCACAGCCTGTTGATAATCTGAAGGACGCGCGTAAGAGGTCCTCGACTTAAGAGCTCCGTCCTAGCGGCGGGAGTCTCCAGCAGCCTCGGCCGTGCACGACCCTGCGCGGCACGTGCAGACCGACACTTAGGTTAGGTTAGGTTTTTTTTTTTTTTTTTTTTTTTCCTTTATTCCTCTGACAAGAGTCAGAGTCATTTTTACTTTCTTTTACTTTCATTATCTGTTTTCAATATATTTTCTTTGCTTTTTTATGTTCGTATATACCACAAAAGTCCATATTATTAAATATGGAATTGTGGTACTTCATTTTACAACTTATTTTTATATATTACCTTTTTTACTACTTTTGTACAAAATTCTAAAAACTTCTCTCTTATTGTGGCATTCATTAGGATATTGTTCAAATTTTTGAAGTGAAACTTCTATAGAATCGTAGTGATTTCAAACCGGATGCAAAAAGATGAAACGGAAATGGTAAGAGACACAAATACAATAGTCGCCTGTAATTAGTGAGCCAGAACGAGAGAGCAGATTTCGGTGTGTATGTATATTCACTCACAGTTTAATACTTGCTTGTATTCGAGCATTTATTAACGTGTGTTAGTGTGTGTTAGTAGTGAAAACTAAAACTACTGTGTTGTGTAGTATAGAAAAAATGGCGATTTCATAAACAGTGCGTGCGATTTTTGCCAAGTGGTTTTAAAATAATTTTAGTCCTAGTGTTACATACTAATTCAAGATGCATACGCTGCGTTTGCTGTGGTCAGCTCAACATTCAAAAAGTCGTCAATTATTAAATATTTTATATGCCAAGTATTTTGGCCGTGTGTTTTCTTATATTATTCTTATATATATAATGCTGAAAACAGCTCAAATAAATTAGCAATAGCTAAGAGCTCGGTCAACGGTCAAAATTAACTCAAAATACTTGTAAATAATGTCAATAATATCGATCGAAATCAACACTTTGTTGTTTTCGTATGAGGACTTAGGTGGATTTACGAGTGGCATTAAAATGCCTTATTTTAGTGATTTTTTGAATTATTATGTAAAAATCTGTGTTTTTTCTGTTGCAGGGACGTGAGGGGAGGTGGGCAGAGGTATTACAAACAGAAATAAACGTAATTTAAGGTAAGTTGTCTAACAAAATTTAGAAAAAACACCAAAAAATGTTGGTAAGGTAATGTTTTTAATATAAAATATGTGTTATTTATCCAAAAAATGTGATCCTTTCTGTTGCTGGTCGTGCGGGATGTTATGCGGCGACGATACAAACAGGAATAAACAGGAATTTGGAAGATATCCCAAACGAAACTTTCAAAAAGTCGTCAATTATTAAATATTTTATATGCCAAGTATTTTGGCCGTGTGTTTTCTTATATTATTCTTATATATATAATGCTGACAACAGCTCAAATAAATTAGCAATAGCTAAGAGCTCGGTCAACGGTCAAAATTAACTCAAAATACTTGTAAATAATGTCAATAATATCGATCGAAATCAACACTTTGTTGTTTTCGTATGAGGACTTAGGTGGATTTACGAGTGGCATTAAAATGCCTTATTTTAGTGATTTTTTGAATTATTATGTAAAAATCTGTGTTTTTTCTGTTGCAGGGACGTGAGGGGAGGTGGGCAGAGGTATTACAAACAGAAATAAACGGAATTTAAGGTAAGTTGTCTAACAAAATTTAGAAAAAACATAAAAAATTTTGGTAAGGTAATGTTTTTAATATAAAATATGTGTTATTTATCCAAAAAATGTGATTCTTTCTGTTGCTGGTCGTGCGGGATGTTATGCGGCGACGATACAAACAGGAATAAACAGGAATTTGGAAGATATCCCAAACGAAACTTTCAAAAAGTCGTCAATTATTAAATATTTTATATGCCAAGTATTTTGGCCGTGTGTTTTCTTATATTATTCTTATATATATAATGCTGAAAACAGCTCAAATAAATTAGCAATAGCTAAGAGCTCGGTCAACGGTCAAAATTAACTCAAAATACTTGTAAATAATGTCAATAATATCGATCGAAATCAACACTTTGTTGTTTTCGTATGAGGACTTAGGTGGATTTACGAGTGGCATTAAAATGCCTTATTTTAGTGATTTTTTGAATTATTATGTAAAAATCTGTGTTTTTTCTGTTGCAGGGACGTGAGGGGAGGTGGGCAGAGGTATTACAAACAGAAATAAACGGAATTTAAGGTAAGTTGTCTAACAAAATTTAGAAAAAACACCAAAAAATGTTGGTAAGGTAATGTTTTTAATATAAAATATGTGTTATTTATCCAAAAAATGTGATTCTTTCTGTTGCTGGTCGTGCGGGATGTTATGCGGCGACGATACAAACAGGAATAAACAGGAATTTGGAAGATATCCCAAACGAAACTTTCAAAAAGTCGTCAATTATTAAATATTTTATATGCCAAGTATTTTGGCCGTGTGTTTTCTTATATTATTCTTATATATATAATGCTGAAAACAGCTCAAATAAATTAGCAATAGCTAAGAGCTCGGTCAACGGTCAAAATTAACTCAAAATACTTGTAAATAATGTCAATAATATCGATCGAAATCAACACTTTGTTGTTTTCGTATGAGGACTTAGGTGGATTTACGAGTGGCATTAAAATGCCTTATTTTAGTGATTTTTTGAATTATTATGTAAAAATCTGTGTTTTTTCTGTTGCAGGGACGTGAGGGGAGGTGGGCAGAGGTATTACAAACAGAAATAAACGGAATTTAAGGTAAGTTGTCTAACAAAATTTAGAAAAAACACCAAAAAATGTTGGTAAGGTAATGTTTTTAATATAAAATATGTGTTATTTATCCAAAAAATGTGATTCTTTCTGTTGCTGGTCGTGCGGGATGTTATGCGGCGACGATACAAACAGGAATAAACAGGAATTTGGAAGATATCCCAAACGAAACTTTCAAAAAGTCGTCAATTATTAAATATTTTATATGCCAAGTATTTTGGCCGTGTGTTTTCTTATATTATTCTTATATATATAATGCTGAAAACAGCTCAAATAAATTAGCAATAGCTAAGAGCTCGGTCAACGGTCAAAATTAACTCAAAATACTTGTAAATAATGTCAATAATATCGATCGAAATCAACACTTTGTTGTTTTCGTATGAGGACTTAGGTGGATTTACGAGTGGCATTAAAATGCCTTATTTTAGTGATTTTTTGAATTATTATGTAAAAATCTGTGTTTTTTCTGTTGCAGGGACGTGAGGGGAGGTGGGCAGAGGTATTACAAACAGAAATAAACGGAATTTAAGGTAAGTTGTCTAACAAAATTTAGAAAAAACACCAAAAAATTTTGGTAAGGTAATGTTTTTAATATAAAATATGTGTTATTTATCCAAAAAATGTGATTCTTTCTGTTGCTGGTCGTGCGGGATGTTATGCGGCGACGATACAAACAGGAATAAACAGGAATTTGGAAGATATCCCAAACGAAACTTTCAAAAAGTCGTCAATTATTAAATATTTTATATGCCAAGTATTTTGGCCGTGTGTTTTCTTATATTATTCTTATATATATAATGCTGAAAACAGCTCAAATAAATTAGCAATAGCTAAGAGCTCGGTCAACGGTCAAAATTAACTCAAAATACTTGTAAATAATGTCAATAATATCGATCGAAATCAACACTTTGTTGTTTTCGTATGAGGACTTAGGTGGATTTACGAGTGGCATTAAAATGCCTTATTTTAGTGTATTTTTGAATTATTATGTAAAAATCTGTGTTTTTTCTGTTGCAGGGACGTGAGGGGAGGTGGGCAGAGGTATTACAAACAGAAATAAACGGAATTTAAGGTAAGTTGTCTAACAAAATTTAGAAAAAACACCAAAAAATGTTGGTAAGGTAATGTTTTTAATATAAAATATGTGTTATTTATCCAAAAAATGTGATTCTTTCTGTTGCTGGTCGTGCGGGATGTTATGCGGCGACGATACAAACAGGAATAAACAGGAATTTGGAAGATATCCCAAACGAAACTTTCAAAAAGTCGTCAATTATTAAATATTTTATATGCCAAGTATTTTGGCCGTGTGTTTTCTTATATTATTCTTATATATATAATGCTGAAAACAGCTCAAATAAATTAGCAATAGCTAAGAGCTCGGTCAACGGTCAAAATTAACTCAAAATACTTGTAAATAATGTCAATAATATCGATCGAAATCAACACTTTGTTGTTTTCGTATGAGGACTTAGGTGGATTTACGAGTGGCATTAAAATGCCTTATTTTAGTGATTTTTTGAATGATTATGTAAAAATCTGTGTTTTTTCTGTTGCAGGGACGTGAGGGGAGGTGGGCAGAGGTATTACAAACAGAAATAAACGGAATTTAAGGTAAGTTGTCTAACAAAATTTAGAAAAAACACCAAAAAATTTTGGTAAGGTAATGTTTTTAATATAAAATATGTGTTATTTATCCAAAAAATGTGATTCTTTCTGTTGCTGGTCGTGCGGGATGTTATGCGGCGACGATACAAACAGGAATAAACAGGAATTTGGAAGATATCCCAAACGAAACTTTCAAAAAGTCGTCAATTATTAAATATTTTATATGCCAAGTATTTTGGCCGTGTGTTTTCTTATATTATTCTTATATATATAATGCTGAAAACAGCTCAAATAAATTAGCAATAGCTAAGAGCTCGGTCAACGGTCAAAATTAACTCAAAATACTTGTAAATAATGTCAATAATATCGATCGAAATCAACACTTTGTTGTTTTCGTATGAGGACTTAGGTGGATTTACGAGTGGCATTAAAATGCCTTATTTTAGTGATTTTTTGAATTATTATGTAAAAATCTGTGTTTTTTCTGTTGCAGGGACGTGAGGGGAGTTGGGCAGAGGTATTACAAACAGAAATAAACGGAATTTAAGGTAAGTTGTCTAACAAAATTTAGAAAAAACACCAAAAAATTTTGGTAAGGTAATGTTTTTAATATAAAATATGTGTTATTTATCCAAAAAATGTGATTCTTTCTGTTGCTGGTCGTGCGGGATGTTATGCGGCGACGATACAAACAGGAATAAACAGGAATTTGGAAGATATCCCAAACGAAACTTTCAAAAAGTCGTCAATTATTAAATATTTTATATGCCAAGTATTTTGGCCGTGTGTTTTCTTATATTATTCTTATATATATAATGCTGAAAACAGCTCAAATAAATTAGCAATAGCTAAGAGCTCGGTCAACGGTCAAAATTAACTCAAAATACTTGTAAATAATGTCAATAATATCGATCGAAATCAACACTTTGTTGTTTTCGTATGAGGACTTAGGTGGATTTACGAGTGGCATTAAAATGCCTTATTTTAGTGATTTTTTGAATTATTATGTAAAAATCTGTGTTTTTTCTGTTGCAGGGACGTGAGGGGAGGTGGGCAGAGGTATTACAAACAGAAATAAACGGAATTTAAGGTAAGTTGTCTAACAAAATTTAGAAAAAACACCAAAAAATGTTGGTAAGGTAATGTTTTTAATATAAAATATGTGTTATTTATCCAAAAAATGTGATTCTTTCTGTTGCTGGTCGTGCGGGATGTTATGCGGCGACGATACAAACAGGAATAAACAGGAATTTGGAAGATATCCCAAACGAAACTTTCAAAAAGTCGTCAATTATTAAATATTTTATATGCCAAGTATTTTGGCCGTGTGTTTTCTTATATTATTCTTATATAATATAATGCTGAAAACAGCTCAAATAAATTAGCAATAGCTAAGAGCTCGGTCAACGGTCAAAATTAACTCAAAATACTTGTAAATAATGTCAATAATATCGATCGAAATCAACACTTTGTTGTTTTCGTATGAGGACTTAGGTGGATTTACGAGTGGCATTAAAATGCCTTATTTTAGTGTATTTTTGAATGATTATGTAAAAATCTGTGTTTTTTCTGTTGCAGGGACGTGAGGGGAGGTGGGCAGAGGTATTACAAACAGAAATAAACGGAATTTAAGGTAAGTTGTCTAACAAAATTTAGAAAAAACACCAAAAAATGTTGGTAAGGTAATGTTTTTAATATAAAATATGTGTTATTTATCCAAAAAATGTGATTCTTTCTGTTGCTGGTCGTGCGGGATGTTATGCGGCGACGATACAAACAGGAATAAACAGGAATTTGGAAGATATCCCAAACGAAACTTTCAAAAAGTCGTCAATTATTAAATATTTTATATGCCAAGTATTTTGGCCGTGTGTTTTCTTATATTATTCTTATATATATAATGCTGAAAACAGCTCAAATAAATTAGCAATAGCTAAGAGCTCGGTCAACGGTCAAAATTAACTCAAAATACTTGTAAATAATGTCAATAATATCGATCGAAATCAACACTTTGTTGTTTTCGTATGAGGACTTAGGTGGATTTACGAGTGGCATTAAAATGCCTTATTTTAGTGTATTTTTGAATTATTATGTAAAAATCTGTGTTTTTTCTGTTGCAGGGACGTGAGGGGAGGTGGGCAGAGGTATTACAAACAGAAATAAACGGAATTTAAGGTAAGTTGTCTAACAAAATTTAGAAAAAACACCAAAAAATGTTGGTAAGGTAATGTTTTTAATATAAAATATGTGTTATTTATCCAAAAAATGTGATTCTTTCTGTTGCTGGTCGTGCGGGATGTTATGCGGCGACGATACAAACAGGAATAAACAGGAATTTGGAAGATATCCCAAACGAAACTTTCAAAAAGTCGTCAATTATTAAATATTTTATATGCCAAGTATTTTGGCCGTGTGTTTTCTTATATTATTCTTATATATATAATGCTGAAAACAGCTCAAATAAATTAGCAATAGCTAAGAGCTCGGTCAACGGTCAAAATTAACTCAAAATACTTGTAAATAATGTCAATAATATCGATCGAAATCAACACTTTGTTGTTTTCGTATGAGGACTTAGGTGGATTTACGAGTGGCATTAAAATGCCTTATTTTAGTGATTTTTTGAATGATTATGTAAAAATCTGTGTTTTTTCTGTTGCAGGGACGTGAGGGGAGGTGGGCAGAGGTATTACAAACAGAAATAAACGGAATTTAAGGTAAGTTGTCTAACAAAATTTAGAAAAAACACCAAAAAATTTTGGTAAGGTAATGTTTTTAATATAAAATATGTGTTATTTATCCAAAAAATGTGATTCTTTCTGTTGCTGGTCGTGCGGGATGTTATGCGGCGACGATACAAACAGGAATAAACAGGAATTTGGAAGATATCCCAAACGAAACTTTCAAAAAGTCGTCAATTATTAAATATTTTATATGCCAAGTATTTTGGCCGTGTGTTTTCTTATATTATTCTTATATATATAATGCTGAAAACAGCTCAAATAAATTAGCAATAGCTAAGAGCTCGGTCAACGGTCAAAATTAACTCAAAATACTTGTAAATAATGTCAATAATATCGATCGAAATCAACACTTTGTTGTTTTCGTATGAGGACTTAGGTGGATTTACGAGTGGCATTAAAATGCCTTATTTTAGTGATTTTTTGAATTATTATGTAAAAATCTGTGTTTTTTCTGTTGCAGGGACGTGAGGGGAGTTGGGCAGAGGTATTACAAACAGAAATAAACGGAATTTAAGGTAAGTTGTCTAACAAAATTTAGAAAAAACACCAAAAAATTTTGGTAAGGTAATGTTTTTAATATAAAATATGTGTTATTTATCCAAAAAATGTGATTCTTTCTGTTGCTGGTCGTGCGGGATGTTATGCGGCGACGATACAAACAGGAATAAACAGGAATTTGGAAGATATCCCAAACGAAACTTTCAAAAAGTCGTCAATTATTAAATATTTTATATGCCAAGTATTTTGGCCGTGTTTTCTTATATTATTCTTATATATATAATGCTGAAAACAGCTCAAATAAATTAGCAATAGCTAAGAGCTCGGTCAACGGTCAAAATTAACTCAAAATACTTGTAAATAATGTCAATAATATCGATCGAAATCAACACTTTGTTGTTTTCGTATGAGGACTTAGGTGGATTTACGAGTGGCATTAAAATGCCTTATTTTAGTGATTTTTTGAATTATTATGTAAAAATCTGTGTTTTTTCTGTTGCAGGGACGTGAGGGGAGGTGGGCAGAGGTATTACAAACAGAAATAAACGGAATTTAAGGTAAGTTGTCTAACAAAATTTAGAAAAAACACCAAAAAATGTTGGTAAGGTAATGTTTTTAATATAAAATATGTGTTATTTATCCAAAAAATGTGATTCTTTCTGTTGCTGGTCGTGCGGGATGTTATGCGGCGACGATACAAACAGGAATAAACAGGAATTTGGAAGATATCCCAAACGAAACTTTCAAAAAGTCGTCAATTATTAAATATTTTATATGCCAAGTATTTTGGCCGTGTGTTTTCTTATATTATTCTTATATAATATAATGCTGAAAACAGCTCAAATAAATTAGCAATAGCTAAGAGCTCGGTCAACGGTCAAAATTAACTCAAAATACTTGTAAATAATGTCAATAATATCGATCGAAATCAACACTTTGTTGTTTTCGTATGAGGACTTAGGTGGATTTACGAGTGGCATTAAAATGCCTTATTTTAGTGTATTTTTGAATGATTATGTAAAAATCTGTGTTTTTTCTGTTGCAGGGACGTGAGGGGAGGTGGGCAGAGGTATTACAAACAGAAATAAACGGAATTTAAGGTAAGTTGTCTAACAAAATTTAGAAAAAACACCAAAAAATGTTGGTAAGGTAATGTTTTTAATATAAAATATGTGTTATTTATCCAAAAAATGTGATTCTTTCTGTTGCTGGTCGTGCGGGATGTTATGCGGCGACGATACAAACAGGAATAAACAGGAATTTGGAAGATATCCCAAACGAAACTTTCAAAAAGTCGTCAATTATTAAATATTTTATATGCCAAGTATTTTGGCCGTGTGTTTTCTTATATTATTCTTATATATATAATGCTGAAAACAGCTCAAATAAATTAGCAATAGCTAAGAGCTCGGTCAACGGTCAAAATTAACTCAAAATACTTGTAAATAATGTCAATAATATCGATCGAAATCAACACTTTGTTGTTTTCGTATGAGGACTTAGGTGGATTTACGAGTGGCATTAAAATGCCTTATTTTAGTGTATTTTTGAATGATTATGTAAAAATCTGTGTTTTTTCTGTTGCAGGGACGTGAGGGGAGGTGGGCAGAGGTATTACAAACAGAAATAAACGGAATTTAAGGTAAGTTGTCTAACAAAATTTAGAAAAAACACCAAAAAATGTTGGTAAGGTAATGTTTTTAATATAAAATATGTGTTATTTATCCAAAAAATGTGATTCTTTCTGTTGCTGGTCGTGCGGGATGTTATGCGGCGACGATACAAACAGGAATAAACAGGAATTTGGAAGATATCCCAAACGAAACTTTCAAAAAGTCGTCAATTATTAAATATTTTATATGCCAAGTATTTTGGCCGTGTGTTTTCTTATATTATTCTTATATATATAATGCTGAAAACAGCTCAAATAAATTAGCAATAGCTAAGAGCTCGGTCAACGGTCAAAATTAACTCAAAATACTTGTAAATAATGTCAATAATATCGATCGAAATCAACACTTTGTTGTTTTCGTATGAGGACTTAGGTGGATTTACGAGTGGCATTAAAATGCCTTATTTTAGTGATTTTTTGAATTATTATGTAAAAATCTGTGTTTTTTCTGTTGCAGGGACGTGAGGGGAGGTGGGCAGAGGTATTACAAACAGAAATAAACGGAATTTAAGGTAAGTTGTCTAACAAAATTTAGAAAAAACACCAAAAAATGTTGGTAAGGTAATGTTTTTAATATAAAATATGTGTTATTTATCCAAAAAATGTGATCCTTTCTGTTGCTGGTCGTGCGGGATGTTATGCGGCGACGATACAAACAGGAATAAACAGGAATTTGGAAGATATCCCAAACGAAACTTTCAAAAAGTCGTCAATTATTAAATATTTTATATGCCAAGTATTTTGGCCGTGTGTTTTCTTATATTATTCTTATATATATAATGCTGAAAACAGCTCAAATAAATTAGCAATAGCTAAGAGCTCGGTCAACGGTCAAAATTAACTCAAAATACTTGTAAATAATGTCAATAATATCGATCGAAATCAACACTTTGTTGTTTTCGTATGAGGACTTAGGTGGATTTACGAGTGGCATTAAAATGCCTTATTTTAGTGATTTTTTGAATTATTATGTAAAAATCTGTGTTTTTTCTGTTGCAGGGACGTGAGGGGAGGTGGGCAGAGGTATTACAAACAGAAATAAACGGAATTTAAGGTAAGTTGTCTAACAAAATTTAGAAAAAACACCAAAAAATTTTGGTAAGGTAATGTTTTTAATATAAAATATGTGTTATTTATCCAAAAAATGTGATTCTTTCTGTTGCTGGTCGTGCGGGATGTTATGCGGCGACGATACAAACAGGAATAAACAGGAATTTGGAAGATATCCCAAACGAAACTTTCAAAAAGTCGTCAATTATTAAATATTTTATATGCCAAGTATTTTGGCCGTGTGTTTTCTTATATTATTCTTATATATATAATGCTGAAAACAGCTCAAATAAATTAGCAATAGCTAAGAGCTCGGTCAACGGTCAAAATTAACTCAAAATACTTGTAAATAATGTCAATAATATCGATCGAAATCAACACTTTGTTGTTTTCGTATGAGGACTTAGGTGGATTTACGAGTGGCATTAAAATGCCTTATTTTAGTGATTTTTTGAATTATTATGTAAAAATCTGTGTTTTTTCTGTTGCAGGGACGTGAGGGGAGGTGGGCAGAGGTATTACAAACAGAAATAAACGGAATTTAAGGTAAGTTGTCTAACAAAATTTAGAAAAAACACCAAAAAATGTTGGTAAGGTAATGTTTTTAATATAAAATATGTGTTATTTATCCAAAAAATGTGATTCTTTCTGTTGCTGGTCGTGCGGGATGTTATGCGGCGACGATACAAACAGGAATAAACAGGAATTTGGAAGATATCCCAAACGAAACTTTCAAAAAGTCGTCAATTATTAAATATTTTATATGCCAAGTATTTTGGCCGTGTGTTTTCTTATATTATTCTTATATATATAATGCTGAAAACAGTTCAAATAAATTAGCAATAGCTAAGAGCTCGGTCAACGGTCAAAATTAACTCAAAATACTTGTAAATAATGTCAATAATATCGATCGAAATCAACACTTCTTCATCTTCTTCTATATTGGCTTCATCCATATTGGCTCCCTTATTATTTATAATATACACAGCAGACATAACACGAGAAATTTCTAATTGTCGTTACCATTTATACGCTGATGACGTTCAAATATACATTTCCTTCAAACCTGATGACACTTCAGATGCAGTGGATAAACTTAATGATGACCTAGCTCGGATTCAGGCATGGACCTTGAGAAACGCTCTTACCCTTAATGCTTCTAAATCCAAGATTATGATTCTAGGTAGTAAATCTCAGGTAAACAAAATTACTCTGCTAAAACCTGCAGTAGCCATATCTGGTCAAGCTCTGGAACAAGTGAACGAAGCTCGTAATCTTGGAATTATCATGGATAGTCATCTTAGGTTCGAATCTCATGTATCTGAACTGGCTAGGAACTGTTTTTACAGGCTAAAGATACTATATCAAATTAGGGACATGTTAGGACAAGATTTAAGAATCACATTAACCGAAAGTCTAGTGCTATCACGTTTAAACTATGGTGATGTACTCTATGGACCACGTCTACTAGCCTCGTCTCAGCGTCTTATACAACGCATTCAAAATGCCTGCTGTCGATTCTGTTTCCGTATACCCGCTAGAACCCAGGTCTCGCCATATATAAATAAAGCAAAAATACTCAACATGGAATCACGTCAAACTCTTCATCTAGCAACACTGGTTCATGATGTCATGAAATATAAACGTCCTAAGTATCTATATGACAAGTTCGAATGGTCGTCCAAACAAAACTCTTATATTACTCGTGCCTCATCTTTCTTGCTTGTAGTTAAACTTCATAAAACTACTGCATTCCGGGGAAGTTTCCGCTATCAGGCCACAAAGTGCTGGAATAATCTACCACCTCCACTCAGACAACCTATCTCAAAGTTTACCTTTAAAAGTAAACTCAAAGCCAATATTCTTAATGCACAAATGGTCTGATAGTGGACCACCCAATAAGTCTTAACTGTGCCTACTATCGTGCTTTTGTATATTAACGCTGTTATCTTTTCCTTTATGTAATTTTACTTGCTTTTATTTCGTTGTTTGTTTCACTCAACATCATTTCAGTCGTAGCACGTCCACTGCTTACACTCTAGCTACTTACTGCTCCGTTACTGATTGTGGGAATCGGCGGAAGACCAGCGCGAATTGTGTACTAACTCAATTCGTATTATGCTGAGCCGGCTCCCAGTTTGTAGCTACAATTACATAAGTATACTTATATATTTTTAATTCGTGTATACTTCTATAATATTACATATATTCTAAAATCTATTTCTTCACCTTTATAATAAATAGTTCTTAAGTCTAATATTAAGTTTTGTAATGTACTTTTTTTTTATGTTGTAGGTTAGGTTAGGTTAGGTTAGGTTAGGTTAGGTTAGGTTAGGTTAGGTTAGGTTAGGTTAGGTTAGGTTAGGTTAGGTTTTTTTTTTTTTTTTTTTTTTTTGTTTGTTTAATTGGTTATTAAATTTGTTAAGGGTCCGGCGCTAATGGGATACACCTCGCCCTTAACTAAGTCAAAGTCAAAGTCAAAACGTTTATTTCCTTAGAAGCACATAGCCTACATGGACAGGTCAACTTAAAATTAATAAAACTAAATTGCTTAAATAATAAATATCAAGGAAATAACATTGTCTTGACAGTTCGCTTCAATGTTTTATACTGAGTTGAGAAGCGAATAGAACAACACAGTTATATCAGTTATTACAATTTTGTAGTTATTACAATTTTGGAGTTCTTATTTATAGGTAACTATTATAAGTTTAACATTTACAATAAAAAAAAATGTTTGTCATTAAGGAAGCTATTATAACATGAGCATATCAGTCCTGGTCAACCAGAATTATTAGAGCCTGTTACTGTGGAACTAAGCAACATCTATCCAAGCTGCATCATCCTTTATATAGTCATTTATAGAGTAATACGCTTTTTTCATTAGACTTCTCTTAATAAATGATTTAAATTTTCTAATAGGAAGCTCTGTTACATTATGAGGAAGCTTATTATAAAAACGTACAGAGTTACCCATAAATGATTTGCCTAGTTTTTTTAGTCTGTAAGTAGGAATTAGTAATTTTTCTTTACTTCTCGTGTTAATACTATGTACGTCACTTTTTCTTAAAAACAAGTGCTTATTCTTGTGGGTGAACATCAAGTTCTCAAAAATGTACTGTGAGATTACAGTTAGAATGTTAATCTCTTTGAATTTTTCTTTGAGGGAGTCACGTGGTTTCATTTTATATATTGCACGTACAGCCCTTTTTTGCAGCACGAATATAGTTTGAATATCGGCTGCAGCACCCCAGAGTAGGATACCATATGACATAATACTATGAAAGTAACTAAAATAAACCAGTCTAGCTGTACCCTCATCTGTGATATATCTCATTGTTCGCACTGCATAAGCGGCTGAACTAAGTCTACCTGCAAGGTTTGTAATTTGGGGTTTCCATTGTAGACGAGAATCAATATGTAAACCTAGGAACACTGTTGAGTCAACGAGCTCGAGAATTTCATCGTTTAATATGATTTTTGTAGGAAATTCTTTAACATTAGGGAGTTTGAATTTAATACATTTAGTTTTTTTTGCGTTTAGCAGTAAGTTATTAACCGTAAACCAATTTAGTACTAGTGACAGTGAGTTATTTACATCGTCAAAATTATTTTTATTCCTATCAACTTTAAATAATAAAGAAGTATCATCAGCAAATAAGACTATGTCACAAAGGTCTTTAGCAAAATACGGGAGATCATTTACATATACTAAAAACAAAAAAGGCCCAAGTATTGATCCTTGTGGAACCCCTAATTCGATTTTTGATCCTGAGGATCTTTCATTACCTACTTGAACCATTTGAATTCTATCGGTCAAGTAGGAATGTAGGAGCTCAAGGGCTTTGTTGTGAATGCCGTAATGCTTTAATTTATTTATAAGTGTTGTATGGCAGACACAATCAAAAGCCTTGGAGAGATCACAGAACACGCCGATAGTATTTTGCGCTCTATCCCAAGCCGCCAAAATGTGCTTTATCAATAGTGTTCCAGCATCAGTAGTTGATCTACCTTTGGTGAAGCCAAACTGATTGCTATCTACTATAGCTACTATATTTTACATTGGGTAATTATTTTATGAGACTAGATAACAAACATTAATATATTGTTTTTCCTGTAATTCGTCCAGCCCGTGCTGTTTGTGCTGGTGTGTGACCAAACTGCACCGGCTGCACGGATCACTAGTACAAAGTTACATATTTGTTTGAATAATTGATTTAGCTCGTGCAGTCTGCATAGATCGTATGTTTTCAAAACTTAGTTTATTGCTAGGTAGACAGACTGCACTATTTTACATGAATGGGGTTGCTTGTAAAAATAAAGGACTTATGGCAATTTGTACAGTCGGTACAGTTCGTGGTATTGGGTGATTTAATGTCTTGTGAACTGTACGAACTGTGAGAATCTGACAATTATGCGTGTTTGAGTTCAGATGGTTTGGGTAAGTAATTTTGTACAATCGGTACAGTTCGTGATATTTGGTAGTTTTATTTCTTGTGAACTGTACGAACTATTAGAATATGACAATTATGACAATAATGCGTGTTTGAGTTCAGATGGTTTGGGTAAGTAATTTTGTACAGTCGGTACAGTTCGTTCTATTGGGAGGTTTTATCTCTTTCGAACTGTACGAACTGTGACAATATAACAATAATGCGTGTTTGAGTTTCAGATGGTTTGGATAGGTAATTTTGTACAGTCGGTACAGTTCGTGATATTTGGTAGTTTTATTTCTTGTGAACTGTACGAACTGTTAGAATATGACAATTATGACAATAATGCGTGTTTGAGTTCAGATGGTTTGGATAGGTACTTTTGTACAGTCCGTACAGTTCGTTCTATTGGGTCGTTTTATCTCTTGTGAACTGTACGAACTGTGAGAAATATGACAGTGTTTGAGTTGGGATGGATAGGTAATTTTGTTTGCTTACATGCATACTAGATTAGATCTTATGGCTAACTTAAACTAGGTATTAGAACTAGGTTATGGTTAATATTATCTTAAATTATATCTTATGCTAACTCTAATATTAGGTCCTTACATATGAAATTGGCGTTTTGTATGGGAGGAACAAAAAGTCGAATATTTTTTAATATAATATATATTTAATTAATCAAAGTATGAACCATTATTTTCTATGCACTTTTGCCATCTTATAGGTAGTTCATTGATCCCTTTACTAAAAAAACCAGTCGGACGGGAATCAATAAAATCTTTGAAGGCGATTTGGACTGCCCCATCGGAGTTGAATTTTTTCCCTTGCAAGAAGTTATCCAAATTTCGAAAAAAATGGTAATCTGTTGGAGCAAGGTCCGGGGAGTACGGAGGATGTCTTAGACTTTCCAATTGAAGCTCTTCTAATTTAGTAGCCGTCTGTTGCGCAGTGTGTGGTCTAGCGTTGTCGTGAAGCAGCAGTGGCGTGGAGCGATTGACCAGCCTAGGTTGTTTAGCCGCTAGCTTTTCCATCATGGTTTGCAATTGCTGACAATAGACATCAGCCGTAATAGTCTGGCCAGATTTGAGAAAACTGTAATGAACAATACCGGCACTAGTCCACCAAACGCTTACAAGTAACTTTTATGGGGTTAATTTTCGCTTGGGGCAGGATTTGGCTGGCTGGCCAGGATCCAACCATTGCGCTGAGCGCTTCCGATTATCGTAAAGAACCCATTTTTCATCACAGGTAATGATTCGGTTTAAAATACCTTCATTATTGTGCCGGTTTAGTAATGTAACGCAGCAGTCGACGCGCGTTTGCCGGTTTGCTTCAGTCAATTCGTGAGGTACCCACCTTTCAAGCTTTTTAATCTTCCCAATTTGCTTCAAGTGAATTAAAACAGTTTTATCACTAACACCGCAGCCTGCAGCTAACTCGGACGTGGTTTGCGATGGATCCGCTTCCACAATAGCCTTCAACTCTTCATTATCAACTTGAGTCTCAGGCCGTCCACGGGGCTTGTTCTGCAAGTCGAAATTTCCAGAACGAAAACGTTGGAACCAAAAACGAACTGTGTTTTCTTTTGCAACACGACCGCCATACACATCATTCACCCTTCGAGTTGTTTCCGCAGCACTAGTGCCACGGCGGAACTCGTACTCGTAAATAATGCGATATTTTAAGTTTTCCATTTTGTAAAATGAGTGACGCAATCAGAAAAAAACAGAAGAAAAAAAACAAATGAATGACGATCATCGAAGCACAAATACATGAGTCTATAGCTGTACAAATTTGAATTTGGAATTCCTTACCAAAGAGGAGAAATTTGTGATTAAAGTGGCCAGTACGAAAAACGCCAATTTCATATGTAAGGACCTAATATTATTATTTTTTATTTAATCTTTTTTTTTTTTTTTTTTTTTTTTTTTTTAATTTTTATTTTTTTTTTTTTTTTTTTTTTTTTTTTTTTTTTTTTTTTTTTTTTTTTTTTTTTTTTTTTTTTTTAATTATTATTATTATTAATTTTGATAATATTCTAAATCTATATAGTGGAGTTATGTTTAACATTTATATAAACATTTATCTTAACATTTATCTTATCATTTATCTTAACATTTATCTTAACGTTTATCTTAACATTTATCTTAACATTTGTCTTAATATTTATCTTAACATTTATCTTAACATTTATCTTAACGTTTAACATTTTAGATAAGATTGGGCATTTAGGCGTTGGGTGGCTAGAAATGGTTAGTGGTAAGAGTGTTCAGTTAGTACGACAACGGTAATTTTGTGTAGTAGGTACAGTTCGTGATTTTGGGTGGCTTATCTGTTGTGAACTGTACGAACTGTGAGAGTGAGAGTATTACAATAATGCGTGTTTGAATTCAGGTGGTTTGGATCGGTGATTTTGTACAGGCGGTACAGTTCGTGATGTTGGGTCGATTTTATCTCTTGTGACTGTACGAGCTGTGAGAATTTGACAATTATGCGTGTTTCAGTTCAGAAATCAAAATTACCGATCCAAACCATGATCGGTAATTTTGTACAGTAGCTGCAGTTCGTGATATTGGGTCGTTTTAATATCTTGTGGACTGTACGAACTATGAGAGTATGATAATAATGCGTGTTTTAGTTCAGATGGTTTGGGTAAGTTATTTTGTACAGTCGGTACAGTTCGTTCTATTGGGTGGTTTTATCTCTTTCGATCTGTACGAACTGTGACAATATGACAATAATGCGTGTTTGAGTTCAGATGGTTTGGATCGGTAACGGGGTAAAGTTGTGCAGTAAGTCCTAGGGAGTATGGATTGATTCGTGGTGTGGATGTATAGTTCAGTACAGTAAGTACAGTTGGGCTTGTATGATTATTTTATATAGTTGGTTTTAGGTTTGCATTTAGTTTCAAGTGTAGTAGTTATTGTATGTTTTTGAGTGATGGAGTTCTAGAGTTTACTTGTTGAATTCCTTGAGGTTTTTTACTATATGGGTGATGTGTTTAAGGAATGATGATGAAGATGATTCCCGGTTTATTATTTCGTTGGGGTCGAAGGGATCTTTTAAGTTGCGAGTGTTTTGTAAATGTTCGAATCTGGTGAGGTGGAATCTGGGGCAGGTTTTAATAAGGTGTGGAAGAGATTGAATGGATGTGCCATCGCAGGGGCATTTGTTATTGTCTGTTATTTTGAATCTATGAAGGTATTCTTTGTGATATCCGTGGTTGGTGAGGAATTGTGTGATGGCAAAGTTTGGTTCGATTGAGCAAAGAAACTGAGTTAGATCTGAAAGAGTTGGAAAAAGTGTTTTGGTGTGTGTGGTTTTGTTATAGAGGTCTGAGCGTGCAATTTTAGAAATGGTTTTGTTGTGAGTCTTGATGTGGCTGATGGGTATGACCTTGTGGTCTGGCGTTTTGTGTAGGTTTGTTGCTGATTTGGCAACTTGGTCTGCCCATTCGTTGCCTCCGATCCCTGAGTGACCTCTGACCCAGATAAATTTAATGTTTTTGTTGGCGATTTTAGCGATGTGTAGGGTTTTATGGATTTTTACAGAAAATGGATTGTGACTGTTAGAGCATGATAGTTCATCTAATCCTGAGCGGGAGTCTGTAAGGATGTAGGAATTCTGGATGTTGTTTCCTAGAATCCATTCGCAGGCCCTCTTGATAGCCAGTAATTCGGCCTGGAATACGGAGCAGCAATCATGAAGTTTAAATTTCTTTTCCGTCACTGTTGTACCTGTTGGATCGAATGCGACAAACGCGGCTCCGACCTTATCGTCGTATTTGCTCCCATCAGTGTAGATCTGCCATGCGCCATCCAGGATTTCCGCTAATTCATCGAGTTGCTGTGGGTTCGATGCTTCGTGATAGGTAATTCCTTCTCTAAGTGCAGGGTGTAATAGGGAGGAGGGGGTTGATGGAAGTTCTATAGCGACATCATTGGGAAGGTAGCTTGTGTGGCCAATGATTTTTGATATTTCTATGTCAGAAAATTCCATGATTTTTTGAGGTAATGGAGTGAGTTGTGCTATACTTATTGATGCTGCAGTACTATTAGTTCTGAATCCCTTGATGATTCTGATAGCGAAAAGACGTTGTAGTGACAGTAGTTTTTTGTTATTCTGTTTGTTTTGGAGAGCTACTGACCAGATGCATGCTGCATAGCATATGATGGGCTGTATTACTTGTAGGTAGATAATCTTTATGTTTTGTGAGTGAACGCCCCATGTTGGGCGGGTGAAAGTTACGAGTTTATTGAAAAGTTTCTTTGATTTTTCTATGACAGATTCTATGTGTTTATTAAAGTTGAGTTTGTCGTCAATTATTACGCCTAAATATTTTATTTGACGAACAAAGTTAATTTCTGTGCCATTCATGTGAATTTTGCATCTGAGTGCTTTTTTATTAAGCGACATTGCTTGAGTTTTGTCCGGGCCAAATACGAGCTTGTTCTCAACTCCCCATTCGTGTATGATGCGTAAGGCTTTATTTGTCGAGCTTTCCAGGGTGTTGGTGTCTTTAGAGTGTATAATGAGGAGAATGTCGTCTGCGTATGATTGTATGTGGCATTCAGAAGGGAGTGTGGTGAGTAATAAGTCATCCAAGATGAGGTTCCACAAGATGGGGCCACAAACTGAGCCTTGGATGCATCCCCTAGTTAAATTTTTGTTGACGTTGTAATCCGCGAAGTCCATTGAAACTTTTCTGTTTGCGATATAGTTAAGTAGAATGTTGTAGATGTTCCTTGGGCAGTTAATTTTCCTTAATCTGTGAAAAATGGCTGGCCACCATGCGTTGTCAAAAGCCGATTTAATATCGAGGGAAATTATAATGGTTTGTTCTTTATTTGTTTTGGCTTTTTTCATGATATCGATAGCGGTATGTATTGCGTTGATGGTGGATGTTTGCTGTTTGAACCCGAATTGATTTTTACATGAGCCGTTGTTGATGTTTATGTGGTATGTGAGTCTGTTGACAATGAGTTTCTCTAGTAGTTTTCCAAAAACGTTTATAAGTCCAATGGGGCGGTATGCTGAAATATGTTGATGATCTGTTTTATTTGGCTTAGGAATTATTTTAGAGTAGGCTATCTTCCAGGAGTTAGGGAAATATCCAAGTTCAAGACATCTGTTCATTATATTAGTGATAATATGGGGATAGCAGATGGCGAATTGGTAACAAATATCAGCTGTGAGATGATCAGGGCCAGGTGCCTTTTTGTGGTTCATGGAGTAGAGGCAATCCTTGATTTCTTGGTGTGTAAAGGAGGGTTCGTTCTCTGTGTTGATGGGGATAGATAGTTGATTTCTCAATGTTCGTTGTTTGATTGTTTCGTCTGGGGTGTCGTCGGGATAGAAGTGATTGATAAGTGCTTGTGCAGTTTCGATTGAGTTGTTGGTGAATGTGCCATCGTTGAGTTGTAGAGTTGAGGGAGGGTGGGAGATGGGCTTTGTTTTGATGATTCTATTGGTAATAGACCAGACGTCTTCTTTCGTTTGTTTGTTGCAGAATTCTCTAAAATGCTTTGTGGAGGCTGCGTGGATGGCTTCAGAGTATTTTAGTTTGAGATTGTAGCTATCAGTACGAGTTTGCTCAAAGGGACGCTTTTGACGGATTAATTTTCTGAGCCGATGATGAAGACTAATTACTTGAAGTTTTAAAGTTTCAAGTTCATCATCCCACCAAGGAGCGGTTGAGGGAGAGCCTTGAGATTTGGGTAGAACCTTGTCGCATGCTTTTTGAATAGCTGTGGTGACTTTCTTGATATGTGTGTCAAGTTCAGCGGAAGTGAGTTGCATGGTTGGTGTATTGATCTGTAGATGAGAGTCTATTTCACTAGTGAATGCGGCCGAAATGTTATCCCATTTCACGTTGAGAGTGTTATATTTAAATGTAGATAGTTTCTTGTTTTTAGAGAGTTGTGCGTTACTTAGTAGTATGGAGAATGTGATGGCGTTATGATCTGAGGATGGACAGACGCTAGTGTTGACTTTCCAGTTGTTGATTTTAATGTGAGGGTGGTTGCTGGTGAGTGTAAGGTCTATAATGGATTCTCTGTGCATGGAGTGTGTTATTGTTTCAAAGGTTGGAGTGTTGCCAGAGTTGCATACAATGAGGTTGCCTATCGTGATAAAGTTGTTAATAGTGTTGCCTCTTTTATTGTTATAGGCCGATCCCCATGATGTGTGCCAGGCGTTAAAGTCTCCGCAAATAACGTGTATTGATCCAGAGGTTGAGTGGATGAAGTGTTCAAGTTTAAGCAAGATGGTGTCTTCATTGGATTTAGGAGGGATGTACACTGAGGTAAGGTGAAGGTTGCATCCATTTCTAAGGTTGACTTTAACACTGCATATGTTGGAATCTGAGAGTTGACTGTTGCCTATTGAACTGATTTTGTTTTTGCGTATGGCTATGGCAGATTTGGTGCAGTCGGATGGAGATGAATTACTACAAAACTGGTAAGTATGATACCCTGGGAAAGATTTAAGAATGCCTGTATTACTAGTGTATGGTTCGTTAATAAAAATAAT
This sequence comes from Gymnoscelis rufifasciata, assembly GCA_929108375.1. Classification (NCBI taxonomy): domain Eukaryota; kingdom Metazoa; phylum Arthropoda; class Insecta; order Lepidoptera; family Geometridae; genus Gymnoscelis; species Gymnoscelis rufifasciata. The sequence continues at coordinate 11,682,039 of OV815324.1, forward strand.
ATCGTTTTCGTTGTTAGTTAGGTGGACTAAGAGTTCTTGTGTGGCATTCCTACTTCTTCCCAGGTTAATTTGTATACAATTAAAACGGTTTAAGCGGTTAGCGTTATTACAATCCATAGTCTATTTGGGAGCGAATCTTGTTGATCATATGTCTTACCCGAGGGCAGCTGGTGGATGTTGCAGAGTGAGCGGTGTTTTTTCCTGTTATATTCTTTTCGGAGTTGAAGCTTTTGCAGTTGTAGCAGTCTGTTTTGGATGGATCTTTTTTGCTTGGGCAGTCCTTGAAGCTGTGGTTTTTCGAAGCGCAGTGTGAGCAGACTGAGTTGTTCTGGTTGCATCTGCTTCTTGTGTGTCCAAACTTCAGGCAATTAAAGCATTGTAGTAGGGGTGGGTGATCCTCGACGTGAACGCGTTGGTGGTTGATGTTGAGCTTGCCACATTCGATAATGGCCCTCCATAGGGTAGGAGTGACCATGAAAACTGCGTTATACAGGTTTGGGTTTTTATTTCCTTTGAGGAATTTGAGTACAAGGTCATCCCATCCTTTATTATTGGTAGTGTTGATGCAGTCGTTTTGTCTACATATTATATCGGTGATAGAGTCGGGCTTGATGGTTCTTGATATGCCTTTAAGTATAATCATTGGATTGAGCGTTTTTGTTGGTTCAGCGTTGACTTCACTAAGTGGATGTTTAGTTTTCTGAATGACTGCGTCTCGCTGTTCTACATTGTCCATTTGAATCACTATTTTATTATTAGCTACGTGCTTCATACCAGCGGGAGAGTAGTTGGTGTCCTCGAATGAAACGCTTCTGTGCCATGCTTGGATAGTGTCGCTGTGGTTTGAAGCTATTTCTTTTGTTGAGACAATTAGCGCTGGTTTGTACGGAGTTTTTGTGGCGGTATTGGTTCCGCTGGGGTCCTTGGATTCAGAGTGATTAATCGTGGGCTTTAGTTTGGATAATTCATCTTTAAGAACACTTCTGATAGTTTCAATGGTAATATTATTTTCTCTGGGTGTTTTTTCTTGTCGCTTAACGGAATCAGATTTTGATGGTTTTGTGGCGACCTGATTGTCAATAAACTTTTGGAAGTCTTCGACGGCAGAGATGATCGTGGATTTGTTAATTTTTGTGAGGCTTTTCCCTTCCTGTATTTTGCTAAGGATGAGTTTGGTAAGTGATTTTGCTTTTGTTTGGATTATCTGAATAGGGTCATCTTCATCCTCAATGGCAGATGAATATTCATCTTCCTCTTCATTGATCCGCATCGTGAGCGAGTGAGAGAGATCTGTTGCTATAGTGCGGTGTGCAGCTTCATTATTAGTTTGAGGGTCCGATAGATCTTCAGATAATTTAGCGGGAGATGAGGAGTTGTAAGACATCTTGATGTGTTCTCGTTGTGCAAAATGTATAAATCGTAATATCCGATGCTATTTGTTCAGTGATGGGTGAAACTGTACACTCTGTGCAGACTGTACCGTCCCGTAATATGACGAACTTAGAGAGGTGATAGAGAATCACTTGAGACCAGTTAGTTAAAATAAACACTGATTAAATTGACCGTGATCAGTTAAATAGTACACTTTAGTCCAATATGAATGAAGAATTACTGTACGAAGTGAACGATTGTGAAGCACTGTGACCCGAGTGACCTGAGTGACCAGTCACTTGATACAAGCACTGCAATCCAAGTGACCGTGACCGGTCGATAAGTACGGTCAGTACAGTCTAAGAAATATGCAATATTACTGTACGAAGTGGACGAACTTGATTTAAGTGAAGAGAGATTACAGTACCGAAAATACTGAAAATACTGGAGGAGAGGAGCAGAAACCCGACTGCTCCCGGGAGCGTCTGGGCAACGACTGATGGTTAGGTTAGGTTAGGTTAGGTTAGGTTAGGTTAGGTTAGGTTAGGTTAGGTTAGGTTAGGTTAGGTTAGGTTAGGTTAGGTTAGGTTAGGTTAGGTTAGGTTAGGTTAGGTTTTTTTTTTTTTTTTTTTTTTTTTTTTTTTTTTTCTAATAAGCCTACCAAGTGTCATCAACATGACCGTCGGCTATGACTTATACTATATAAACTGTTGCTATGATTATGCAACAACATTTAGTTCATTACCTCATATACTATGCCTACTCAAATGTGCAAATATCTCAAGATTACACCAGACCCCAACTCCCTCCAATCCTTCCATCGTGGACCATGGAAACACTGAAAAGAGCCGAAGTCCAGCCCAACCCCAAGTACCCACCTGAGCAAGCACGACCTGTAAAATAACCCCCCTTCCCCAACAACTTTGTATGAATCTGCATAATGGTATTTTACCAATACACATATCCACCCAAAACCGCTCATATAGCTTGAGAAAACGTGAATGTGTGTTTACACACCCACCCTTGCCCAGCCCCATCACATAATTATTATACATTTATTAATTCAAATGATATATAATGATAACACTTACAAAATACTCTTTTCCCAACCTACAAATTATGAATAGACCACCATATTTATAATTCAACAATTAAACAATATTACATTAAACAACAAAAATTAATTACACTTTAATGCTACCTTATCACCCCTAAATTCCATTATTTAACCATTTCCCATAGCATAGGAATAAACAATTCGATAAGTTTTACCTAAAAACATCATACACAAACCCAAACTCTTTTCAGACATACCAATAATATTACAATGTCAAAAACAATACTTAAACTATAAATTATGTTACAAACCTATTATGAGATTACAAATTACTTGCATCATATAAGAAATCAACAACCAATAGCATTTACTTAACCTTACAAACCCCCAAATTAAAAAAAAAAAAAAACTGGACTCGATTAAAAACTAGTCTGTTGCAATCATTGACTCGATTAAAAACTAGTCTGTTGTAATCATTAATTAATAAATTACACAAAACAATACTTTTATACAGTAAAACTTACTACTATTCAATACAAAACAATAATTACACATCCGAGAAATAACTTTAGTTATTTCTACGCAATGATAATAGATAATGTTTTCCCCAAATACCACATAAAAAAATTAAATAAGGTGCCCAGATGATGACATTAAAACATTCATACAAAAACAACTTTGCTTACTAATTGCACCATACAAACATAATGACATACCTACAAACATAATACACAATCCCAAACTCTTTTCTGACATACCAATAATTACAATGTGAAAAACAAAACCTATACTATAATGACCTATACGATATGTTACAAACCTATTAAGAAATTACCAATTACTTGCCTCATATGAAAAATCAACAACCAAAACCAAAGCATTTACTTAACCTTAAAAAAAAACCCCCAAATTCAAATTTTCCATTGACCCCATTGAAACTAGTCTGTTGCAATCATTTATAAATAAATTACAAAAACCAGTACTATTATACAGTACAACTTACAACTACTCCATACAAAAACAATCATCACACACCCAACAATAACTTTATTTATTTCTACACAATGATAAGCTAATGTTATTCCCAAATACAGCATATAAAATTAAATTAGGTACCTAGATGATTACATTAAAGCATTAATAACAACTTCACTTCACCATACGAACATAATGACATACCCAGACTATTACACACATCATCCATAAACATAAACTCCTATCAAATAAACCTTATAAGTCCATCTAAGCATATTCCAACATACCTAGAAAATTATCATTACTAACAAAAAATTCCTGAATGTACTATTGTTGACAATAACCTGAGAATACCAAATAATTTAAAACAACTTCACTAACACATTACATTTCCCTTACAATTTCCACACACCTGCATTCTGAGCTACATTAACGAATACCCCCCAACATACTAAAATAATTCTATATTAATACACTTACCCACTAAAATTTCTTTAACAAATCTCTCAAAATATATAAACAAAGCTAGCTAGACAATTACACCACAACATTATGTAATTATGCTGCGGTGCAATCGCCGAAGCAGCCCAGTACTCAAAACAACTTTACTCTCTCATTATACTCCACTACAACCTATCACTTACACACAGTACATCACTTATAATTATAACCATGTACACATAATCCTCATTCAAAAAGAAAATAATAACAATTCCACACTTATCTTAACAACCGTCAACAACAACATACTACATTTACAAATCACAATACTTACAAAATACACATTGCGCTAACAGTAACGCGTGCGCAGACGCGCAAGCCTGTCCCAACGACGCCACTCTGGACAGTCAGCACTAAAAGCAGGATGCTCCGTGTCACGCTGGCCAGCAACACAGCAATTTGCGCAGCGCGGTACTCCACTTCGCATGGGGCACTCACGTGTATCGTGCTCCTCCGCACAGTGACCGCAGCGGCGCGCCGGAGCACGACACTCGGCGGCCCGGTGCGCAAAACCAAGACATCTGTAGCACTGGAGTAACGGCGACTGATCAAAGGCAGTAACCATTTGATAGCCAAGCTTAAGCCGCCGATCCACCAGAGCACACCATAATGCTGGACTAACCTGTAAAACTATATTTTGTAATGCCGACGTTCTGCCTCGGATCCTTCGGAGCACTTTCACCTTACGCTGATCCCCTGAGACAGAAGCAATAGCGGAGGCATTCTGCTGCAACAAGGCTTCCTGTAAACGTGCATCCGTCATCTCCGCCAGCACACCAGTTAATCGTAGCATAGGGTCACGACCGCGTGGCTCAGACACCTCAAATGTATTACCCAGTGCTCGGATTGCATTACCCATAACCTCTTTCTCGCGGGATGTCTCGAGGGATATTGCCAGAGTAGCGTTCCTGCATTTCCTCAACCCATTAACTCCCACGCCCAAGCCCACAACGTCGATATTTTTCTTTATTTGCTTCAAAATATCGTCACCCGTGTGAACTGGGTTCTTGGACTTAACCAGAATGGGATGCTGAGCAGCATGCGCATATGACATTTGCAAATGACTGTTGGTTGGCCTCGCCGTGTCCCGCGGTTCAGTCGTCAAAATAGTTGACGGGCCCGACGCCACAGCCGCTCGCGTCATACAAAATTCTTCACGAAGCGCACGTGCCTCATCAAGAATTTGACTCACTACCTGTAAGCCCTCCACATCGGATACAACTGACCCACGCTCGACTAAGTGACTTCGCATATCATCAATCAATTGGCGCGTTTCGTAGGTGGACTTACATAACGCATCCATGTTACTCTGCATATGTGTGCTTAAGGCCTCCAACTTCTCAGCATGAACTTTTTGTTGAAGAGCAAACTGCTTCTCCGCCTGTGCACGCCCACGTTCTTTATCAGCAACGTGACGCGCCCGAGAATCTGCAAGCCTCAACACCATACCGTACAAACCATTAAGGCCATCAACAACTGCATCTCTGATATCACGGTTGAGATTTCGTGATTTCTCTAGCTCTGCCAAAGTGGACTGCAAGAGGCGGTTAGCAATACG